>JAJJMC010012139.1:10085-129998 GCA_023531435.1 Papaver californicum
AAGTTCGGCTAAGAATTGCATAATCTAGAGTAATGTTCGTCTAGGGAGTAAAATATCAACACTGGCCGAACTTCTGACACCAACAATCCCTAGTAAAATCATAGATGTTCGGCTGTCTGTAATAAATAATTTCTAACCGAACTTCTGACACAAAATAACTTGGTAAATTGGAAATGTTCGGTTAAAATACCAAATATAAGCTTAACCGAACTTTTTAGGATGGTTCTAGACATACAAGTGCGGTTATAAAATCCTATTATCGAGATAGCCGAACTTTATACTTGATAAAATTCTTTGTTATTTTGAAAGTTCGGTTAAGAATCACATTGTTCGGTTTGAAAGTCTATTAAAGTCCTAACCGAACATCTTAGTTCGACTACTACCATTAGTATTACTACCAGCTAAGTTCAGTTATTACCAATAGTTTTAACTAATAGTCCGGCTATTACCATGAACTCAGATAGTTTGGCTATCTGTGTTCTTCATCGTACTAGCCGAACTTATATCGAGCTAGCCGAAGCCAAGCTATAAAGTTTGGTTTTTCACCCAATTTAAGCCAAATTTAAGCCAAAAACACATCAACAAATATACCCGGGTATCCCAAACATTATAATCTTCATCTTCTTCGTGGGGAAGAACACATACACCATCTAACAATTCATCCATTACCGGATTGTTGATAAGATTGACGAATAATTTATTTCTTCTATGGTTGAAAGGTTCAGATTCTTCCTTGTTTGTACTAGAGTAATTCATTTTAAATTCAACAACCACCAAATTTAGGTTTCAATTTTTTTTCAAAAACTCTTCTTCTCCTTATTCTAATCTTCTAACACAACAATATTTGATCAAACCTAACACTTAAAATTAACTAAGTTTAACGAACTCTAATTATGTTACCATTAAAAAAATTCCATGGCTATGGAGAGTTAGGAATTAGTTTCTAATGACCTTAGTAAAATTGGGATGGTCCCCTCAAATTCTGAGGGATCCCCAAGAAAATCGTTCATACAAAGGTGTACCTAAACATGGCCCATTTACGGCAGAAAGTATTAAATTCCGGAATAGCAATTCCCGACGTTAGGAACTGAAGTCAGTTCAGTTTCCGGAAAGACTTGATGCTTTTCCCGCCCTAATTTTCTTCTCCCTTCTCTGCTACTACGATCAATAACCAGGTACTCTTTTTCGTACTATAAATTTGCGATTCAAAGTATACCCCGCGTTTTGATTATCAGAGAATTTGATTTTTAGGTCACTATTTCTAATGTTTTTTGTTTGATTTTTTTTTTTTTTTAATTTTTTTTTTAGGGTTCTTCTAAATGAAGAAATCACCATTGCCAATGAAAAATGTAGACAAAATGGACAATACGAAGAAAAGGAAGAAGAATGAGTCTTGCGATAAAGAAAGTTTATTGAATATTTTGAAACAACATTTTGGGTATTCTGAATTCAGAGGGAAACAATTACAAGCCATTGAAGCTATTTTATCAGGTGATCATTCATTACGCCTTTGATTTATCTTTAAAATTTATTGAATTCGAAACTTATGTTCAAAAATAAGATAATATGTAGAATTTGTTTGAAATAATTTTAAAATACTTTATCATACCACCAAACCAAGAAGTTTATGAGTTATATGCTCATTAAAGATGAATGATAAACCGATTACAAAGTATATTTTATGTCCTAGCTGCTCAATATCTTCTGATTTTCATCTTTGTAAGCAAAAAGAGACCAATATAAGCTTAGGATGGAACTAGGAAGTTAAATTGAGATGAGATTCTCGGCGTGGCATCTCTATCATGTATTTCACATTTAATGACATATGTAAGAGACACTCCCTATGTATACTGCCTCAAAATGATATATTAGAAAGACAAGCACTAGCCAAGATGCAAGTATACAACAAATTTTAGAATGCAGCTTCACTAGAAATGGTAAAATCTTGAAATTTAGAATTTGACATGTCCGCAGGCAGAATAAAACTTGCTAATTATTAGCCTAAATTTAATGTATCATTGGAATCTCATCTGTTGGAGGGTTTGGTGGAAAGTTAAAGCTTTAATGTCAACCATCATCTTTTGTGTTATCCAACAATAGACATGCAGGATACCCAGTCGTGCTCATTGATTAACGTGTATCACTGCGTAGTTAACTGGTTGCACTGACAAGGTTCTTGAGTGTTCCCTACTCATTTTATTCCATTTCATTCATCCTTGGTGAACTGATTTATGTTATGCCTTGTATTTCCTTCTAAATATGCAATTGTATCGGGTAAGAATTCCAATGTCATTTTATTGTAGGAAGAGATTGTTTTTGTCTTATGCCAACCGGAGGAGGAAAGTCCATGTGTTTCCAGATCCCGGCACTAGCAAAAGCAGGAATTGTTCTTGTTGTGTGTCCTTTAATAGGTGAAGGAGTTTTTTCTTTTATATAGTTCTTCTGCTTAAACTTTAAAGGTTGCAGAATGCAAATCAACCGTTTAATGTTGTTCCTATTTCTGACTGTTTATGTTGGTGTTTTGGTTTGCTTTGACAGCGTTGATGGTACGCTTCCAATATCCTTAATTTACTTTTAGTCTACGTGATCTTAAGCTTTCTTCCAGCTTTGAAGGTTGGTAATGGAGTTTTATTTCAATAGGAAAACCAAGTCTTGGCACTAAAGGAGAAAGGGATTAGTGCAGAATATCTCTCCTCAACTCAAACTTCCAAAGTCAGAGAAAAGGTTACTATTTTCTAGTCATGGGGTTGGACTTGTATCCACGCTTTTAAATATAAAACTGAATAAGAACCACAAACTTAGATATTTTATGCTATTTTATTTCTGACTTGTTTATTCTGATTTTGTTATTAGATTCATGAAGACCTCAACTCTGGAAAGCCGTCATTAAGGCTGCTTTATGTAACACCAGAACTAATTGCAACACAGGGGTTTATGTCAAAGCTGACAAAGCTCCACTCTAGAGGCTTATTGAATCTAATTGCCATAGATGAGGCATGTATATATGACCTGTAAAAGTGTAACTGTGCTTGTGAAAGTTTCTATAGATACTTCATTAATGGTAATATGTCATTTTTAGGCACATTGCATTTCATCATGGGGACACGATTTCAGGTTTGTGAACATGACCCTCAATTAATATGTGATGGTGATGCAAGAAGGAAATTACACTTACTGAGTAACTGAAAGAACTTAAAGTTCTTAGTTTTGCTCAACTGCATTAAACATGGGATTCTAAATTATCAATTGCTCAAAGTTTATCGTTGAACCCAGCTTTTTTTTTCTGTCATTTTCTCAGGCCCAGCTATCGCAAACTTTCTTCTCTACGGAATCACCTTCCAGGGGTACCAATATTGGCCTTGACAGCTACAGCTGTTCCTAAGTAAGTTCAGTGACTCAGTCTTCTTTGCCAGAATGCTAATATATACTGATAAAAGAAAAGATTGTTTCATGAAGTGTGTATTGTGTGTGCTTAAAAATAATTCTTTCACCTTCAGTGTCATTTGAATTCTCAGCTTTTAAAGAAGTAAAAGATCTAGAGCTGGTTATAATACGATAAAGTTTCTGATGCCTGGTTGGCTATCCTGCAGGGTTCAGAAGGATGTGATGGATTCTTTATGCTTGCAATATCCATTAGTCCTCAGATCATCATTTAATCGTCCTAATATATACTACGAAGGTGCGATCTTGCTTTTCTGTGATGGCTAATCTTTTATTTGATGCAACTATTTGTTATCTGCTTTTTTATGTAGTAGATTGAAATGATAGTTTTATTTGATGTTTGATAGTTCTTTAGTGTGGGTAACCAGTAGGATCAAATCCGCTAGATCGAAAGCCTGATCTGTATTGGGAATGTGTGATTTGATAGAGTGGGTCAGATCTTGCATCTTGGTTAATGATGGTTATACATTTTCATGTCCCAGTCCACATTTAAATTTACTGTCAAGTTGTCATGACCAGATTACTCTTGAACACAGTTCGGTATAAAGATCTCCTGGAAGATGTCTACGCTGATTTGTCTAGTCTATTCAAGTCCAGTGGAAATGTATGTGGAATTGTTTACTGCCTGGAGCGTACAGCTTGTGATGATTTATCAGCTCATCTATTAAAGAACGGTGTCTCTTGTGCTGGTAAGTGAATGAAGATTTCTTCCTATGATGTTTCTCTTACTTGCTTTGTTAGATGCATGTTATTGTTCATTTTTTAAATATTTTTTGTGTAGCTTACCATGCCGGATTAAACAGTAAACAGCGAAGCTCAGTTTTAGACAACTGGCTTTCTTCCAAAGTACAAGTGGTTGTAGCAACTGTTGCTTTCGGGTACATTTCCCATTAAAATAATATTTTTTCCTTCGAGCTGTTTGCATATTACGAGTTCCTTTCTCGCTATTTAATTTCTTCTCTTTGTACCATGCGAAGAAGTAGTGATTAATTTTGAGTCATTTGAATATCTGCTTCTTTGATTTCACGATCTGATTGGGCGTATTCTCGGCCATGTTGGTGTTTTTTCAGCATGGTATGTGCCTAAACACAAGTATACAACTTCTCTGCAAAGACATTTCATACATGCTTACAACCTAATGTACTGAATCTCTCTTTTTCACTTTCTCTTCGACCAAATTCCAGGGTATAGATAGAAGGGATGTTAGGATTGTTTGCCATTTCAATATCCCGAAGTCAATGGAATCCTTCTATCAAGAGTCTGGAAGAGCTGGACGTGATCAGAAACCTTCAAGAAGTTTGTTATACTACGGGATGGATGATCGCAGAAAAATGGTTATAACACTATCAATATTTTTATTTCATCAGAAAACATTTCCCAATTTTCCATTATGGTTTCTATTATCATTTGATGATTTGGCAACTTGTTGCAGGAATTTATTCTTCGTAAACCGCAAAACAAGCAGGCAAACTCTTCTAACTCCGAGGGTGGCTCGTCCAAGAAAGCATTAGCAGACTTCAGTCAGGTGCATGTCTCAATCGATAATTGTTTCGATGAACCTCTAATTATGAATTAATATAAGAATCTGAGATCCAATCTTTCTCTTTGCAGATGGTGGAGTATTGTGAAAAATCTAGTTGTAGGCGGAAAAAGATTCTTGAGAATTTTGAAGAAAAAGTATGAATTTACTAGGTTTAGCTATAGTGCGTGGTGAGGCTTTTAGCCTTTCCCCATGTTAACTGAATCTTTCCATTTATTCATTTCTCTTTATATAGGTACCTACATCGTTATGTAACAAATCCTGCGATGCCTGCAAGAGCCCTAATGTAGTTGCTAGGAATCTCGAAGAACTTACTCTTTGTGCTCACCAGAAGACTGGATTCTCTCGTGTCTTTATCAGCAGGTGGTACTTTTTTTATTGTTGTATCTCGAAAAACAAAGAATCTTTCATTTGATATTTTTGCCTGGTGACAATCCTATCAGTTCGTCATCCGTGGCTTCTGAAGATCGTTACACAGAGTTCTGGAACCGTGATGATGAAGCAAGTGGTTCTGAAGAAGATATATCTGATTCTGATGGTATATACTTGACTTTCCTTAAAATTTGTAGTCCATTGTTGCAATGTTGTTGCAGGTTATTCTAGCTATATAAACTGTTATCTTTGGCCATAATTCGGTTATCAAACTTGAATCCTTGAAATTTTAGATGCAGAAGAACTTGTGAAGAACTTATCAGGGTCAAAATACTCATCAAAATCGGGGTTAAACGAGAAATTTGCAGTTTTGCAGCGGGCAGAAGAGAATTACTACCAGGCAGAAGCCCCTTCGAAAGAGGTTCATTCTCCTCTTATCCTGTATTCTTGATAGTAGACATCACCGCTTCCTATGTGTACGTCTTAGAGAACATTCTATAGGCATTTAGGAACAGAAACATCGAGATGCTTTTCCAAGAGACACAAACTAGTGGTACTTCATAGCTGCTTGTATTATTAGTATCACAGTTATTGTGATTTTATTCTGTATGGATTTACTAATATGTAAGTTAACAAACAGAAGAACAATGTTGACAAGAAGGCAATATCTGAATCCTTAAGAACAGCAATCAAACAAAGGTTATTGAACACTCTAAAGCAGACTGAGCAGCGCCTTGGAAGCTTAAAGTAAGTACATATTTTCTCAATCTTAATCGGCATGATAAGAGACCCTCTTCTTCTGTTGGGTTCGTGGAAATTAACATTGTCATATTAGTTCACGTTACACAATACTTTTCCAATCTTGTGCAGGATTGATTTGGAGGCATCTGCAACTTTTCTTGAGAACGAGTGTTACAAGAAGTACGGGAAAGTTGGGAAGACATTCTATAATTCGCAAATGGCAAGTACGGTGAGGTGGTTATCGACCTCAAGTAGCATGGACATAATGAACCGGCTTAGCTCCTGTGTCACCCAGGACCCCTCTGATACTCCCAATCCATCAGATGTGCTTTCAACAGCTTCTTCACTTTCCATGAACCCAGATATGCACGATCAAAATTCTTTAGAAATTGGGAAAGAGGATGTCCAAATTGGTGTTGATTCAAGTACTTCCATAGAAACGCCCACGATTCCAACTCCCTCCAACACAATAGACCATCTTCCTCCAATTCCATCATTTGCAGAGTTTGTTACTCATAAAGGGAAAAACTGTCAATCAAATAATTCTTCTACATCAAGATCCAACAACAACAGATATTCATCTACAAGAACATCAAAAGAAGATGATGCTGCAGAGAAGAGAATGCGACTGCACTAGGATGATTCATCTCATTCGTCTTCTTTTTTCTCATGGTTCTTCATACTCTAATTGTTGATTGGTAAAATCCTGCATTCTTTTGCAACCAAATGTAGCTTGAATTTTCGTAACAGTCTGTTTTTAAGGCTTCATTGTTTCACAACATTTCTCATATTTACCTGAAACTAAATTTCTTCGGAACCGAATCTGCAAAGTGTTGTTTCACAGCATTCGGTTCTACATAAACAAGCCAGGCCGGGTAAGCCTGTCACAAGCAACGATGACTTAGGCGCACTACCGGTTCCCCACGTATTAACTCATCCGAGTCTGATTCATCTATCAATCATTTAGTCAATTACTTCAAGTACATTTTTTATGTGGCTCGATGACCCCTTAGTTACCAGCATGTTTAATCTGGAATAATGCTCACAACCACTCCTAGAAAATACCGTGAGAAATTTGAAAGTATAATATCTATTGATCGATATTCTCAACCTAGATTAAGCCACGTCTCCAAAAAGGTTCACAACATTTTCCTCTAGTTTTTTTTTCCAGTAGATATAGTACGATTCAATTGAGATTTGCCATTTTTTCATACTAATCTAAATCAAACTTTTAAAATATAAAAACTCGGGTTATATATATATTTTTTTTTCTAACTCAACACGTATGTTTGAATCAGATATCCACTGATCCATAACATTCACAGTTTAGATTTCATTCCCGGTTGACTCATAGTTGGACTCGTGCCGGGCCTAATCCAACTTCTTCGAGTCAAAAGGGCCCGGATTAATATAGTCTTTTCCGGTTTCTTCTTAAGCAATTCACTTTTCGTCCTCACTCTTTATATTATTCTCCCGTTGAGTCTCATTCTGTTCAGTTTCTGATCTGCAAAAAATACTTTTCTCTGTGTAAAAAAAACCCTAAAATTTGAAAGATGAGTCGAGGAAGTGGAGCTGGTTATGATCGTCACATCACTATTTTCTCACCTGAAGGGCGTTTGTATCAAGTAGGCATGTATTCTTTACTTACTTTCTCCACTTTCTCCTTTAAAAAACAGTAAAAGGTAGGGTTTTTGATGTCTTTTTCTTGAAATTAGCTGATCTTATTGTGTTCATCTTGATTGTTAGGTCTAGATTAGTTATGGTTTTTTTTTTTACTTGATTTTATCAATTAGACATTGATTAGATTTTCTAGGGTTTTGAATGAGATTTGGGGAGATTTTACAAGTTAGGTTTTGTATAGAAAATATTTGATTTTGGCGTGTGTATATTGATTTATAGTGTTGGATTTGTAAAGGGTTTGTCTGATTTTGCATAATTTCGTGGTGGGGGTGAGTGGTGGTGGGTGATAGCCTGGATGGAGCACCACCATCACCACCCTAAACTAAAATTAAACTAGTTGTTTGTTGATGTCACAGGAGTTTTATGTCTGATCCAAAATATTTTGAGCTTAGGGAATACTGGGTTAAAGGTTTTTAGGTATGATGAATAATGTGTGGAGTTGTTTGTGATTGCTGAGTGAAGGAAGTTTTGTTTTAATAGAATACGCCTTCAAGGCGGTGAAAGCTTCGGGTATTACCTCGATTGGAGTCCGAGGGAAGGATTCAGTATGTGTAGTCACACAGAAGAAGGTTCCAGTAAGTGATTGTTTTGGATGATTTTGGGCGAACTTACTGTGATACCTAAGTTTGGATTATTGGGAACTTAGACGTGGTTGTTGATTTATTTATTTTTTTTGGCAAATGCAGGACAAACTTTTGGACCAATCAAGTGTTACTCATCTTTTCCCTATCACTAAGTATCTTGGATTGTTGGCAACCGGCATGACAGGTTTCCTCCTAAACTCCCTTGATTTTGTAGGATTTCTTTTTTGCAATGTATGCCAATTATCATCTGTTGTTTTGCATTATTATAACTAAATTAAAACCGGATCATTATATTATCGCGTTTAGGAAATTGGTGGTGTCTCTTGATAATAATGTAAGATGTGTGTTGTTTGTTCTGCCGTAGTACTGTCACTCTGTAATGTTTACCACTCATGTAACATGAGAAAGTATGAGCTTCTCTCAAACTTTGTTTAGCTAAGCTGTCACCAAAAAAATTTGAATGTGTAAAGAAACAACCAAGTTTTAAGTTGTAGTTGATATGTTGGAATACTCGTACAACCATATTACATTGGGATTGGTATTATTTAGTTACTGCAATAATTCGTTTCTCTTTAAACTACTTGGAGCTTTCACTTTGTTCGTATCTCATGTTCTTTTATTAGTTCCATATATCTCACTTACTGGACACTGACCTGTCTTTTCAATCTAGCTGATGCAAGGTCCTTGGTTCAACAAGCAAGGAACCAAGCAGCCGAGTTTCGTTTTAAATGGGGATATGAAATGCCTGTTGACGTATTATCCAAATGGTATGGTGAATAGACCACATATGGTGGATGATTTCATTTTACTATTCCATTTCCTTTAAGTTCATTAACCGGCTTACACTAATATGATTCAAAAACGCAGGCTTGCTGACAAATCACAGGTCTATACCCAACATGCTTATATGAGGCCCCTTGGAGTAGGTTAGTAATTTCTTCTGGTGGAAAGGGTGATGAAAAAATGCTGTATATTTTTGTCTTCCGCTGCTTTAGATTGTCTTACTGACGTTACACTTTTTCCCCTCTGTTGCAATTTGAAGCGGCTATGGTTTTGGGCATTGATGAAGAAACTGGCCCTCAACTTTTCAAGTGTGATCCAGCTGGTCATTTTTACGGTCACAAGGTACTTTCTGCTGTAGATATTCTAATTGTTGTCCTATCGTGAACTTCATGTTTGAATTTCAGTCTGATATTCTCACTTTCACATCCAGGCTACAAGTGCTGGTTTAAAGGAGCAGGAGGCAATTAATTTTCTGGAGAAGAAAATGAAGAATAATCCCCAATTTACCTACGAAGAGACAGTACAGGTAAACATTTCGTTTCTGTTGATCTCGACAAGATATAATCACGACAAACTGATCAAATAATATGTCAGTTTGATATAAATCCTGAATGCCCTCAAGGGTTAATTGTTTGGAATGAAAGTCTTTAGGGTGACCTCTGCTCTAGTTGATGTATGTCTATTTGGAGGTCTGACATTCAATTCTTATTGTGTAGACTGCGATATCTGCTCTTCAATCAGTTCTACAAGAGGATTTCAAGGCTACTGAAATTGAGGTATTTGTTACTGGGCAAATATTATCTTAACTTTGGATATAAAAATATCATCAATTAGTAGAGTTTTTGAGATTTTCTCTGGCATGGAAAGCTGAAGAACCATAGTAGAAAGATCTCTAGAGGATAATCACCTAAACATCCCTTCTTTCATTCTATGAATAGTCCTCTCTTATTGTAGGGCAAAATTTTGTATTTTCTGGTTATTCTGCAGAATGTTCATGAATATATGTTGTGTTTATACTATGTAGGTTGGAGTTGTGAGAAAAGAAAATACGGAATTCCGAGTATTGACAACCGAGGAGATTGACGAACACTTGACTGCTATAAGTGAGAGGGACTAGGCTATCAATGGAAATCGTTGCTTAATGAGAACTCTATTCCTGGATACTTCACCAGAAGATGCCATGAGTTTTTTTTGTTAAAAATTGATATAGAACATCCCTCAAAACTCTTATTGGTCTCATCTAATGTCACTAGGGTTCTATTTGTTTAAGTAAAGAGCAGTTATGTTCTCTCTTCTCTCAGTGTAACTTTCAGTGTGATGCACCGCAGAAATATGTTTAAATGGAATTGTGAGCGAGATTAGTTTTCATTAACATCTGCAATTGTCAAACCTTTTAATACCAGTTCCTGGTGCCTTGTTCATTCATGTGGTCGTATTTTCTAGTATTTCCTTTTAAAGTTAGAGCAAGATGCTTGATCAGACAAAAGGTAGATAAGTAAAGAAAACTCTCGTCATTTATAGTTTGTTTTGATGTCATGAGTGATCTCAGCACACGGCTATAGTTTGTTTTGATGTCATGAGTGATCTCAGCACACGGCAGCGCCGACTGTTGTTGCCTGGTGAACTGAGGAAGCTACCAGCCAATCAGTTGACAGAATGGAACAATCAAGGACATATTAGGCCTAGTTTTCCTATGTTATACTGTTTTAGTTATGGTCTCTAAGATAGATGGAAGAAAGCAAGAAATTTTATTATTCTCCAACAAAATGAAACCAAATCCAAAGAGAAAAATGAAAATGAAAATAACATGGAAGAGAAGCAGCCAAATTGGACTAGAGAAAACACCATGGTTAGAACAAGCTATAGAAGTGAAGTTATTCAGGTTTAGTTAATAGTTTTAGCATACTGGAGAAGATCTTGATCTTCTTCAAATATGGCCATGTCTTCCTCTTCTAAACGAACCCATGCTTCTGTACCAGTACCACATTTTGTATGAATCAGGAAAAGAGAGTTCTTTGTATTCTGCATTTGTGTTTAGGGCCACCCATGATGGTTTGCCTCATCCCAAATCAGTTTCCTAGAATGGGAATCCACAAACTATTTAACCAACAAATAAGAACCTTCTCAGCTGCATTTTCATCACCATCATGATCATTCGAATGATGATGCGAGGCTTCATCAAGTGATAATAAGAAATCAACATCACCTTCTTGTAATTTCCGAATGTATACGCTGTTGATGTTACTCACCCCTAGTCTCAGCCGGCTTATCAACTCATCTAATGTTTCGATGAACCCTGGAGTGGCCTCTTCGTGATCAATTGTGGTAGCTGAATCTGCTGTTGCATCCATGATAATATTGCCAAATGATACTTGAGGCAGCAGTGGATTCAGCCTGAGTCCGATATTTAGACACAGACATTACTGTTTTTTTTTTTAAAGAATAAACAATACGGGTTTTGTTTTAACAAAAGCTACAGTAGCTTTTTTTTCTTCTTTTTTTTTTCACTTAGAAAACAAACAGGAACCTTTTTTCTTCTTCCTCTCAAGTTCATACGTTGGTTGGTGTTACAAAGCATCAAATCGATTAATAAGAGAAGAAGCTACAATAGTTGTTTCGGTTTTTCTTCATAAACAAAAGAAGTGGTCTTTGTTCTACTAAAGCTACATAAGTCAGGAGCTATTCTTCTTCTCGGAACAACAATCCGTGATTGAAGACAAAGCTTTTGGGAAAGAAATTATTTATGGTTTTTGCTGTGCGTGGGGTTTGGATTAAGCAAGCTAAGGTACACAGAAATTCCTAACCCCCTTTTGGTATTATTAACGTCTAACAATTGCATGTTTCTTAAACATTCCGCTGCGTTTTTTATCGATTCCTAACAAGAATGCCAAGGAAAACCATGTTTGATTCCATTTTCTCACTATTATTACTTCACCACTACCACTAGAGTCCTGCAACACCAACTAAATAAGCATCAATAAGATAAATGCATAACCCAATAAATTGCATAGGTGTAAAACTTCTTCAAGTGCTCCTTTAGTGACCACGAGCTTAGTACTAAGATGAGTGTGACTTGTATATTTTGTTTCTGTATCTGCTTCAACGATAACAGAGACTATTCTTCGTGTAAAGTCGAAAGGAATCTCATCTATCTTGTTCCACTTTGATGGTTCGAATCTCTATACACTAGCATATACATATGCTAGAATTGCTTCATCCACAAGATTTCTTAGTTCGGTTTTAAAGTAAGAATTTAAGAGTGCAAATCTCAAGACTCTCTCTTTCGGTAGGCCGCAACTATCAAGGTGGTGAACCATTATGACTCTATCCATAGTGAGAGTTCCGGTTTTGTCAATACATAGTATATCCCTGAAACATGATCACAATGAGATAATAACCCAAAATTCCGAGCAATGGCGAAGTATAATATATAGCTGTAGTGAATCTAGTGAGTATGTGTCATGGAGGACTTACATGGCCCCAATATTCTGTATGGCTGTCAAGCTTTTGACTATGCATCTGTCAAGATTTTTCTTAATTGATTGTAATATTATTTGATGGTTTATGCTGGGACCTAGAACTTTTGATGAGCCATGCTTGTGATTTACAATTGATATTTTAAAAATCTATCTTTGGTAAAAATTAGAGTCACTTATTTGAGTTATAATTGTTTAGAATTATTATTTTTGGAATCAATTAAAAGTGGTTAAAGGTGAAATCCATAACCTTAGTATTTGTGAATATTATTTTCATATTTTGTGTATATTTTCTAGTTGAAAATCAGTTTTTAAATCTAAAATCAATCTTCACAAGTTTGAGAGTTTGAAACCCATTCTTACCACCATCTACAATCATATCAGATGGAAAAACTGACAGAATAGGGCATTTTTCCAAAATATGAGAAATCGGGGCATGTCTCTAAGATGACCCCTGATCTTGGGGCATTTTCCCAATTCTCCCTAAGACGTGTTGTGATGTACCGTGTTAGAATGTGTGTTGTATTGTACTGTGCTAGGAAAATAACCGTATTGTGCCGTGTTATGCTCAATGTAGTTAATATCGGTCGTACCAACCGATAATATCGGACTTTATCGTGTATCAGTCTTTAACCTAGACAATACGCAAAATATCGGCGATACATGAATATTCCGATTATATCGGCCGTATCGGTCGCCGTATCAGACGATAATATCGGTAAGGTTACAAATGTATTTATTAACAATGTTTTTTTTTTTTGTTTGTTTTAATTTTTCTTCTCATTCAAATCTATGTTTGAGGACGTTAGGTTATCAAGTAAAACTAGTTTAATTGAGTTTTTACATTACAAATGCCATCCATTAAAATTTTGAGTAACATAATGCACATTTACCTATAATTTATAAAATAAAAAATTTAATTGTGTATCGCCGATAAAATCCGATATAATTATTTGTCTAGGTGTATCCCACCTCACCAATACGATACCGATACACGATATTAACTACTTTGGTTATGATGTTCTAGCACAATTATTTTATGTTTTTCAAATAAAATATTTTTTCTTCGGATATTTAAATATTATATATCATATACTAGGTTTAGACCCATGTCGTAACGGCACTGACTGTATCTCATAGTCGTTTTCTTTGAAATAATATAATTTTTTGACAGCGAAATAACTAACAAAATGAGAAAGAGGATCATGTCACCAAATGTCTACCAATTACTACCTTATTGTACTTTTGTACTAAAATATTGTTTATTTAAAAACATTGACATTAATACTTTAGAGAGAGGAAAACCAAATCTAATACTTTACCATCTCTTTTGAGGGTAATACGTGTTCTGCATAATAGACGTAGAAACTGAAAATTAAAGGAAGAACCAAACCATTTTAGGGTATGCATGCTCAAAAAGTATTTAGAGCATATAGAGAATTAATGTTTTAGTGCAATAATAAAGAATATGCAAATTTTAAAAAAATAAAGAATTTATAAACTCAAAAACATTAATGTTGCATATTCATTTCAAGATACTGAGAACTAAACACTGCAATTGTGAATGGGACTGAATAATAGGTAGCAAAACATGGTATGTTTTTGGGTTTAGTTATCCCGATTCTAGATCTAGTAGTCATTGGATGTATAAGTGGTGTCGAAATTGATGATGTGACAGGTAGTGTTAGGGGTGTATAGAATGCCCGGAGGTCTGTGACCTGTCATGTGCCGCCTGGTTCCGAAGGAGCCCATGGATGCCCGATAGCCTATCATGGGCTTTCCTGTCCTGCCGAATTATTTTAGGTGGGCGGACGCAGGTTTTTATGCAAATTTTGATGCCCGACCTGTCCGCCTACCGATAGTCTGTTTAAGTTCGTTTATAGTTTTTGTAAACGCAATATCATGTTTTTACATGTATTTTTTATTACTTATAAGATACAAATTATATCGTTAACTAATTGGTAGTTGAAGGTGAAAATAAATATTTAGATTTGTCAAGTATTAATATTAATGATAAAAAAACACCTAAAGCCTGTGGCCCGACTGGCCTGCCCGAAAATTTTGATAGGCCGTGGGCGGGTAATGGGCACAAAATTATTAGCATTACACGGCCTGTTCGTGCCCGATAAACTTTATGGGTACCTTAGGATCAGGCCTGGTCTGCTCGGCCTGAAAGGATAAATGGGTCAGGCAGCCTGACCTGGCCCGTTGTACACTGTGGTGTTGAGTTGGTAATAGGTGAGTGAGGTGGACTAGATGGAGCTAGTGGTGATGTAGGGGCATCACTGGTAGAGTCAGAATTTGTTTCAGAAGTAGAACAAGTGGTAAGAGGTAATGGGTATTGAGAAATTGGGACTAATACTACATCATCAGTGGATGGTAAAGGTTCTTTAGTGCAAGTGTAGAAGGGAAAAAAACTTTCTTCAAAGATAATATGCCTAGAGATGAAGACCTTCTTTGTGGAATTTTCATAACACCTATAACCCTTACGCATGGGGCTATATCCAATGAATGAACATTAATTTGGATGATTTTGGACTGAGTTTCTCATGTCTATAAGGATCAAGAAATGGGTAACAAGTGCAACCAAAAACCTTGAGGATTGAGAAGTCTGGTGCCTTGTGAAAAAAAATTCATATGGAGTTTTGTAGATGAGCAATTTTGAAGGAATTCTATTTATCACAAAGGTGGCAGCAAGGAAAGAATCATACCAAAATGGCTTTGGCATACAAGCTTGAAACAACATAGTATTACCTATCTCAACTATATGCCTGTGCTTCCTCTCAGCAACTCCATTTTGTTGAGGAGTATGAGGACAAGAAGCACAAATAGCAATTCCTGAGTCTTTAATGAAGGACCCTGAATTTCCCTTTAACCAACTCATAAGCATTATTTGTTTGAAAGAGCTTAATCTTTGTGGAAAACAAGTTTTCATTGAGTTTCTTGAAATGTTGAAAAAAGATAACTCTTTCATCTCTAGTAGTCATTGGATAGAGCCAATTAAACTTGCTAAAATCATCAATAAAAAGGATGTAATACTTGTATCCCAAAGTGGAGAGAGTTTGAGAAGGCCCCCATATATCACAGTGAATCAGCTCAAGTGGTGCAATTGTAGCTCTTTTAGAAGCCTGGAAAGGTACAAGGCAAGACTTGTAGCCAAGGGGTATCACCAGGTAGATGGCGTCGATTACAATGAGACTTTCAGCACTGTCGTGAAAGCCTTCACCATTAGGACTGTTCTAACTATTGTTGTTACAAATGGATGGACTATGAAGTAATTGGATGTGTCCAATGCGTTTCTTCATGGAGAACTATGTGAAACTATTTACATACATTAACCACAGGGATTTGTTGACCTTGAGCATCCTGGTTATGTATGTAAACTCAACAAATCCTTATATGGTCTCAAACATGCCCCAAGAGCCTGGTTTGAGAAATTTAGTGGTTTTCTGGTTGAATATATATAGCTTCATTATGAATGATTTTGATCACTCTTTATTCATCTACTTCTCTGGTGATGATGTTTTATCATTCTGATTGGAAGCACATCAGCTTTACTTTCTAACTTTGTCTCTGTTTTGGGCTCATCTTTTGTGATGAAGGACCTAAGAGACTTACACTACTTCTTAGGCATTGAAGCAATTGCATCTCCAGACAATGGCTCATTACTTCTCACACAAATAAAATATGCTCTTGATATTCTTCAAAAAGATAATATTTCATATTGTAGACCTTGTTCAACTCCGGTGACTAGTGGAACCAGAACTTCACTCTATGAAGGAGAACTACTTCAAAATCCAGATGAGTATAGAAGTATAGTTGGGTCTTTACAATACCTAACTCTCACAAGGCCTGATATTACCTTTGCAGTCAACTATATTTCGCAATTCATGCATTCCCCAACCTCTGCACATATGCTTCTAGCAAAAAGGATCCTGAGGTATTTGAAGTTTTCTCTTGGTTCAGGTGTTACCATTACCCTTGGTGATATTACTCAAATCTCTGGCTATTCAGACTCGGATTGGGCTGGATGCCCAGACACTAGGAGGTCTACATCTGGGTTTTGTGTTTTTCTTGGCTCTACACTTGTAGCTTGGTAGTCGAAAAAGCAACCCACTGTCTCCAAATCGTCAACTGAAGAGTATAAGGCTCTCTCCCTTCTTGCGTCAGAGGTTATGTGGTTATATGTCCTTCTTGAAGAACTTCATGTGTCGGTCACTACTCCTCCTCATCTTTTCTATGATAATTTGGGGGCTCGAGCATTAGCTATGAATCCAGTGTTCCATGCTCGAACCAAGCACATATAACTGAATTACCATTACATCCAAGATCTAGTTCAAGCTGGCACCGTAGATGTTGAGTTCATCTCCTCATACCTTCAGATTGCCGATGTCCTAACCAAAGGACTTTCTTTACCTGTTTTAGACAATTTAAGGTCCAAACTGATGCACTTCTGCACACCTCCTGCCTCAGTATGAAGGGGAATGTTAGACAATAATAAGTTTTACTTACTTATCTTTTGTAAAGGTTAAAGTGTAGTACACTTACCTACCGTTAGTTGTTGTTTTCTGATGAGAATATCCTAGGTTTATGCCATTAGGGGTTTGTCATGATTGTCAGGTCCTTATCTTCATGATAAGACAAGCTTCTATAAAAGCTCCTATGTAGTGTCTCTTTCAATCCATCTCTTACATCATTAATACAACTATCTTATCATTATCAACTATCTCCTACAATTCTTACAACGCTATCTTGCCGATTAATTCCTCTATATGTATGCACCTTTCAGCATTATATTTGTTTTCCTGATGTTGGATGATGCACCATGCATATGAAACAATAAATCGGACCAAGTACCCCTTAGTGGCAGCAAGTTTGGTACTTCACAGTTCACTCTAGATCCTACAGAAAAGATACACCGCACGTACCATTCGAGTCATCCCTCTCTTCTTGTCTTTTAAGTCCTAAACTAACTATATTTAACGTAAAAAATTGCACGTAACCATGCCTTTCATTTTGTGCATTGGAGGGTTGATATTAGAGAAATTTTCTTGGTTAATTTTAGACTCTCTGTCGATCTGATCTACAACATTAACACACAATCTGGACAACTGGCAGAATTTTAAACATCCTCTGTCTTACCCACTAATAAGAATTATTGGAAAAATTAGATTTATTTTGTTTTCATCATCTTTTCTTCTCAATCTGTGTTAGTTTTGGCCTAGATCTTAATTAATTAATCAATCCGTTCCAATCATAACCTTAAGACCTCTCTGGATTAGGTCTCTTTTGAAATCCAAGATTCGTTCAAACTGTTTGCTTCAATCGCACAACATTGATCTTTTTCATCTTTCCAGGGGTGTGCGGGTGATATTCAAGACGTACGTTCGTTTTGCTGGCCGATCTTCTTCGAATTGCTACTGGTGGTGATTTCACCTGACATGTTTTTATATGGAAGTTTGTATATGGGCACAACAAAATCATAGACATATATAGTAAAACATAAATTCTACATCAGAGATTGTTATTGAAAAAAAGAAAGAAAAAACAGCAAAAATGAAGACATCACAGGAGTGGCAGCGTCTACGCATTTCGGATCTACACCACATTATGCCAGCTGCACCACGCCACAGATCACCTATAAAGGGGACAGTTTGGATCATTGCATTGATTTCTTTGATTAGCATCTTTCTAATTGGTGTTTATATCTATCCTCCAAGAGGATATCTATCTTGTTATGTCTTTTCTGGAATTGGTTGCAAGTCTATCTCCGAGTGGCTACCACCAAGTACTCCTCCTACCAGAGAGTATAGTGATGCTGAGATCGCAGCTCGTGGTGTCATTAGAGATATCTTGCAGACACCTCCTGTACAAACAGAGACACCTAAAATCGCTTTCATGTTCTTGACTCCGGGTGCATTACCTTTTGAGAAGCTGTGGGATAAGTTCTTCGATGGGCATGAAGGCAGATTTTCTGTCTACGTACACGCATCCAGGGAACGGCCGGTACATTTGAGCCGTTACTTTGTCAACAGAGACATTCACAGTGAGAAGGTGGTATGGGGAAAAATTTCTATGGTTGATGCAGAGAGGAGACTACTGGGATTGGCCTTCCAAGACCCTGATAATCAGCATTTTGTACTTCTCTCGGATAGTTGTGTTCCACTCCATAATTTCGATTACGTCTATAACTATTTGATGGATACGAATATGAGCTTTATTGATAGCTATGAAGATCTCGGGCCTCATGGATCTGCTGGCAGGTATTCAGAGCATATGTTACCTGAAGTTGAGTATAAGGACTTCAGGAAAGGTTCTCAGTGGTTCACAATGAAGCGGCAGCACGCCATGATAATCCTATCAGACAGTCTTTATTACCCGAAGTTCAAGCTTTACTGCAAGCCAGGTATGGAGGGGAATAAGAATTGCTACTCCGACGAGCATTATTTTCCGACACTTTTCTATATGATGGATCCTGAAGGCATAGCAAATTGGTCAGTGACATACGTCGATTGGTCTGAAAGGCAGTGGCATCCGAGATCTTATCGAGCTCAGGATGTTACCTATAAGCTCCTGAAGAACATTACATCTATTGATGAGAGTATACATTTTACTAGTGATGAAAGGAAGATAATGATGGATAGAGCTTGCATGTGGAATGGGATGAAGAGGCCGTGTTATTTATTTGCTAGGAAATTCTACCCGGAAACTCTTGATAATTTGATGCATCATTTCACCAACTACACAACAATTTGATTCGACGGCCTCTCATTTCACCAACTCTGACTTCTTTGTAGAAAATTTTAGAACCCTCTCACAATATTAGAATTCCGCACACTGAGAGCAAGTACAAGTGTGTATAACTGTTCATTTTTGTTCATGTACATTGAATCTTCATATATAGATATATTATGTATGTACGACGGTTCGCCGCTAAATTTCTTTGCTATATTTGGTGTGATTTTTTTCCATTCAAAGCACCAATTTATGAGTCTGGCTGGCTCAGCATTATTATGTCTTAAACACTCTATATAAGATATCCATCCGTTTTCATCTTCCAATACATCCAAAAATTCTCTTCTCGTTTATAATTATAGTCTGAAGTACACTCCTTTCTTTTTAGTACTCGTCTAATAGAGAAAATGCCCATGCCAGTGACTGTTGGGCATGATCTTGGTCGGATCTTATTTCGGAATTTCGAGGACGTATGATGAATTTAGTTTACTCCTTGGTCGTTTTTTTTTTTAAAAAAAATCTGGAATCTGGATCTTGTTAGGTTTTGTTAATGTGAACATTGCATGTTGTATTTCTTTGATGAATGCAGGGGACATTGGGGAAACAGCAGTATAACATACTTATGAGCTTGCGAGGTGCTGATGAACCAGATTTTATCTTTACTCTGCTAACAGCCTTCTGCAAGGATACAGAAGAAAAAATTAAGGAAATTGAAACACAACATATGTACGTAATAATCCTCAAATAAATTAACCCCATTTTTTCTTATGATATTCTCATTTTCGGCTTCTTATACTAATCTAAATGCAGGAAGCCGCGTCTGCATATCCGCACGATTGCAACATTGATCCAAATAATCAAAGGAAGCAGCCTTAGGTACGCTACAAATCATGATATATAGTTTATAGACTTAGTTCAATGTTTTCTTAGCATCGATTGCATTTGTTGTCGGATCGTCGAATCTCTTTGGCACACTGAGTCGCTGTATCTTGAATACCCGATTTTGAGAGTTTATCGAGATAAATACGACTAAAAACAGAAGCTGGACAAAAATAACAAAAATGGAATAGAGGACAGATATTTTAAAATAGAGGGAGTACTAGTATTTAAATTCCCGTAGATGGTGATTTTCTGGCCAAAGGAAAAATGGTCATTTTGTAACCGGTCGTCCCATTCCAAGCTCGTTTACCCAGTCAAAGTACGTTTAAGCCTTGCAAGCATTATTCAACTTTCAAGTTCGGTGAAGAAAGTTCAAGTCCAAACACAAGGCAGAGCTTCGGTCAAGATGAAGCTCGAGCTCCGACAAAGGCTAAGATGAAGCTTAAGCCTAGGTCCAGCAAGATGCTCAGTCTTCGAACAAGGCAGAACTCACTCTTCGAGCAAGACGACGCCCAGGCTTCGAGGAAGGTTAAACCCAGTCCTCAACCAAGACAAAGCTCAGGCTTCAACCAATACGAGGGCGAAACCTGACCAAGACGAAGACAAGGGCGCTCAAGTTTACATTTAAGCGAGATTCGAAGTTCAACTCAAGTCGGGATTCAAGCTAGCTCCCAGACACAATACGATCTTTAACCTCAATAAAAGGGATGACCTAAACTCAGTGCAGCACCCATGTCGACGCATGACCCTCTGGCATGGACGGTTTTGCAACTAAGCCTCATAAGCAAGCTCGAGACTCTACAGTCTTGAGCACATCCAAAGCCAAAATGTTGAGTTTGTGATATCTGAGATTCATTCGAACTTCTCAAGCATATTCCTGGCCATTTCACCCCTCAAAAATCATAAACTCGACTATGGGATCCTCACAGGGAATTAAGGTTAATTTTTTCTCTCTTCAATAACAAACACTATGCTTCATCTCCTTTTATGGACAGTCTTACCTCCGCTTTTCACTTGACGGATGGGTCACCTTGCTCCTTAGACTGGACAATGACTCACCCTGCTTATATAATTGGATAACAACTCGTCTTGCTCCTATGTTTCTGGGTAAAAACAATTTAAGGGTAAAAAGGGGAAAATGATAGAGTAGGTAGATTCTAGTCGGAGCAATTCGTCTAAACCCTACTCATTTGTACTGTATAAGTACTTTTAAGATTCGAGAGATCAATCTGTACAAAATTGGCCTAAATCAAGGAATGATCGTTCCAATTTTGTTTCACTCACAAAGGAAGGAGAAGGGTTGATCTGTAAGGAGGGAAGCAGAGAAAGGTATTGAGATCAATGAGATTGAAGATGAAAATCAGAATGTCTGAGTTTTCTGAGGATGTTGTAAAATGATAGCTCTGTGATCATATATCCTTGCTCTCTTCTAAGATGATTGTCTTGTTGGATCATCGTCCTCTTGTCAATAGGTTTAAGGACCTATTTATAAAAATGGAAGTTAATATGTTGATCTCGTAAGTGGTGACAGTTGCAAAGAAGTGGAAGAGTAGAGACATGGTGATCTTGGTGAAAACCGATTTTGTCATGCTAGTGGGACTTGACGGTTGTACAACCACAATTCTATTCATTTCTACAACTGTCGACACGACTTATTACTTTTTCATCATGGGTGTATTGCTACATCGCACATGTTGTAGGCCGCCAGACCAAAACCCTAATGAATATCCCCCAATGTGACATGATTGATGTCTTTAACATGATTAAGTTTATTTTATAGATGTGTATTATTTGGTTAATTGTTGACCTAGTTAGGTTGTTAGTTCTAAAATATTGATGAGTTCTAGCATGTTTGACTCAAAGTGTATTGTGTATGTGAAGGTAAGCATTGATGCTTAATAGATCATAGACGTAAGGAGTCTGATTGATATTAACATTGGTAATGGTGATATATATCGTGTCATCTGAGACAGCAAATTATATGCAGATGATCTTATTGGATTAATAAGCATAAGTCTGATGAAATTGTTGGATCGATCAGAGACTTACAATGTTTGATTTGTCACACTGTTAGTGTATGAGGATCGAGTCAAATAAGCTTTAAGCGTATGAGCATTACGCGGATGATCATTAAGTGAATGATGTTTAAGCGAATGATTACTAAATGTATGACCATTCACCTGTATTAGAGTGGTCAGGTTATTTTAATTATTGGTAGCAGGATATATGAAGACTGTGATAGATTGGACCGACCAGGTGGTAGAGGACCAACCAGGTGGTCTGAGCACGGGTCAGATTATGGTCTCTATGATATTGCTTGGAAATAATATCTAAAACAGAATTTTGATGTAAAGACTGAAGACCAAAATTTAAGAAATATTAAAATAATATTATTTTTAATATATTAATATGGTAACGGGACCATTCTATATAGCTCTGCAGATCTTATGGTTTTGAAGCAAGAGGAAGACTAGGCTCTTGATTGAAAGAGCAAAGAGTTTGATAGGAAGAGGGAAACCTTAATAAGGTTACACTGATGTAAAATAATAAAACTAGAAATAAGAAAATAAGGAAGCGGGGACCAGCCATGGAATGGCCGGACGGCCTGCTATTGCCGATCCCATTGCTCTCTTATTTCTTTTCTATATAGCTCTTCAGTCTTATTGCTCTTAATCATTATATCATGAATATCTTACATCATGAACGTCTTATGATCATTCATATGTGAATGAACGAAATCTATTGTTGATTTTCGTCATTATAAAATTTCAGACACATCACTCTTAGTAAAAACGTTGTAGATTATGTCCATTTTTGGTGGTTAACCCCAATTCGAAATTAAAAAATCGTCAGCTATCTCCTCGTGCGCAAGCATCCCTTAGATAACTCTTTAAAATAAAGTATTCATTCTAATTCAATGTTTGGTTTTGCTTACTGGTTAATCAAAACTTGTTGGATTCTGCAGCCCAGCACAATTGACAACTATCATCATTTGCGTATATTCAACTTGTACTAAATGGCTTTTGTTCTAGGTGCTATTGGGTGATGTTACAAACATAGATGCTCATTATGAGAAGGTACTGGAAGTTGTGAAAAACAATTGAGCTCGAGCTAAGGTGATCCAGTTTCACTTGGAGTAGCATTATAATCATTTTTTTTTTTTATGATTTTGGAATGAGCATTATGATTTTATTGTGTATGTTACTAAAAGAATGTTGCAAGATTATTGTAAAGATCAGGGTTGAATGCATCATGATTTTTGTAAGACAGGAATTTCAAAAATAAAAATATTCAGATTTTGTAATTTTATTATTTTTTTAATTTTCATTATCTATTTTGCAACGGATATTTCTATTGCTTAAATTAACTTACTCATTGCATAATTACATATTAAGCAACTTTTATATACATTGCTTTATTAATTTAAGCAACGTTTATAAAAGTTACAAATAATTTGTAACGTATTTTTGCAATGGATATTTCTGTTGCTGAAGTTCTGGGAGACGGAAATAACTGTCGCAAATCAGTGTTTTTGGTGTAGTGTGTGTTGATGTTGATGATCTTAGCAACCTTTTTCTCCACACGGACAGAGTTTGGAGGGTACCTGCAAAAACCCTCTGATGCTTAAGTTAGCTAGAGTTTTTCACAGGAGATTGTGTAGAAAAAATTGAGTACCTTTTAGGGTTTCGGTTCCCTCTATTTATATGTTTCTTTCTTGGGGATCAACCCTAATTTCGAGATAAGTCATGACTCTTGATGACTTATCCTGCAAGTCATCTGGAATATTCCAGAACCTTCTCTATGTGCCTTGGCCAACAGGTATTCCAGAAGTCTTCTAGGGTTATTGTATTAGGCCAACTGCAAAGGTGCATATATTCAAACCCAAGTAGAGATGCAAACAACCAAGCCCCAACTGCAAAGGTGTATATATCCAAGTCCAAGTAGATATGCAAACGACCAAGCCCAAACAGCAGAGTGGAAAAATCCTTAAGTATATAATAGTTGGGTGCAAATATCTCAGGGGCGTAAACATCCAAAAGAACAATACAGTCGGGCGGAAAAATCCAGCCCCGGTGTGTTTAGATCACATGTCTGGCAGCGGCCAGAAAATAATTTGTACCGCTGGTCGTGGATGTCGGTCGTGGCCGCCGGTCTGCTGCGGCCAGAAAACAATTTATACCGTCGGTCGAGGCCGTAGGTCACTGGTATGGTTGCGGTCGGACAACCTCCCCATCCTACTGCGGTTATTCTGTAGTACACCAGCTGACATGACAAATGTTGTTACATATTATAATGCTACACTTAACCAATATTTGGTGCTAGAATATTATACACACAGAAATATAAAATTTTCGACGTGTGTAATAAATAAATGTAGCTTGTCTTTGATATTGAATCCCAAAGTTAACTTGATAAGTAAACCAGGTAAGTCCCTTGGTGGTATATATTGACAGCATGCCGGAACTAGGTCAGCGCATCGAAGGGCCAAATACGTCGTAATTTTCATTATGCGAAATCTTGTTTATAAGTAAAATCTTGCTTGTATTACTATCATTTACATTGATAAACGGAAAAATACAAATACCAAGCTTATAATTTACTATAGTTATATAATCCAACGAAGAATTGACACCCATGTAACGGTTTTTTGACTATTCTATTTCTTGATCATCATATCAAAGGCATAAGATACGAGGCTTCCGTAGAAATATATCCGGAATTCACTTACTAATCCCCATGAGCCCTTAAATTTGACATTTGAGTATTCATTGTGAGATTTAAAATTTACCTTATGACCTAAAATCTGAGCTGCGAGTTACAATTATTATGGGTTCAAATCCTACAGAGCGTGTTGAAAAGAATGACTTAAAAGAAAGAGAATCATAAGAGTTGTCTTCCGTTGTCAGTAGTTCAGTGGTAGAGCGGTCGTCAAGCTGTTATTGTGACCCAAAATTTCATCCATGACCCAAAATCCCCATGTAACCCAAGAATTGTTTATAAAACCATAGAAACGTTTAGGGGTAACTAGGTCAATTCATAAGGTCAACCTTCTCTGTGGTCACAAGGGTCTAAAGTCAAAGTAATGGGTGCCGCAAAATAGAATACCACCTCAATAGATCAGTAAGTTAGGTTTTTGGTTTTAGTTTTAGGGTTTGGATTCCTCTATTCACTAACATTATCATCATCATATGTAAGATGATTAAGGGAAGTATGGCTACTACATTGACGACGACGAGCTCAACTCACTGCCTTACTATTTGCATGCCAGAAGATATAATCTTTTAGATTTTGGTAAGACTACCTGTGAAATCTTTGTTGCGATTCAAGTCTGTTCGTAAATCATGGTATGCATTAATAAAAAGTTTTGATTTCATCCATCGCCATCGTGTCCAAATGGAGGAGGAATCTAATAATAACCCCAAGTTAGGCACCTTTGTCTTTGAGACGACGATGACCGGTCACCAGACCGTGTCGTCAATTCCTTATTGCTTCTGGTGAAAACAGCTTTAACGGGCATGACAAATCTAGGAATCATACCTTGTTTAGCAAATTCTTATACATCCATGGAAGACTCAACCTTGGCAGGTTCTTGTCATGGAGTGCTTTGTTTTTATCATCAAAATGTCAAGGGCATTGTTCTTGGCAGGTTCTTGTCATGGAGTACTTGTTAAGTTTTTTGTGGATGGGAAACGCACATACTTGAACGCTAATCACTACAGTCGTGCACAATATGGCACTACTCCGGAAATTCAAGTATACAGACGAAGTACTGATTCTTGGAGGCGGATAGATTCAGATTTCAGTAGTGCACAATGTTGTATACTGGATAGGAGCAAGCAAGGCAGATACTTGAATGGTTTGTCCTTCTGTATACACAAACAATTGTTTCATTTGATTTTAACAAAGAGGTGTTCAGACCAATACCAGTTCCAGGGGATTGATTGCGTTACTTGGTCGACTGACATGTTCCAACTAGATTCAATAGGGGATAAACTTGCTTGCATTAAGGAATCAAATCGTTTTTAGGAACCAAATTGTTTGAAGGCATTTGAAGTATGGGTGTTGAATGATTTTAGTTCAACCGAGGAGAACTACTCATGGACTATACTTCATAAAATTAGCACTACCAATGAATATGACCGTTGGGTGCCAATGGCGATTTCCAGGAATAGACGGTTTTGTTTTATTTCTGTATTTAAGGATACGAAACTGTACAATTTTGTTACTAGTGCAATTGAGAATTGGGGTTTCGGTGAAGGCATAAGGTTGACAAAAACTGATGTGTACAAGGAAAGCCTTATTTCAGTTTGATGCATATGGTTCAGCAGCAGTACCTGATACTAGATTTCTGAGGCTAAGGCACCAAATCAAGACATTATACACAGTACAACCATAACTTGATAGATACTGCCAAATTAGGTAGGCTAAGGCTACAGTAGGAACTCCAGGCGCCGCTAAACAAAAACAATGTGAAAACGAACCTGTCTTCCTTCGGAACTCCAGTATGCACCAAATTGATCACAATAACTCCAGATTCAGGCTCACCAAATTGATGACAGTGCATAACCACAATGCTAACAAGAGCACCATTGTGCATACTATCCCCCATGGTCTATTTAGTCTTTTCAGATTTCTAATCCAAGTTTTCCTCGCTATCCCCCCATGGTCTAGAATGTGAAGGCATGGACCTTTGTTCATATCATGATGCATTTTTATTTTATTTTTTTATTTTGTGACCTATGCATATTGCATTCACGAGTAAAAACATAGTTTGTTGCGCAATAAAACAAACATAGAGTATGCTGGTCAGCTAGAGCAACTAGTAGTAGAATAGCATGAAAATGTCAGTACTAGACTTCTCAATATTGATTGTGGAAATAATCCAAAATGTACACTTTGTTAACCAGAAAATGAAAGAAGAATGCATACCCATCTTAATCATTCTTAATTACTCGATTTGTTGGAGATGATTGTGTAGTAGGTGTAGGTCTGGACCATGGTTAGTGCCATGAAAAAAGCTGCTGCCACAAGCGAGATAATAGTCCATGGATTACTAAAGTAATTCTCGTACAGGTTTGGAATCCAAATCCTACACATTCTCCAAACCATAACAGTTGTTTGCAGTACTCGTTCATATCTTGAAGCGCTACACTAGGTTCAGAATCGACATTGAACATTCCAATGTCTTTGGTAAGGACTTGAATCGACTTAAGAACAGCTATAACATCTTAACCGACTTGACGAGAGTTTTGTTAAGGTAAATGAAAGAATGAAATTTCAAATCTTCGCTCACCCAAACCTCGAATGCTCTCATGTTGAGAAATGGGTTCTGGTGGTCATAGTGAATCATGACGGGAGGAAAGAGGAGGACTGTTTGTTTGTAGTCGAGCCTGATATTCTTGTAGCCACTAACCTTTTTGAACCGAATACCGAATTGGTAGTAAAGCTCGGATGCTGAGTACCCAGTAAGCAATTTCAGTCATATCTCCAAATCTTGTGCCTCAAGTACCCTCTCCGCATAACGATCTAGAATGTGACGTCGAGGACCTTCGCTGTGGCACAACATCATATGAGATAATGTCTCATGGGCGTCCTGCATTCATATGTTAAGAATGTGAACACATCAAATTTCATATAGTGGAGATGCCCGTCGGAATTTACGTACTGACCGTATAGTCATCTCCTTTTCCATTGAGTCAATTGAAGCTTACCTCTTCTGGGCGTGCAACAGATAACAACGTGGTAAGAACAAGATATGGCAACTGCCAACTGGTTCTCCACTGTGAGCAAATCTTTAATGGTAGAAGCATAGTGACTGTTTTTCCATGAAAGCTAAACATGGGATCACTACGAGCGTAATCGTCGATAGAAACCTTGTTCCAACAGCCAAGAATTCGAGAAGGAAGCATCCGTCAACTATCATGAGCTCAACGAATTTTTGGTCACCATGGATCCAGTCCTGGTCTAGTTGCGTGTACAATAACTTAAGTTCGTCGACAACCTTCATTAGTTCAGTGATATATGTCTGGAGGGGAACGCCCGATCTCTTGACAAAGTGAACCAGTGCTCTTTTCTTATGAATTACCATGGGCATCAAGTGTGGTTTACCATTGTGGTATGGACCAATTGACACCACTTGTGGCTCATAAGCTTTCACATTTACCATTTTGAGTGATGAAGGTAACTTGGATGTAAGTTGTTGCTTCTTCTGTATTGCAACTTCTAACTCTTTGTATGAATCTTCCTTTCTAAGTTGATGAAGTGCCTAATTTCTACATTACAAAGTCCCTACCGTTAATAGCAAACTGACCAGATAGATGTTCACCTAAGCTCAAGCATATAAGAGTGGCAAGTTTTAACCATAGGCACAGGTTCATTCCAGCAAGAGCAAGAGTAAATTAATACTACAGACTGTGCAGAGCAGGATGTAAACACACTTGCATTACCACCTGAGCCCGGATCTCCTATTTAACTTAGTTTTTGTGCCACTTCAGTCCACGAGCTTCAGTCCAGAACTTACTACCACAGGCTCTTTTCAGAAAGGAACGATAAACGCAATATCTCAAGTATAGCAACATGGCATCAACTCGTCAAGCTAAATTTGTAACCTCTAACTGGAGAACTATTCCTGACAAGTTAATAGACAGACCCAAAATCCCACAACCAGCTAGTAGATTTTTAACATGTTCTCGTTCAACATGCTCCAACTTACAGATGCAAAACTGTAACATATCAAAAATACCACAGTTTCCTTAGATATAAACCTAGAGCCAAAAGATCAGTATCTTTCCATGAAGAGATTTCAGATCCCTAACCCCAAATTTCTATCTTGTTTCACTATTTTTTTCTACAGGTAGTTGTTCACACCTGGAGCAGCACCACATTAGCTCAGACAATGATCCCAGCTACCAAAACAAAGCCTAGACTCTTACCTAAATGAATGTACAAATACAAAGCCACCAATTGTCAGTTTGTTGAATCTTAATGATGCACATTCACATTCAGATGACGCCACACATTATTATTTTCAATTGTGAGTGCTTTCACATCCTAGACTACAGTAAAAAATTAAAAATAACATGATTGCAGAAAACAGTCAAAGTTGTTCAACATGGTTATCAATGAAAATGACTAATGTTATTTCAACAGCAAAGTTCACTTGCATTGGTTATGTTACTTCACACAAACATAGTGGGACATTTTCATGAAAAATAAGGGCAACACTTGTTCCATAAATAATCTTTACACCGCTTTGTGAGGGCCAATCTTTACATGCACCAACAAAATGTGCACTAGTTTGATAACAATCTGAGTCCCGAATACTTTTTAGATTAGAAAAAGACGAAGTAAAAAGTTTCAAAAAATCCGAGAAATCATTTTGCAGAACTAACGCAGAATATGGTGCAAAATGCTACATGGGAAGAAATAGACTTTAATCACATTCCAAACCCAAACACTGCTCGAATCCGACCAAAGATGAGATCCCTCCAGCCTCTTTCTGTATTCTCCACAACAGTTGCATTCCCATATCTACAATTAAACATATAGATCAATATAAACCTCGAAAATATTAATCAAGATAAACACACTTCACCAACTACTTTGATACAAACAATTAAACCTGCTTGCAGTTCTTATATTTTTGATACTACAGGATCTAATTTCAGTAACTATCACATCATGCAAACACCACCCCCTTGAAGGGTCTCAAAAATCCTAATTACTCTGCTTGTTCAGAGTCCCTAGCTATCCTAATACCATCTTTGACACCTTCATTGCTCTTGTGAAATTCTGCAAAATCAGGAATAAGGGGGTGGAATGGAAACAATAGTTGAAGTGAATTAAAGTAGTTTCTATGGTTGATCGTAAACTAGCAGTAATAGATGCAGCTACTTCCGATAAGGTTTAGTGGTAATGAGTGGGACAACTTTAGACTTGTAAATGAATGTAAGTCTCTCTTTTCTATTAACCCAACATTTTGAGTGATGTTCTGTACCTATAAACCAGCATCGGAGTAGCTGATGCTATAGCTAAGTTTGCAAAAGTAACTAGCTGCAATCCGGTTTGCTGGGCTATGCTGGTATTAGTCGGATACTCGTGAAAGATAACCCTACTCTACTATTACAATCAATTGATGTAATTTCCTTTACCAAAAAAACATAATCGAGATAAACAAAACAACTTGAAACCCGAACCTGTCTTCCTCGGGAACTTCAGTATGCACCAAATTGATCACAGTAACTCCAGATTCAGGCTCATTAAATGTAATCCTCACCTGCAAAAACAAATAATCAATATCCAAATCCATAATAAATCCAATCCAATAACAAAATAATAAACTAAAAGCAAAGCGAAATACTACCGTAGAGTAAACCCCATCAGCCCAATTCCCAAACCTCCATTTCTGAGCAATCAATTTCCCATCTTCAAGTTCCAAATTAGTCCCAGTAATAGACCCATCAAATAAATTAAACTCCCCACCAACTTCCTTACTTATCTTCGCATTACTCTGCGTAAAACCTTTCCATCTATTCTCATCCATTAAAATCTCAAACAAATCCTTCGCCCTACAATTATACTTTTCTTTCAAAGTAATATTCTTAAACCCCTTTTTCCCTTCCTTCTTCTCACTAGTAGCAGCAGCAACAGCAACATCCTTCTTCACAGCAGGAGGAGTTGTCACCGCCGCAGTACTCGCTGTTGCTGCAGATTTCACCGTCTTTTTCACTTCCAATTCTTCTTTACAAGGCCCACCTTTCGCCATACTCTGAACATAAACCCTAACTTTCTCCTTCACAATCGGAACACCTTTGGCAACAAAAGCATCTTTCAATCTTTTCCCAATCTCAGTCCCATCCTCTTTCATTTTCACCTTAATCTCAGGATCTTCATCAGCATTCTCATCAGCTAAATAAGGAATATGAACTTGTCCTTCAATTTTCATCAAAGATTCATTCTCATTTCCTTTAGCCTCACCGATCCAACTCAATGTTATATCAAGTTCATAACCAGGTATAATCTTACCTTTACGAACATTCACGTACGCTTCGCCGGTGACGATATCGACTTTTTTGGTTTTGATGTAGAGATTCGATTCCCCGTCTAAGATTGTGAGATTCGAAAGAAGTTTGTTTAAGAGATTTTTAGACCATTCGAGACAATCAGTTTCTGCCCAATGCCAGTTATGTACGTTTGTGCCGTCTGGTCGGTCTTTTACAATCCATCGGCTGTCTCCTTCGCCTAATTTCGCCATGAATGTTTCTTGATTGATGAGGATGAAACTGAGGAAATTGCAGAATAGGGCTTTGATTTTGAGTGATTTGGTGAGAGAATGAACGATTGATGGAGACAACAAGGAGTGAAATTTGAAGAGAGATTTGAAGATATATAAACCCTAATTTTTTGGGAGTTCTAGACGGTTCTGATGGAAGAAGGATCTAGATGATAACAGGAGTCAGGAGGTATAAAGGAAAGAGGGAGTCGTGAAGCCCGGAACGTTAAATATGGGCCCTTTGAAACAGGCTTCTCATGAGTACTTGTAAAATGGATTCAACAAGCTCGTCGGGTTGTTGACGATGGGCGCCCGATTACGCAGAAACGGAAAAAAATTTAAATGGTCGAAAAACTCATGACCCATTTAATATAGGGTCCAGCGGAAAAAATAGTTTATCCGGAGGTTAAAAAAAAATTAAAAAGAGTAAATTACTTACCTATCCATTAAAATTAAACGTGTGAAATAAAAAACAACCTAAAACTAAAATCTAGGGCGTTACTAAAACTGAAATCTAGGGTATTAAATCTATATCGGAAATCAAAACCGAACCAAAGATTTAATATTATTCTTCTCAAATCAAAATTAAAACTGAAGATTCAAAATCGAAAATCAAAATCGAAGATTCGATATCATTTTTTTTGAAATCAACATCAAACCGAAAATTCAAAACAAAAGATTCAAAATCGAAAATCAAAAATCAAAACCGAAGATTCAAACAGCAACAAAGAAGAAGAAGATCTTTATTAGTCGTCAAGAACAGTATATACTGATCCTTTAGTACATATTAATCTTTCAATACATATTGATATGTACTGAAGGAAAATATGTACCGAAGGAAAAAGTGTATGATACCACAATATATATTGATCCAACAAAACATATTGATATAATGTGTATGATCCAACAGTACATATTGATATGTACCGAAGGAAAACAGAGTAGATGATCCAACAGTACATATTGATCTAACTGTATATATTGATATGTACTGAAGGAAAAAGTGTTTGATCCCACAATACATATTTTTCTTCGTTCATATTGATATGCACCGATATTTACCAGAGAAAAAAGAGTATAATCTCACAGTACATATTGAAATAAACAACCCTTAATCATAAAAGAAAATGAAAATAGCACTAAATCGAAATAGAAAAGAGGAGTAATCATCACTGTAGTCGACTAAATCATATCGTTTGAATAGATAACCTTCATCTTCCAACATTGAATATCAAATCAAGATGAAGAAGATTAAAAGGTTTAAACAAAACCCAAAAATTAATGAATTTGTATCTCCTTTTTCTTCTTCTCTATATTCTGTATATTCTCAAATCTTTTTCTTCTACACCAAAATCATCTTCTTCTCCTTCTTACAGATATGAAATTGAAAACCTAAATTACAGAGCACTATCAGAAGCAGAGAGGAAAAAAAATAGATCTGAAATTGAACTCGACAAAAAGCTTCACAAAGACTAGAGCCGATTAAAATAGAGGAAAAAAATGAAATCTTTCAGAAGACAAAAAAAACGGATCTGATCAAAGAATAATGGAATAAGATTTATTGATGAGACTTAGTGTTTAGATTTGACAACATCAAAAAATATATGTGAGAGTACCGTAAAATTCGAAGCACGGTTAACGAGTATCATCTCCAAACTCCTCGTAGTGAAAAAGTGAGTAATTCAACATGTTTATTCCTCTTTTATCATTTGATATTTGCATTTTAATTTACTATTCATTTAATTTTAGAATAGGCGATTTGCGAATCTATGACAAATACGGAACGGTAATGATGGTTCATGCACATGAAGGAATATACGGTGTTGAAGAGAAATGCTCGAAGATTCATTGACGATGTATTAATACTTGAAATGATAAACTACCCATACTAAAATATATAAGGCGCTAATTTCCTAAAACTATGAAATAAATTTTTCATTATGAAATTATAAGACAATCGACCTATATTAGAATAAACATCCACCCATTACATCAAATAATATGGTAAGACTTGTGTACAAAAAATAAAGGTACGGCCGGCCTATATAGGTACCCACATCCACTGATTCTTTGTGTTCCTCGTGTTGAAGAACGCCAAACGGGAATCGACATACATGGGACATTTTATCCATCGATTCATTGTGTTCTTCATGATGAATAACACAATCGGGAATCAGTATGTGTGGTACATATTATCCGCCGATTTCTCATGTTCTTCATGAATGAAGCATCAAACGGGAATCAACATATGTGGGTAATCCTATCCACCGATTACAGTTTGATGTTCTTGTAAAATTTAATTTTTTACACATTTTTGACAATTGATTAAACACTAGTTAATTTCACATCTAACATGATTATTTAACTACTAAATGAATTACGAATACTAATTAATCAGAAATAAATTGGTCATTAACAAAAAAAAATAGATGGATAATGATTTTGTAAAATTACTTAAAAATAACCCTACTTTATCTTTTATAATAGGCCTCACATAATTTGAGTATGCCTCAAATTAGGCAAGCAAAAATATTAGTGATAGCATGTGATGATTTGAAGAAGCTTTACATTAGGACAAGAGAAATAATCATAAAATAAAAATAAAGAGCAGGGATATTTGAACGGCAATCAGGATATGAAGTTTTAGGAATGTCGGATAAAGAGCTCCAGTTTCAGGAATCAGGATATCAAAATGAAAGGCAACACATAACCAAAAGAATATTTGATTTGAAGTTTAACATGCACGAGCCAAATTTTATTGTGCTTCAACCAAAATGCTTTCTTATTAACGGTGTGCCTGAAAAAGATCACCTAAACATAACAACATTTTCCCCATCAACCATTTGGGAGCGGGTGTGTGTGTCCATCAGGAGTGGCTGCAGACTATCCCTTCCTGTTTTGCTGCAGACTAGCAAGGAGCGCAATAATCTAAGCATCAAGGGCTCTTCGATGAATGTGGATGAAGTGGTAATTCTGGTAAAAACCGGACATCTTCAGAATCAGTAGTGGGAGATGATGCAAACTTAATTCAGAGGCATGAATACCTTTGATGCCTAGCTGGTCTATAGTCTTTCGCTCTTCTGTGTTTTTGTTGTCGAGGCTAACCTTGTGAAGTTGGGGTTTGGATGCAGCAAGAACACGCCTAAGCAAAGACCTGCGTATAAAAGGATTGCATGCTTGTCGATCGCAAAGACCACATGACGGATAGAGAGAGATCACTCTTGCACACAATCATGTCCCGTTCATGAATGTCAACAATAGTGATCTCTCTCTTCCGTCATGCAAAACTTCAATCCACAAAAACACATCAGAGTTAGATATGATCTAGAAAACCATACAAACACATGAACCAACAAAAAAATAACTGAGAAAACTTAGTCAGTAATCCCTCTATATGCTGCAAGCAAACTATAGGAACTGAACCAAACACTAAACTCTAATCTAGAAAACAAAAATGGAAGAAGAAAAAAAACTAAAATGAAGCAGAAGATTCAGAACTACAGAATATGAGAGAACAAGATTTCTTTAGTAAATAATATAGAAAAACTAAGGAAAGAAAGTAGATCTCAGTGAAGATCATGAGTTTGAAGAAAACCTACTGTGCTTCACCTAAATTTAAAGCCAAAACTGAGGAAATGCTGACAGACATCTTTCTAATCAACTAGCCCTTGTTTGGCCGTTTTTACCAAGACTGAAAATAGCAGGTACAACAAGGAATCTTAATAATGACAAAGCAATAAAGTTAGACTGACTGTACAGTTTCTTATCTAATTTTTGTCTTCTTCATTTTTGTTGTAGTTAGAAATTTATATTCATACATAACTCTTTCTTTTTCTCTTTATCTGTTTTCCAAATTAATCTGCTCTATCCAAGTAAAACCTCAGTCAAGAAAGATAATCAAGATGGATGATAGAGTTGGTCATTTATATGAATGATGTCGGTATAAGGCTGGCTGGCAACGGCAATGCTAGAGCCTGGAGAGAGCACATAATAAAGGATCTAGTAAAACCTAACAGGTATCACTTAATCTAGGCAGTAAAATCTAGTTGGTGAATGCATGTCTGTAACTAGTCAGAAATCCAGGTATGTGGAGCTATAATAATAGTAATAGAAACAAGCACTATTTAATGAGTTCAGAGTTCATGCAAACAGGATGGTGGTGATTTTAGATCCTCGCTTCAATAAGCCAGCTATTAGTATCAGTTTACATCATTTCATCAAGATGAAGAAAATCCAACATTCTCCAACGAAACACCGCTATTTGGTTGAATTAAAGACACTGCATCTTCTCTATAAAGGCAACACCATGCAAACCATATGTTACAATTCTTGGATTTGGCAAGATCTGAAGTCAAAGATCTCGCATTTCACCCAGACAGGTTCTGCAATCCCTATTATCTAGGGTTTTTAGCCTTAGCAATTCTTTTTTGTTATTCATAAAAAAATATTTACTCCATTAATGATATAAAATTTAGACTTTATTTTATATATTTATACCCATAAAATATAAAAATTATACTGCACTTAAGTATATATCTACTCAAATTCAAAATTTTAGAGTATCCGTAGATCCCACATACACCTACTTTGCTCCGTATAGTAATCTCTTTAATATACAATTTTTATGTGTACGAATGGCATGAAGTTTATATTCACACTTCAAATATGGAAATTAGAAAAAGAAGAAAAATAATGTTTCTGATTGGTTTTTATTTCGTTTTTATTAGTAATTGACAACATTCAATCCTAGGTATATTTATCGATCGGAGATGTCCATTGATCTCCACAATTAATGATAGGACTCTACACAGTTGGGTCTGTAGCAATTCGGATTTCAAATAAAATTCGCTAACCAAAATGTGGACATTTAATTTAGCGCCATTGACTTAGGCCGCCGACATGATTATAGTTGATATCGTAAACTATCTTTGACCGGGGTAAAAATATTCCCACCCAAAGCTCAAAATACCGTTTTTCAACTTGGGATTCAGGCTTAGAGCATTTCTAGTGGGATTGGTATATTGACTAATTTGCCAATTATATCTCTATAGTGGGATGGGTAAATTTAAAAAATGGGTTGATAAACCCTTAAATCTAATTAGGGTTTGTCCATCGCGTCTCAACCTGGGCCGTCGAATCTCAATGGCTCTCATCCAACGTCTAGTATTTCCTCTTTATAAATTCAAACAATTTCAACTCTAAAATCATACCTTCTTCACTTAAAAATTCTTCAACTTTCACTTCAATCTTAATCTTCCATTTCAAACTCTTGATCTCAACTTCTGCTAAAAAAATAAGAAAAAGTAATGGTCGGCTCATCACAAACACAATATACTGAACTAGGAAAGGGTTCATCAAAGTCTCGCGGTCCAAGGTTTAATCGCCTAGAAGATAAAGCTATTTGCAACGGGTATGTATCATGTACGCTTGATCCTGTCAATGGTGTTAATCAAGCCCATGTAATGCTTTGGGGGGGAAATTTTAAAAAAATTGACGAGAAAACTGGGAATCCAAATAAACGTGACTTCTCCAGGTTGTCAGGTTATTTTATATGATCGACAAAGACATGAGTGTTTGGGTAGGTGTGATGATACAATTGAATTGCTAAAGGGAAAGCGGTGATATTGAAGTCGATATATAAGTTAGTTGCATTTCAAATTATTTAATTGTTTTTTAAAACTTTTATCTAGTTGTTGTAATAACTAACTTTTAAATGTAAAAACAACAGATGCAAAAAACTCGAGAGGCATGGCAACTCAAATAAGTTCGGCATTCAAACATGAAGCATGTTTCCACATCCTCAAAGTCCTGAACTGATTTAACCCTGAATTGTTGGATGGATATCAAGTACCAAAGCGATCCCCTTACGAGACGCCAAACGTTTCTCAAGGGTCTCCGTCTACTTATTCTTCACCAGAAACAACTTTAACCCCACAACCCAATATAGGCGTATCCCTACGTGCTAATTCTAACCTTAATGTTAATAGAACTACAAAAAGATATGATGGATCAGGCAACAATAAAGCTAAAAGGAACTTAAAGGAGGATCAAGAAGCCACTGAATCTCCAACTTCATATATGAACTTTCAAGATTTTTTTGAAAAACAAGAAAAAAACTGATATTGGTAAAATGGTAGAGCGTGAGAAAATGGTTGCAGAAATTAGGAGAGGTCGCAGGGCACTTGAACAAAATCTTTTTAATGCTCACATGAGAGGAATCTTGGGAGTAAAAACGTTAAAGATGAATCAGACACAACTGCGACTCTGCCAAGAAGAAATAAATAACATTGAAGCATATAAGGCACAACAATGCCCAAATTCAGTTGACGTTGATTCTGATGAGGAGGAAAATGAGGATAGCAATAATGTCCTTGTTCCACTGGATTAGTTTATTAGTTTTAAATTTTGGATGTAATAGTTTAGTTTAATTTCGATTTAATCCTTTGTTCAACATTCAATTTCAATTTCAATGTAATCCTTTAGTTTCAATTTCAATTTCAGTGTTGTTTTTTCACTAATTTGATCCTTAATTTCAATTTCAATTTCAATGTTTGATCCTTAAATTATACAAATCAAGTTAAAATAAAAGAAATAAAATGATTGAAATAATAACTAAAAAGTTCAAAAAATAAAACTAAATCATGTGAGGGTTTCTTCTTCCAAAATCAGCTCACAAGTGTGTAGTGAGACCCTCCCTTATCCTAACATATAATCATCTATGTTGAATTTTCGCTTCTACCATTCTATACTCTCTTGCGGGCACACCGTTAAAGGGTTGAACATCTTTTCTTAAATCTTGATGTGGATAACTTGCCAACTGGGATCCCGTCGGTTCTCCTCGATTACCATATTATGCAAAATGATGCAGGTGAGCATAACCCCATTCATTTCTATTGGTTTAAATAAACGATATGGTCCACAAATTATATGGAACTTCCTCTTCAAAACTCCAAATGCTCGTTCGACATCCTTCCTAACCGCCATTTGTTTCCCGTTAAAATGTTTTTTTTTTCACGCTCACCTTGGGATACCTGAGAGTAAGCTTGAACTAAAGTTGACCACTGTGGATAAATTTCATCCGCCAGAAAATACCCCATATTATAGTTATTGTCGTTGACGGTGAAATTTGAAGCTGGAGCATTTCCATACTTCAGCTCTTCAAACAAAGGCGATTTATGCAAAACACTAATGTCGTTATTTGAACCCGGTAGTCCAAGAAAAAGTATGTCATATCCAGCAATCATAAGAGGCCACCGCTTCCAAAACAACTGTTGGAAGTGTGAAGTGGCCCTTATACTGACCATGCCATGCATAAAGACATACATGCCACACCCAATGCATGCAATCAAGGATACCTAGCATTCCGGAAATCCTCTTTTGGTATTTTCAGCTAGTTGTTGGTCGACATCATCTTACGTTGGTTGTCGTAAAAAACGCGGACCAAAATGGTTGACTACAGTTTCGCAAAACATTTTGAGATTTTCGTATGTTGTTGTTTTTGCCATAGGACAGTACTTATCACAGGCATCCGCTGGCACACCATAACCTAAAATCCTTGGGGATGCAGTGATCTTTTGTTAAGGACTATGTCCTCGTATGTTTAATGCATCAAATTTTATAATACCCTAACTCGGCAGGTAGGATTCGCCGAATGGAATATCCTGTAATGGTTTGTCCTTTCCTAACACTGAGGCCTTTTCAGTACAACTGGCTCAGAGTTGGCAAAAAGATCTGCAGTTAAGCGTGCTCGGGCAGGAGTAATTCAGGGATGGGTGACCTCCCGGGAAGCTGCTGCTGGATGACCGCAGCGGTGCTCGTAGAAAACCCCACAATGCCGGATGACCGCAGTGGCTAAGTGGGGACAGTATCGGTGGAAGGTCGGGTCATTACAAAGTTGTATCAGAGCCGACGACGGGTCACCTGCCAAGGGTGAGAGAGTACGCTGGACGGGGTGTTCCAGGTATTGGTCTCATAGGTGGTAGGAAACGTCGGAGATCTGGGCGTGAATATATTCCGGAGCCGAGGACGGCTCAATTTAAGGTGGTGGTATTGTAATACCCACATTCGGCAGGTAGGGTTAGCCGAATGGAATATAGGTAATGGTTTGTCATTTCCTAACATCGATGCCTTTTCAGCACAACTGGCTCAGAGTTGGCAAAAAGCTCTGCAGTTAAGCGTGCTCGGACGGGAGTAATCCAGGGATAGGTGACCTCCCGGGAAGCTGCTACTGGATGACCGCAGCGGTGCCCTTAGAAAACCCCACACTCCCGGATGACCACAGTGGGGACAGTATCGGTAGAAGGTCGGGTCATTACAAATTGATAGTTGAATTTAGGGATTACTTGACAAAGCTCTTCAATAACCCGCATAACCAAGTGTTGTGGCATGCGGAAGCGACGTTGAAAATCTTCATCAGAGTGCATACTTCTATTAATAAAATAATCACGCATCATTTGTTGATGTCCTTCCACGTCCATCTTTTTGTCAATATGGTTCTTGGTTCTGGATCTCGCGTTATTTACCCTGAGTATTATTGTATCATATGGTTGGTCATCATCGTCTGAATCTTCATACATTTGATCAATCTGTACCACAATTCCTTGAGTTTGTTGAAGCCATAGTTCCCCTAATATTTTTGTTTCTTCATTTTCTACTTCAGGATCCATAAGTTGAGATCAAGAGATTGAGATGGAAATATTATGATTGAAAGTAGAAGAATTTTTTACTGGAGAAGGTGGTGATTTTGGAGTTGAAATTGTCTGAATTTATACGATCTGTTGAGATTCGACCGTTGTCTATCCAATCTGAGCCGCTCGATTCAATTTGAGCTTTTTAGTCAATTCCACACTGCACAAAATCGCATTTGCCTATCCACATGGCTTGGCAAACTGGCTTATATGCCAATGCCTGCTGAAATTGCTCCTAGGCTTCTGGGCTACCCACAATTGACTTGGTCAACTTTCTTTGACCGGGTCAAATCCCACACACCCACAGGGCCACAAATGACAACTTTGACCTTTTCCATAATTTTCCGACTCAACCTGCCTGCCATCTGCGGTTGAAACAGTCAACTGCCTTTGACCGGGGCGGGCGCCCTTGACCAAATTTTGACCCTTTTTTCCTCATCAAGACAACAAGTTATTTTATTTTCTAAACTATTTTAAATATCCAACACAAACCATTTATGTAGCCCGGTTGGAGAGTTTTTGTTTGCCTGATATGGGAAGATTGGAGAGTTCAGTTTAAATCAAGTTATAGTTCCGATGAAGTTTGCTTATTTGTAAGTATGTTCCTAAATTCTACATGACTAATCTCTAGTTCCCTATACTCTTTAGAGTTGAAAACAGATTATTTATTTAACAAATTAAGAAACCATCAAAGTTGCTTCTTTTTCTTCTCCAAAATTTGCGGAACTCGTTGGAAGTTCAAGACCGCCCATATCAAGTGCCATAAAGAGATATCAGGCCAAAGGACGGAAGGTGAATACAGATATGTGTGTGTAGATTGCCAGAGAAGAAAATTGCTAAGCCGCTCTGCACCTGAAGTGCGAATTAAAATCTCAGGGTCAGGGGCCATCGACGTGTACATATGTCTCTCTACATCTGATACGGTAACTGCAGACTCTTGCTCAGTACCAGAACAACTTGGATCTACTTCCTGTAATCTGCACAGCTTGACATTATAAGATCTTTGGATAGCGTTCATGATCTCGTCCGTGGAAGTATATGCGACGCATATTAGTAACACAAAGTTGTCATTCTTGGCCGTGGCTGCCATTGCTCTCCCAGCTGCTTCTCTGGTTGAATTCCTTAAGAGCTTCAAGTTTCCTATGAAATGTATCCTAACCCCAAATTTGGTCACAATGCTCTCTTCCATGAGCAGCTCTTCAATTTTCTCCTCCATCAGAGCCATCATAAACTCAACTTCTTCCGGTCGTCGGTTGAAATTATCGGCACTAAAAGCATACACAGTCACATACTTCACCCCTAGCTCATAACAGTACTTTAACATTGTCATAAGAGTAAAAAGACCAATTCTATGGCCAGATCCTTGTTTTAGTTTATGTTTCAGAGCGTACCTTCGGTTTCCATCCATGATAAAGGCAATATGAGATGGAATAGGACCAACGGAAACTACACTGAAGATGAACTTCCGGAATAGGCGAAAAGGATTTTCCAAAAACCCACTTAGAATCATCTTAGCTGAGTGCATCTTCATGGACAGAAGAAGTCACATGAGCTTTTAATGTTTAACCTACCGTGAACTGAAGGAGGCACCTATATAGGAGTTCCACACGGTTCAATTCGCATGTCTTACCTTCATTGTCCATGAATTCCCGCTTACTGTTAGGTGCCAAGTAGTTGAGTCTTAAATGGTTGATGTTCGCATCGGGTTGTTGCCTTGTAGTTTATAGTCACAAAATTGGTATGGTAGTATGCAAAGTCTCGACTCAACAGACTCCAGTAAGATGGCTGAAATGAGGGGACTGACTCCAAGGTCACATATGAGACGCACGTTGTTTAGCAGGTATATGGGGTCATCAAATAGAGAGCATTAGACTCGGTACACCAATTGATCCAAATTAAGAATTGTGCTGGTTGAAGTTCTTAATTACTGTGATTAGTGAGTTTATTGGAAGCCAAAAGCAAAGCTGCAAGCAAGCTAAGCAGGCATGTCTGATTAAGAGCTCCAGCTTCAGGAATCAGGACATCAAGATGAAAGGCAACAGACGCCAAAGAATATTTGATTCGAATTATAAAAACATGCGTGAGCCAAGTTTATTGTGTTTCACCTAAAATGCTTTAATACTAACGGACTGCCTGAAAAATATCACATAAACATAACAAGATTTTCACCATCAACCATGTGGAGGTGTTTACATCAGGAGTGGCTGCAGACTGTTCTGTCCTGTTGTGTTGCAGATTATAAAGGAGCCGAATAAGCTACTGGCCATCTTCTGATGAAGTGTTTCCTTTTGAAGGGACTTCACCATCAGTTGTGGGAGATGATGCACACTTAATTTCTTTAGAGGCATGAATACCTTTAGTGCCTAGTATATGGCTCTTTTGTTTCTCTGTTCTCGAGGCTACCTTGTGAAGTTGGGTTTGGATGCAGCATGAACATGCCAATCGCCTAAGGGAAGACCTGCATATATAAAGATTGCATGCTCGCCGACCGCAATCGTATGGCCGGGAGAGAGAAGACACTCTTGCACACAAACATGAAACATGACCCTTTCATGAATGTCGACAAGAGTGCCCTCTATTCGGTCATGTAAAACAGCAGTCCACAAAACTCATCAGACTTGGATTTAATCTAAACTACAGGAACTGACACAAACACTTGATCTACCAAATAAAAATGCAAAGGAAAAAAAAACACCATGGTGAAAAAAGAAAAAAGTGCTCCTTTGCAGTTCTGAATCTTCTGGTTCATATTACTCTCTTTTTTCTACTTGATATAATATGAACCAGAAGATTCAGAACTGCAAAATAAGTGAAATGAAGATTTATTAAGTAAATAGAAGAAACGAAGGAAAGCAAACAGATCCCAGTGAAGAGGATGGTCATGAGGCTAAAGAAAACCTAGTGTACGTGTACTTTACCACACAAGTCTTTGGGTCTTTTGTGTCTTGTTCTCGAGGCTGACCTTGTGAAGTTGGGATTTAGATGCAGCAGGAACACGTCGAAAGCCTAAGCGAAGACCTGCATATAAAAGGATTGCATGCTTGCCGATCGCAAAGACCAACTGACGGAGGGAGAGAGGGCACTTTTGCACACAATCATGTCCCTTTCATGAATGTCGACAAGAATGCACTCTCTCTTCCGTCATGCAAAACTTCAATCCACAAAAACTCATCAGAGTTGGATATAATCTAGAAAACCATACAAACACATGAACCAACAAAAAAAGAAAAAATCTGACAAAAAAATAACTAAAAAAACTGTCAATAATCCCTCTATATGCTGCAACTGCAAGCAAACTACAGGAATTGAACCCAAGACGAAACTCTAATCAAGAAAACAAAAATGGAAGTACAAAAGAAAGAAAAAACTAATATGAACCAGAAGATTCAGAACTACAAAATGAGAGAGAAGAAAATTTCTTAAATAAATATATAAGAAAATAAGGAAAGCAAAAAGATCTCAGTGAAGAGGATGATTATGAGTTTGAAGAAACCCTAATGTACTTTACCTAAATTTAAAGCCAAAACTTAGGAAACACTGACAGACATCTTTCTATCAACTAACCCGTGTTTGGCCATTTTTAACAAGATTGGAAAACAGCAGGTACAACAAACAATCATAATAATAACAAAAGCAATAAAGTTAGACTTTACTGTACTGAACTTCAAATTCAAACCTAACTCTTTTTCTTTCTCTTTTTCTCTTTTCCAAACCTTGGTAGCCATGAGCGAGGTCAGGAACGAAATCGAAAATGGAATCAAGAATCGTAAATGTCTCAAAAATCAAATTCGAGGAGCGTGTTGGGAGCGAAAATTAATTTTTATAGATATATTAGTTAGACTTGATTTTCCAAAATTTTAACCGAGAAATAAGATAAAAAACCTAAAACCTTGGAAATTGTCGGTCATTAAACTGTGACTAATGTAATAGAACTACAAGACTAAGGATATGATTGGGAGTTGAAAAGAGTGCTGCTGATCATGAGGGTTTAAAAGGTGCAGGCACACACTTAACTATAGGCTTCTACATTTACAGAGGTTGCTGTTTGGATTTCCTGAGTTAGGGTATAGAGTTATTGTGTAGGAAGCTGATGTGGAAAGTGGGTCCATCAACAGTAAAAAGATAAACAGATAAGTTTATTAGGTAAAGATATGAGAATATCCTAGATAAAGATATGAGAATATACACAGTTAGCACACTTAGTAGATAAAGATACGAAGATATGAGAATATGCACTTAGTAGATAAAGACACAGGATTTGAATATACACAGATAAAGATATGAGAATATACTTAACGAGTGAAACGCTTCTCACTTTACGGGAGTGTGTTTCTCTCATGTTAGGAGCGCACTCCCATCACGATTCTCACTGAGGAGCGCAAAATCGCGGTTCTCATTGAGATTCATGAGGACTTTAAACATTCCTGGCTACTAAGTTCCAAACTAATCTACTCTATCCCAGTAAAAACTCAGTCAAGAAGGATAATCAAAATGGAAGACAGAGCTGGTCATTTTATATCAATGATGTTGGTATGAGGCTGGCTGGCAGCGGCAATGCTAGAGCCTCAAGAGACAGCACATAATAAAAGCTGGCAAAACCTAAACAGGTATAACTTAATCTATCTTAGAAGATCAAGAATATACAAAACCTGATTTCTGTAATATAGAGTGATAGACAGCAAGCAAAATCAAGTTACTGAGTGAAGTATGAAACTAGTCAGAAATCCAGATATTTGGGGCTATAATGATAATAGTAATAGAATCATCAAGCATTACTTGTCCAATACAACAACATAGAGTTTAGAGTTCATGCGAACAAGATGGAGATCATATGTCCTCGCTTCAATAAGGCACCTATCAGTTCACAACTTGTTATCATGATGAAGAAAATCCAACATTCTCCTACGAAAGATGACTTTTCTTACCGCTGTTTGGTTGAAAGACACTCTATCTCTATCAAGCCAACATCATGCAAATTGGGAGTTCCAATATATGTAAACACTATCTATAAGAGAAAATCTGAAGCACAAGAGAAACTTTTTATTCACCGATTTCCAGTACAAATATGTTACGACTCACACGACTTACTCGCTACTTTGGATATGCCAGTCTGAAGTCAAAGATCTCGTATTGATCCCAACGTTCTGCAATCCCTATGATCTAGGGTTTTAGTTCTAATACAACAGGCTACACACTATCGCGCGAGCAAAATGCGTGCAAGTGGCATGGCGCCTATCATGGTTGTTTCCAGTAAGTCAATCGAGTTATATATACATTAAACTATGAAAAAGCATCCGTGATATAGGCACCACGACACTTGCACGCATCTTGCTCGTGTGCTACCAGGGAGCCTATAGTGTCTGATAATGAAAACCCTAGATTCTAGGGATTGCCCAAGCAAGTCGCGTGAATCCTAACATTTTTGATGAAAGAGCTTGGTAGAACGTGAAAAGGAATCCCACTGCAACAGTTGACTCATGTAATGAAACAAAGGATTAATCTATTTCGTAAGTGTTTTAACTTTACATGCATAGCACAAACAGTAATCAAGTATTAATCACCATAGGATGTACTTCAAATTTGACGTTAGTCCCAGGTTGATGCCTTTATCTCCAGATGATGAAGAATAGGGTGAACAGGGCAAAAATGAATATAACCATGCATACAGAAAACAGAAAGCAAGCTGAAGTACATGAGAAGTTTAACAGAGGTATCAGTTATAGCAACTCCTTACCAAAAATATGAGGCATAAGCAAAGTACCAAGGTGGATCAAAACATTTCTAATAAATACCAAGATAAAAGCTCAAGAACCAACCAAAATTGTTACGCTGGCTAATATTTTACCTTAATGAGAGAAGCTAACCTGCACTGCAGTAAGATTGCTTCACTAAAAATGATTAGATGCAGTTTTGTGATTAGCCATGTCCCTTCCATGTATGCAGACAAAAGTTCTCTCTTGTTGTGAAGTAAATCCTTAATTGACAAAGCTGATTTATCAGTCTACAGAAAACATAACAGATAGTTATTCCATAACCATATGAATGATCTACAACTGAATATACTCATATCATTACCTAATGAGATCATAAGAAAAAGAACAATTACTCATGAACAGAAAGTTGAAACACAAATGAATTTAGTGCTTTGGTTTTGATATAGAAAATAGAGGTTGTGTTCATTTTCCCAGCAAAGAGTGTCAGAACATCAAGTCCTTAGGGGGAACATGTTAAATACCATTGTAAAGATGATGCCATCAGAGGCCCATTAGGACAGCATGCAGGCATATGCTCGTAAACCTGCCTTGCTTCTTTTCACAAGAAACTCATCCCACTAACCAAATTTATGGTCTTCATCATTATAGGGATACAAGAAATAGTTTAGGGGTTTCATTTGCTGTAGGCAAGTTATACACTGAATAACAAACTTCAACCTCAACAAATAATGTAACGTAGTAAATTTAGAAGATGCGCGACTGAAAATTTCCTATGTAATCCGAGCTATGACACTCTCTTTGGCAGTTGGTTTACGTAACTAAAAGATTCTAACTCTGTGACACAACTTTTTCCCATTCATTTATACTACTATTGATGTGATAGCATCAGCCAAATCTCTGTACATAGTTTTGAGGCTTTTGATGTGATAGCATCAGCCAAATCTCTAAACTACTGTTTAATTCAACATCAAAAGAACATACCAATGCATAGTTCATCACACAGAATAGTAGTATAAATGATTACTATGACTTGAGTTGAGATTTTACAATCTCCTTTTGATTTAAGTTACAATTCCTTACTAGCATCCCAGCCTCACCTTATACAAGTAGATGAGCCAACACCAAACTCAGTAGCTTACAAAACTGCCTAGAACATTTCTACTCCTTACAAATAATTTGTGTTCATGTGTGCAAACTTGCCACACGATTCTACAGTTGAGATCCCGTGGAGGTGAGGACATAACTAAAATGTGAACATTATGTGCATCATTCACTAAAAAGTGAACATTCTTTGCACTATTCGCTACTTGACAGCAAGATAGCCTAGCGTGTGAATGCATTTGGGCTTAGGCTATCTTGTCTTTACTAAATACTAGTAGCTAATAAACAAGGGTAAAATCAGAAGATGATCCTACATAATTTATTTTTTGAAACAGGCAAGATTAAATTAAAAAGGAAAGAGTGCCAAGATAGCACCCTCCAACGAAAAGCAAAGAGATATGAATAGAGAGTTTACAACAAACTACTCCCTAAACAAATTCACCCAATCGAAAACAAAATCATCAAGCTTGATGTTCTTAAACACGAGGAGATATGAACAGATGATCCTAAACTAAAACATCTTCATGAAGGTTCTTTCGCTTTAAATAAGCTCTATCGATGTCTTTCTTAATATACATCTTGATCTTCTTACTTGATATTGTAAGTAGAAGAAGTAGATCCAGTTAGTTATGTTGGGTTTTAATTTCCTAGTATAATTATAATTTTCTGTAGTAATTTATCTACCACCTTCTTTCTACAACCATGCATAGGTAAGATCCAGCAACAAAACCACAATCTTAGTCACAGTGAACAATCATATGAGTAAGAACTCATCATCACAAAAAAAAAAAAAAAAAAAAAAAAAAAAAAAAAAAAAAAAAAAAAAATTCACCTGATGAGTAAAATCTCATCATCCACATGCAGATAGATCCATGTTACCAACAAGAAACCCTACAAAAAGAGATAAGAAGAAGATGAAACAGGAAGGATAAAAAGCTCACCCAATTATTCTTTATTTGTCTGCTAACAACAAACCTAGAATCATCTTCACAAGTACACTTAGGGGATCCGAATCACGAAAACATAGGTTCCTCATCATCTTACACGTGTAAGATCCCCCTTCAGATCAACGGTTGTAAATGAGATCCTTAATCCTGAGATAAATACTCTATGCTACACAAACATTATTTTTATTTTTAATACTAAAAAGATTTTATTTGATAAAGTAGAGTTATTACAAAAAAAAGAAAAAAAAAAAACAATCCTCACTTACTCATTTGAGAATATCAAATGGGAAGTTATATGTAAACTCAAGGCTCAAACAGTTGGTTCTAGCTTTTTTAACTATAGAATCAGCCACACCATTCTTAAATCTATTGACTAACTAATACTCAAAGAAAACATTATTTTGAAATAAAAATTTAATATTAAGAATAGTTCCTCGAATCATCCAGTGGACATAGGATGTAGGTTTCTATATTGACTTAACTAAAATTTCACTATCAGATTCAAAGATAGAACTGCACAGGAACCGATCCGTTCGATCGAACACGGCATAACCACGGTTTATTTAACCGTAACCGCCCGTTACGGTTTGGTATATGGTTTCAAAATTACATAACCGTTGATGATGGTTCGGTTCACGGTTTTGGTGTAAAAACCGACCGAACCCGCTCATATAAACCGATTGATTATGTCCATTGATTAGTCTTCATCCTAGCCGTCCATCTATTATCAATACCCAAAAACTAAATGACTCATTTCATTTCTAATTTTTATCTTCTTCTCTCGACGCTGCTCGACCACTACTGCGCCAATAGACTACTATCCCTCAGTTCTCTCCTGATCTTTGTCTTCTCTCACATCTGTTATTTTGAAGGCATTAAGTGGTGAAAAAAGATGTGATTTTGGACTTTTGGGGTTTCAGGCGTTGGGTACTATGGAGAGACAAGAGATTTAAAAGTAATATTTAAAAATTTATGTTTTTTTACCCATATATAGGTTGTAAACATGTAATTGATACTTTTTGCTGGTTCCCACGAATTAGTGTCATAACATTATAATGTAGAATCACTATTTTACGATGATATTTGGAAATTTAACGTACACAATAAGAGTTGGGCATTGATACAGTTTAAACCGTAAAAACCCGAAACCTAACCGTCCGACTCGGATCGGTTTTAAACCGATCCGCCTATGGACGGTTGGTAGATGGTTTTCAATTTCAAAAACTGTCTATGGACGGTTTGGTACATGGTTTTAGTTCAAAACAGAACCGACCGCCTGATGTGCAGTCCTATTCAAAGATGACTTTGGTGTAGCTTTTTGAAATTGCCCATTCTACTGTATCCTTCATGGAAAGACATTCCAGCTGTTCCACCTCTTGATCAACAGTCATTCCTTCATTGAAGTATCTTCCCCTTGCCCCAAGTCATTGACCTGCAAAGTTCCTAACAATTAGTCCAGTTCCTCCTTTATAACTAAGTTTATCAAATGAAGCATCAAGGTTGATTTTGATATAGTCCAGGATCCCATCTGTGATTCTGCATCTCAAATAAAGAGTTAGCAACAACATTATTAGAGATATTTGTTTTACAACCATCAATTATAGCATAGATATGGCTTATAGAGATCATTCTATTAGGCTTAATATTCCTAAAAATAGTTGCACACCTATCCTTCCAGATTGTCCATAAAGTAACCATAAGAAAATGTAATATGTACTCCATATTAGTTGAGGACACATTACCTTGATTAGCACCTGCAGAAAACCAACTTACTACCCAATTCAATAAATTACCATAGTCATCGAGAACGCTGCCTACATTCAGATTGACTCCAAGCCATAGGGACCTAGCATAAGGATACTCTAAAAATAAATGTTCAGTAGTTTTCAAAGTAGCATTACAGAGACAACACTTGGTTTCAATGTCTTGTTTATATTTAAAGTTCTTATCTCTGGTATAAACAATACACCTAAGGCATTTCCAAACAAAGAGCTTGATTTTATGAGGTGTTCTACAATTCCAAAGTTTTTTCCAAACAATACTAGGAACTTGTTGGTTCCCTACATTTATAGAAGAATGGTTACTCAAAACTTTGTAGGCACTTTTGACAGAAAAATTGCCTTTCCTGTCAGGCAACCAAATTAGAGTGTCAATACCATACATGGGCACCTGCATAATCAAAATTTTATTAGCAGATTCAATGGAAAAAGAATCATGGATTAATTGCACATTCCACCTTTTAGTACCTGGTAAAAACATCTCATGCACAAATTGGAAAGTATTATTATGCATATTGACATTTGGTTCAGGAGGATGATCAAGACCAAAAATCCACTTATCAAACCAGATTTTCACTTTGGTACCACACCTAACAGCCCAAACACTGTTTTTTTTTAATAACTTCTATGCATTTATAAATTCCCTTCCAAATCCAAGAACTATTATCACTTTGTTTTTGTAAATGCAGGAAAAATACATTCCTAAAGTACTTAGCTTTCATGACTCTAACCCATAACTCATCCTCATCAGAACTAATTTTCCAGGCTAGTTTCATAATAAGAGATAAATTAAAAGTCTCAAGGTTCATAAAACCTAGTCCACCCAACTCTTTTGGTTTGTTCAAGTTTTTCCAAGCAAGAAACTTAATACCCTTATTACCTTTATGACCCCACTAGAAATTTCTCTGTAGGGAATCAAGCTTGTTAATAAGAGTATTAGGAATCTTAAAACAACCCATTTGATAAGTGGGAAGAGAATTTATGACAGATTTAATCATAGTTGTTCTGCCATCTTGGTTAAGGGATACACTTACCCAGTTTTTGACCCTAGCTTCAAAGGATTGAACTATAGGATCAAAAGATTTGACTTTAGAGTGGCCTAGCAGAAGAAGAGCTCCTAAGTATGTTTCAGAGTCACCAACAATGGTCATATTGAGATGTTTATCTAAGTCCTCACAAGCTCCTAGGCTAAGATTATTGCTGAAATAAACACAAGATTTGTCAAAGTTTAAAGTTTGACCAGATATACTACCAAACTTATGCAAAATGTTAAGAATTGTATCAATGTTCTGCATGTCAGCCTTAGCAAAAATAAGAATATCATCTGCAAAAAGAAGATGAGTTATGGGAGGAGCACCTCTAGCAACTTTAACACCTGCAATATCCTTGTTAGTTTCAGCAAACACCAAACTCCTTGAAAGAAATTCCATGGCCAGAATGAACAAGTAAGGAGACAATGGATAACCTTGTCTTATGCCTCTTGAAGGCATATATTCTTTACAAGGGGATCCATTCAGTAACACACTAATACTAGTAGTAGATATGCATTGATGAATCAAGTTACACATAGCTTCACTGAATCCAAAAGATGAAAGAATTTTCAAAAGAAAAGGCCATTCAAGCTTGTCAAAAGCTTTAGAGAGATCCAACTTAAGAGCCCTAATACCATTATAACCTTCTTTTTGTTTCAAAGTATGAATTATTTCATGGGAAACAAAGATGTTATCATGAATGGCTCTACCAGGCACAAAAGTTGCCTGATAAGGAGAGATAAGTTTCTTAAGGTAAGGTCTAACTCTATTTGCTAGAATTTTAGAGATTATCTTATAAGAAACATTACAAAGTCCTATGGGTCTATAATCAGCAGGCTTCTTTGGTTCTTTGATTTTGGGAATTAGACATATATGTCTTGTTTAAGCATCTTGGCATATGACCAGTATCAAAAAAATGTTGCACAACATCAATAACATCATTACCTACAATATGCCATTGTGACTGATAGAAGCCATCCTGAAAGCCATCTGGACCTGGTGATCTCCATGCTGGCATAGATTTAACCACATTAACAGTGTCATCAGCATTAGGAATAGCAAGAAATCTAACATTATCAACATCAGTAATAATATTGGGGATAATATCAAAATCAGTATCAGACATGACAGGGATGATGGTACAGCCAATAAAGCTAAAGTGATTAGTAAGAAGGTTAGAGATTTCCTCTCTATCTTTGTACCAGTTTCCCATAGGGTCACAAAGAGTATTAATATTATTCATATGCATTATCTTGTTAACTAAAGAATGAAAATACCTAGTATTGTTATCCATATCATGCACATATTTATCTCTAGATTTTTCTTTATAAAAAATGGTTTGGATTTTATACCAATTTTCAAGATTTTTAGTGATGGCTTTGGCTCTCAAGAGTTGGTTGTTAGAACTCACTTCATTCTGAACAATGTCCAACTGATTTGGAGATTAGTAAAATTTTTTTGAATATCACCAAATTTCATTCTGTTCCATTGGGATAAAGAAATTCTAGTGCTTTGCAATTTATGGTCGAATCTAGTATCAGGACTACCATAAATAGTAATATTCCAAGCATGTTCCATATTTTGACTAAAAGTATCATGTTGCATCCAAGTACTAAAAATTTAAAAGGCCTCCAAAGTTTAGCAGGAAGGGGTTCAGTTAACAGCAAGATAGGACAATGATCAAATGCAACATGTTTAAGATGAACAACTTTAGCTTGAGAGAAATGTAAATACCAATCATTGTTATCTAAGGCCATGGCTAATCTAGCTTTCCTAGTGTCAATGCCATAACTATTGCTAGTCCAGGTAAAATCCTTACCTTCATAACCCAAATCCATAAGCCCAGAGTCTCTAACCTTGTTTTGGACCCAAGTATCAGAGCTACTATTGTTCTTAGATAAATTAAAATTCAAGTCTCCTAGAACCATCCAAGGTTGGTAAATTTCCTCACTAAGTTCATGCAGAAAATTCCATTGCTTCTTCTTAGGGTCAGTATAAGTTGAGTTATACATAAAAGAGACAAGAGTTTCAGGTTTACTAGGATCCAATTTTATAAGAGCATGAATTATGCTGTCAGTTGTACTGACTATGTCACAAGATATACCATCTTTCCACATGAGAATAAGCCCCCCCTGCAATACAATTCTGTCAATAAAAGCATGCATAATTGTGGTAGTACACATATTGAGCAATGAAGATCATTCTGGGAGTGTCAACTTTAGTTTCACAAAGAAAAATAAAATCTGGGCTATGAGTTTTGACTAGATATTGAAGCTATTGTTTTGTAAAATTGTTAGCAATACCTTGAGTATTCCAAGAGAGAAATTTCATTTTAAAGAAATCTGAATAAGAATTTAGCAAAATAGCTAAACTACCCCTGTATGATTAGTCATAATACATAATTACCTGAGTTAATAAATTAAATTAGATTAATTACATAGATTATTGTTAGGATTAAAATTAGATTAATTTTTTAAGCCAATTTTTTTTTCTATGAATGAGGAAGAAGAGGGGATTTAAAGGTCGCCATGGTCATATCATTAGACAATGACGACCCAAACCTATTACATTACCAGGTTATGAAAAATCATCGCCATAACTTTTTTGGAAATTGATGATTAATACTACTACTTTTAGTCTAAAACACCCTGTAGTAATCTATCCAAGATGCCCATTGTTTAAGAGATTTTTTTTTTTTTGATAGAAAAGGTTGGATTTTATTAAAGAAAAGAAAAACACAAATTGTACAAACACAACAACCTGGAGCTCAAACAACATCCGGACCCAAACAATACTAAACTGATTTCTTAACTGAAATCCATAGCCACTTCCCAATTGATTATCAAATCCCTGAAGGAAATGCACTTAAACCAGTTAAAGAGAGATCCCCATTGAAATATTAGCCGCTTGACCTCATTAATTACCGTCTCTTTTTCCCTGGCTCTTCTCTTGGCCATTACCCTTTTATTTATTTCTGACAAGATAGCCTATAAGATTGCAAAAGGTAGAATAGGCCACACCTTCCTAGCTAAGGCCTTTCATGTGCTAGTCGGCCAATATTGAAGTTGCGCTTTAACAGAATGCTGATGGTTCCTGAAGTCTGACTTCATTTTTGTTATGAAGTAATCCCACACAGATCTTGCAACTGGACAGTGCAGCAACAAGTGATTTACAGACTCATCAATGATCCTGCAGAAACAACATTCCACTATCTCAATGTCACACCCTCTCTTAATAAGATTATCCACAGTTGGTAATGCATTATGAACAACAAACCAAGCAAACAACTGAACTTTTTCTGGCACTTTCTTCCTCCACACATAACTGAAGCTTGCACCATTTGATTATTGTGAATGTTTAATGAGACAATTATACCCATCAGAAGTTGTGTAAGATGAGTTTGAGCCACAAACCAGAGATTCTACTCATCCGTCAAGAGAAGGAGGGTCACCAATTAACTCTAATAAGTGAGAAAAATCTCCAATTTCCTCCTCATTTGGATGAATCTTTAGCTGAATATGCCACTTCCCTTGATGAATAAGATCAACCACTCTACAATTTTTGTGTCTAGATGCCTTGAAGACCCTTTGGTGAGTCAAACTGAAAGGAGCATATCCCCACCATTTATCCTTCCAAAACCTCACATTTTCTCCCGAAGCAATGTTTGTTGTGGACATTATCTGAATCAAACTTTTTTCTTTCTGAATTCCTCCCAATAACCTCTCCCGTAAGGTAATGTATACTCCTTAGGACACAAGTCGTTAATATCTGATTTAGTCTTAAGTTGTATAACTTTCCTCTAAAGAGCACTCTTCTCGTTAGAAAATCGGTAACTCCATTTAGCTAGAAAAGCTTTGTTAATCACTTTCAAATCTTTAATACCAACCCCTCCCAATTCCTTAGGTTTTCTCAACACTTTCCATGCCACCCAGCTAATCTTTTTCTTCTCATTAGTTGAGCCCCAAAGAAAATCCCTCATAATTCTTGTAAGTTTGATCTCCACAGCTCTTGGCATTTGCATCAAAGACATGAAGTAAGTTGGGAGACTGATGAGAGCATTATTGATTAGTTGAATTTTTGCTGCTTGAGAAAGAAATCTTCTTTTCCATTTGGCCATCTTGTTGTTTAAGAGATAATTGAAAGATGTAAAATGAGAAGGTTCCATACTATTATTGTCATTGTTAAATGTTAGAAATAGTCTCACATCACTTAGGTCTTCTGAATTTATTAAGGTAATAAGTTTTAGGCAACCTAATCGTTGTAAGCCGGTTTTTGAGAATACCCATGAGTTTTTAAAATGATATCAGAGCTGATGTGGGGATTCCGTGTCCTGTGTGTTATATGTGTAAACCGCTCACCAGAATTAATCACCTGTGTAAACTCCATACTCATGTTTCATACCTTGTTTATTGTATCGTCTGTGTTATTTGTGCGGTGTCTTGCAACCTCATCAATTGGTTTTTCAAACAATTACTATAAGTCATCAGGAAGACAACATAAATATCACATCCATAAACTCTATACAATACAAATTAACCCATCGAAGTGGGCTGGGAGATTCCACCTTTATGGAATTAATCATCAAGATCATTCAATAATTACTTTAGTCATCGTCATCTTCGTAAAAGACATGTCTGGTCTAACAAAAAATTGAAATCCATATGACATTATCTAACGAAAAAAATCCATAAACGGTGTGAAAACTTTCTGCAGACTAATCTAAATTAGTGAACAAACTATTTATAAGAAACTTACCCCAAATAAAAATTCGGAAATAAAATAAAATAAAAGAACTTTCATAAATATAAAATAATGTCTAAATGAAAATTTCATTTTAATTTTTTAAGATTTCTGCTTTTAAGGAGGACGTTCTTCTATATACCCTAGAAATACTAATAGCACCCTTTTATCCATGTATCCCAAAATTTATCTACCTACCCATCAAATCTGCCAAAACACTGTACCCTCAAGATAAGTGAAAAAAAAAAAACCGTATCCTTCGTATGGAATTTCAATTTGGGATCAGAGATTGTATACTCTTGAAGATATTTCAAACCTCTCACACAATTATTTTTTTTTTGCAAATTAAAACCCTAACGATGTTTGTATACAGAGGGATACAAGAGGAGAGGGTTATAAGAATTTAAAGATTTGAAGGGGAGCTAAGAACGGTTTGTGTCCGGTAAAATATGTTTGTATGAAATTAGGGTTAAGGTTAGGGTTAGGGTTAGTTTTGTTAGAGAAGCTCGTTAATGGAGAATTTGAATTGTGATTATAGTACAAAAGTTACTGCTTTTTTAATTATTGGTCTGGGTTTAGTAGCGTTATAGAAATTTTGGTGGGTTAAACATGATGTAAAAACGTGATATGATAGGAAATCAAAAAAGATCTGTAGAGGAACATAATATCTTTTTAAAGAAAAATAATAAAAAAAAGTAAAAAGAAGGTTAAGAAAGAGTTTAAGGAGACAGTTCGTGGGTGGGTTAAATTTGTGAAGAAGACGAATAAAAGAGTTGTTGAGAAGATTAGGAAGATGGTGGACATGGAAAAAAAGAAAGAGAATCAGATGAGAAGAAGAAACAAGACAGAAGTTGGAGAGAACTCCTCTCTTATTGAGTTCATCAATAGAATTAAATTACTTTAAAATATCAAATTGACATAAACTCAATCACAAGCAACATTCTTTCGAAATGGATTACCATCTTCTTCCCATCTATATAAACCCTATTTCCTTGATATATACATATGCAGTCTATCAAGAACACAAAAGGAACAAAACGGCATAAATCATGGCTGGTATTACTAGTCCTAAATCTTTCGTTTTACTCTTCATGTTTTTGAGTATCATTTTCCTTTGAAATCAAGGTGTGTAAGAATAAACATGTGTGCCTATTTATATTATTTCGAGATTGTGATTGTTAAGTTATAAACTCCTACTAATCGGTTATGGTCATGTATGCAGGAGCAATAACGTTCGTAAGCTCCTGCAATGAACCAGAAGCAGCACCAGCCCCGAATCCCAGAGGAGTCTCCCAGCCAAATGAACCAGAAGCATGTGACAACCCAGAAGGATGTTACGAACCAGAAACAGCCGCCGCCTCCACCATGCCAATAGGATGAGACATGTGGAGATCCATGGCCGGAGGTGAGCCCAGAAGAAGGTGGATGCGGCCTCATTGTGGAAAGCGGCCTCTGTGACGATTGGGGTTGTGGCTATTATACATGCGAAGACAACTGCCCAGTTTATGGGACTCATGAGCAGGGCTGTGTCTGGGATGAATGGCGTAAGAAGCCTCGCTGCATCTGTCGCTGAATAACATTAACAGGTGAAGCAAGGCGCTGCTAGGGAAACAACTTCAGTTGTCACCACCACTACTTGTCAACGACTATTACAATCTGTATACTTATTTTAATTTTAAAAATAAATATATCATAAATATATCCTGATCATATAAAAATAAAATAAAATTGGTGGTAAAACTTGTTTGATTTTGTTAGTTACATTTAATCACCGGCTACAATAATCATAAATCAATCTCTAGATGTTTTAACGGCAGCGAATTCCAGAGTGTTTTTCCGATTAAAATTTAAGAGAAATGCTAGCAACTAGCGGCTAAATTCCTACTACTAAACTCTCAAATGCTAGCAAACAGAATAAAGTCACAAACTCGTTTCTTTCACGAACTAGCAAGTAAGAGTACCAAAATTACAGTCAATGGGTGAAAGGTAGCGAGGCGTATGTAAGTAGTAAGTAGAAGAAAATACAAATTCGTTACAGGTTTCTATATTATAGATGATCAAACAAAATTTACAGTATAGGAAGAAGTTCTTAGGGAACACGAAAATTATATTTCCTTTTGTTTCCTTCTTTCAATTTTTTTATTTTTCGTATTTACTTATTCTGTAGCGTGGTACTTAGTGCATTCAACTCAAGCCCTGCGTTATGCTTTATAACTATTCCGGACTTCAAAAACCCCACATGTAAGCCTGTCCACATGGTTGTTTTTCTGCAGACCATGGGTTCTTAAAAGACCCACCATGGGGAAAAAGTGATTTGTTTCAGAAGGAAAAGATTAAGAGTTTATGCTCTAATCAAAAGCTCATATACGTTACTATTATTATCTCCACCAACACGTTTTAGCATTTCAAAGCTTCGTCTACTTCCTAAGAAATCAATACGTTTGAATTGCACAATACCGTTCTTGAATTCCTGATTGGTGTAAATCGATCGGAGCTTGTCTGCGTGTCTAGAATCAGTGTGAATAGCTGCATTTACTTCATTCTCTGACAAGTTTTCCTGCAAACAACGAAATCTCTCTTATTGGAAATAAAGTAAAAGAAGCAGATCGAGGCAATCAAACTTTTACTTCTTGGAATGAGCGAACAGGGAAAGGAGAACTGAGAACATTGTTCATAAATATACCTGATAAAATGCATAAACATGATCCAATACTTGCAAACAAGCAAAACCTTTATCGCTGAAAAATGTTCTAGAAGAAGGCCCCATCTCCCCAAATCGATCAATTGGGAACAATATGGTAAGAAAATGACTCTTGAATACCAACTCTGATTTCTCACTGCAAACACGAACATGGGTATAAGGGAAATGAATACATTCAGGAGATATCAGAGGAGACAACAAAACAACATAAATGGCAGTTCTATAATATAACAAATTGGCAAAGATGGTACCTTTCTCTTAGAGGACGAGAGAAATGCTCAAATGTAGTTTCTGATTCCTTTCCTTCTGCTCTTGCATTAAAGAACATGGAGGTGTGTTGTTCATTAGAATCTTCCGTTCCAGAAGAGTCCGTGTAAATACAAGCAGATGAAGTTGGCTCAGATATTGACCAGCAAATTGAATCTAAAAGGCTGCTAGGTGTAACTGGACGAATCGGAGTTTGACATGTCTGCAACTTGGAAAAAGAAAAAAAATGAGAGAGCCAGATGGAAAAGTAAAGATTTCCTAAATACAAAAGACAAACCTATCTCTAATTCCTGAGCATTTTATATTAACAACGCTCCACTCGAGTAAAAGTATCACTGACATTATAGTTACCTGCATACGGCGACCTCGGCGATTTCTAACCCCAGTTTTGGCCAAGCTAACTATCTGTTGCCTCTGAGCTAAGTGCTCTGTGCTTATTCTATCTGTTTGACGCTCTCTGGAATTGGGATCACATTGGATACCATCAACCCCATCAGTGTCCTGAAACATAAGGTTGAAATGTAAGAACCATTTTCTTCAAAGTACAAAAGCTGAATTTCCGAGTTTAGCTGTTCTGCGAGTAAGCACTATATAATTTACGAAATCCAGATATGATTGTCAAAAGCTATGTGTCTTCCTGGAAAGCATAATAGAAGACAGTTATGAATTACTCAAGTCATATGCACAACAAATACCTGTCCAGAAATGCCATTTTGAAAATCTTCTAGCAATACTGTCACTTGCTTAGCTAAGTCAGTGGACAACTGAACGAGTCTCTGTGATGATTTTTCCTTGGCTGTTTTCAGGATCCACAATGGCTGAAACTTTCCGAGATTAGTTTGCAGCCAAATAAAATTAGAGTAACTTCTTTCAGAGTAGGATACAACTTACACTGACTAAATTATTTGTATGGCCCAAGTATCTCTGGACTGAAGGTCCTTCACATACTATATGAGTTGCTCCGCATCCAACAAACCAGTGGTCTACAAACTTAGCACCTTCCCTAGATGCTGCATCAGTGACCTACGGAAAAGTACCCAACTATCTTCGGTGAAAAAAATTTCTGTTGTAAAGAATCTCCAAAGAGGTGAAAGTAAGAATAAACACGATACTGAGAGAACACAACTCTCGACTGAAAACTATATATTTCAACTCCGAAAGTTGCTTAATGCGATTGGGGTCTACCGCTCTACCTTACGTTTCAGCTCAGCCGAAAGTTCTGAATCAAGATACATGAATTGGCCAGCAAATAGTGATTCTTTACTCCTAATAGCTGCTTTTCCAGCAAGCTGTGATTGGAGTTGCTCACTTATTCTGGATTGTTTGGTAACTTCATGCAACCCAACAGGGAGACAGGATTTCTCACTTCCATTGGATCCAACTACTCGATTGAAGTCTAATTGCGCAACATTTTCGATCACATTTTTAACGGCGTAAAGTGATTCACTCAACCTGGCTGCAAGAAGCACACTCTTCAATGTTAAATGGACATCAATGCTGCATGTATGCTCTTCCACAAAGCAAGACAGGAATTATTGAAGTGAAAATGAAACTAGGTAGACATTAATAACACTGCACTCACCATTCCTTCTAACACTGTCTACAAACCATCCCAAGGTAACGACTAATAGGCCATTTCTCAATCCATGCTTCAAAGCATGCTCATATTTGTATGAGTATCCACCAAAGCTGTAAGAAGGGTTAAGGAGAGCATGGACCAGCCAAAGTATTTTCACACATTATAAATTAAAAGCCGATAAATACTTAAACCAAGAAAAGAATAGGAATATTGACATCATCTATAAACTTGTAAGTAATCTAGAAGGCACGTATATGTTAGTCACCAAAAAAATTCAGCAAAAGGATATCTGAACAACCAGATGAGTGCACTGTGGATGCAGATTAGGACTGTATTGACCCCCCAACTTTTCCGTTGCATTCATGACTTGCTTTCTCGCTTCTGCCATGTTATAAACCATAGACATGAATAAGTTCAACTTTAACGAATTAAACAAAAGAGATATTAAATTTTCAAATAGGAATTACACAATGAAAGAGAAACAACTAGGCATCGAATGCAAGCAATGTAGAACATAGCAAATCAACTAGACGACATGAGAATTGAACGATACGGTAACATCTAGTTTTTGTTGAACACTACACTACTTCAGATTACCTGAGTAATGGAACAGTAGTTCTAAATGGACTTGGAAATCACAATGTATCAATGTGTACCGTGTATGTCCAGTTAGCCCTTTACTCTACAAACAAGATTCACTCGATTTATTCCATTTCTGTCTGTAAAGTGATTTGTGTTCATATCATTCCCTAATACTCTTCAACAATCTAATACGACAAACCGCAATTAACTATAAAATGAAGACCAAATCCAAACATTATAAGTGACTAAAGGATCAATACATACCTTTGGATAGTCCAGTAACACAAATGACCAAACCAGTGAATGGACCACCAATCCCACCACCACATTCAGACGCAACCGGGGAAGGCAACGAAGACATGGTTTCAATCAATTTCAAGTTCCTCAAAGAATTCATTGAAGATGAAAAATCAACAATCAATTTAGAACACCCTTTACTACTAACCACTTCTACTACTCTTCCACCACTACCCATGACTACTACTTGCCGAAATTCAACATAAAATTTTCATTAAAATCACCACTGAATTGAAACAAAATCTTCTTTAGAGATCTCATTACACTCAAAATCATGGCAGAAACTGTAAAAAAAAGTAAAAGAAACAGAGAGGGAGAAATTTAAAAGAAGAAAAATTTGGTAAAAAATTTGTAAAAGCAGAAACTTTATTGGAACTGATATGATATTCTTATTGTTCCTTCAAAACCCAGAATTTTTTCAAGCTTTTTTGACCTAAACAAAAGAAAGAAAACGGAAGAAATCAAAGGGGTTTAAGAAGAAGAAGAATGTGAGAAAAGTTGTTATTTTTATCTATAAAAACACTAACTTTACCAACAAAAAGAAGAAGAAGAATAACAACGAAACAAAAACCCAATTTTATGAAAATGGAGATTTTCAATTTGATTTGTTTTTTCAAGAACTGCTGGACCAAAATCATTAACAAAATTCAAACAAAAACTCAGCCAAATTTTCTGAAAATGCAGAAAAAATTGAATTTTTTTGAGATTGATATACGAAAAAATGAAGAAATTGTTGGGAAATTTTTAAAGAGGAAAAGTTAAAATCTGGAGATAGATTTGAGAATTAAACAGAGATCGGGATTTTCGTTATGGAGAGAAGAAGAAGAAGAAAGAAGGCACGAGAAATTTTTAAAAACGGAAAATATTTACCAAAAGAAATACTTACTTTAATGGTTCATTATATTAAAATGACAATTCTACCCATTTGTTTTGGGTGGGGTGATAATCAAAGTGGATTTTTTTTATTAAGAGCCATCTGCATATTGGATTGTCAAAAGAGTAGTGCATTACTTGCTTTCCGGTGTAGAAGCCAACTTGCTTTTCTGCTCTATCCAATATCATCTTTTATTTTCTTAATTAGCAAAAAAATAAAAAATTTGATACCTATAATCCAGATAGCTAGATAAAAAATGAAAAAAAAAAAATCTTTTCGTTTCAAAAAATAAATTATTGTTAACTAATGAACCAAATTATAACAAGGATTAAGATTATAAATATGGATAGTAATAAAATCATTGTTAACTAATGAACCAAATTCAAATTAACATGTTAAATATACGTCGAGGAAACGGTCCCCTCCCTTGCAGAGGAGTTAAATTACAAATGTCTTTCTATTCGTGGTTAAATAACTAAAAAGGGGTGAAGTCGTCATTTAATAAAAATAATGATAATAAAACCACTTGAATACAGTTACCAATCATTTTCCCTGCAGCTTGAAGTTAGCTTAATTTACCACTTTATTTTGTTTTTTTCCATTTTTTGATCATCATCTTATCAATGATGATGAAAGGAGTTTCATGAGCTGACCACTGTTTTGAATTAAATATAAAAATTGGGTTGGGTGGCATTCACACACCAAGTAGTTCCATGTACTGATGACACATATCTTTCCTAGTTAAATGTATATCGTAATCATATTAGTGTGCATTATATGCAAACAGACGTAGAGAAAATGCCAAACCCGATAATATCATTGTCTATGACTGCTGCTCACATTGTAGAAAATCAAAGATGAACACCACCGTATAGGTAATAACCTTATTTATCAATATGGGTGGACAGACAATACATGACCTTATACCTAAAATTATCTACATAAAAGTTGTGTACATAAGGTTTTTGTATTTGGACGTGCATCTTATTTCTCGTTATGTGCATAAAAGTTGCACATTTCAGGTTCCTGCATATGGATATGCACTGTGCTTCTCTATGTGTGCACAAGAGTTGTGCACATATCAATACACGGGCTTATGCCAAAGATCATCCACACAAGAGTTATGTGCATAAGATTCCTCCATTTGGACGTGTATTTTGTTTCTCGTCATGTGCACAAGAGTTGTGCACTTCAGGTTCCTGCATATGGACATGCACTGAGCTTTTCTATATGTGCACAAGAGTTGTGCACATGTCAACCACGATTTAATGTTTTGATAAATAAAATATTTTCTTAGAGTTTTATTTTTGGAAAATTTGTTTTATAAGAAACTCTAAACCTAACTTGATTTGCAAGTAACTTTCTTCTATAAATACAACTCGAAAATATGTTTTCAAGATATCCCAGAAGCGGCTACTATCCCGTCTTCTTTTTACCATCTTCTCGCTTTGTTTTGGGCATTGAGTGTTTATTTCCATTCCATCCTTGTTGCTAAGTTCAAGAATAGGTAGTTTATATTGTGCTAATATAAACTATATCGGCCAGTCTTATCCTGGACATATCTTCGCACGTTGGGGTTTAACATTGCTTTTCTTGAATATACCCGTGAACTAATATGCTAAGGATAATTTATTAAACCTGTAATTCTACTCTTATAATTGTCTTTGATAAAATTATTTCGATTTAGTTTTTATACATATATCATTCAATACATCTAACCTGATGTTCATTGTTGTATGATGCAACAGAACAATTAATCAGCTGCCAACAGTAATGGAAGCTTGATCATTCACAAAACACCACGATTTTATCATCCTAGGACCCACCCCTGCACCACTAAGGTACTAATGGTCCACGACTCATTAGCCATATGATCATTGTTTCATTTTGCCAGAAGATATAAAATTTCGGGAATAATAATTTTTATTTTATAATAATTAATAGTCTGACAAGCAGAACATGATTATCAAGGCGGGTATGATTCTAAGCGGGCCGGTACTAATCCATATACGACTAAAATAGTACCCATGTTAGTGTTGATGCCCGCACATATAAATCATGCATGTTAATGGTTTCGTGCTTTATTTTTCACATATGTAAGGTTTATATATTTGTTTTTTTAAGTCAGATCTAATTTATTTGGATTTGAATGAAATCATCTAACTCATATGAATCTGCTTAATATGTTTGTTTTTTGAGTCAGATCTGATTCATCTGACTCAAAATATTTGAATCAGTGGTTTGGTCCAATAAGTCAGGGGTATTTCTATACCTGACTCAAACGGGTCCGAATCAATGGTTAGGTTTGAATTGGGTAGCGAGTCAGATCTGATTCAGAATTAAAAACAAACGGTCTGACATCTAACTCAGACCGAGTCAGATTCAGACGCTGAGCCAGGTGCAAACAAACGGGTTGTTATTCTCATCGTTGAAAGGGGCTTTGAAAGCTGTAAACTGAAGTCATAAGAATCAGTCTAAAGTTGTTTGTTGACATCTTGCTAGAAAAGCTTTAAGTGTGTGGGGGGATGCGGGGATAGAAACATATTGCATTTAAGCTTTAAGCAGGGATGGACCCTAAATTTTTCTTTCTCTGTAGGGATGGAATATTAGTAGTTGTAAATGCCATTTTTTGGAACGAATTGTATAATTAGTGGATAACTCAAATTTACTTATAAAATACTAGATAAATAGACAAATAAAAAATTAAAATGCACAAAACTAATGACAATACGTGATATTGGAGAAAGGAATTCATGATTTATTCAGAAAAAAATAAGAAAATCAATGATGTTTGCTTCCATGAAGATGCCAAGAACATTTTCTCTTATCTGAATACTTCCATGTTGTCAGTAGAGTGGTCTAATAGGTCTATTTTAGATGACTGCATTGCACTGCAGAATAATTTTTTGTTTTCTTGTTTTAAGTATGTTAGTAGGAACTTTACTTTCCAGTCTAAAGCAGATGTGACGTTTAAGCATTGTAGAAGGTTTAATGTGGTTGGAAAATGGATGGATAATTATCCTTCCTTCCTAAACTCCACTCTGTAGTGTCTTTCAGTAGTAAAATCTTTTTTTCCTAAAAAAAAATGTTTACCCATATTATTATTAGATTTTGTAAATTACTCGCTGCGTCCAAGTTATATAGACATAGACGTCAAATATCTTAGATTAAGAATAAAAATCTATTATTTTTTCTATATTATCTCTTAGTTTTGATAAAAACTAGATCATGCTTCAAAAAAAAAAAAACTAGACATAGTTCTAATTCCTTGATAGTTTTTCCATATATATCCTTATTTATGATAGTAGTACTACTAAAACTAATTTAATGTTTCTAGTTTTCATCAAAAAAGTAAGGGATAACATTAGGGGTGCACATTGGTAGGTTTGTTTTTTTGGCCAACCCGTAGGCCGGTTTTAAAAATTAAAACCGTCACCGAACCGGCCTGGCTTCGGCTAGGTTTTGAACCGATCCGAGTTGGCTCGATACGGTGCCGGTTTTAATTCGGTTTTTACTGAATCGTATGTTTCGTTTCATAAATGCAAACTCTAATACAAACTCTCCTCAAGTCCTAACACAGGTAATGAATTACCATAAAAAACATGAAAAATAATCCTTTATTCAATAACCACATACATATACATACCTATAAAATTAAAACAAAACAGATTAGAAGGAACCATGTATTCATCAAATAACATCAATGAATTGAAAGAAAAAAAATATTAAATATTCATCAACACCAAAATTAGGGTTACGAATTGAACCTTCAGAAAAATCACATAACATCAATCAATTAATCCCATGATAAATAAAAGTCAGATCTAACAATAAAAGTTAGAAATAAAAAAAAAAACTCATTTTTTTTTTTAAAACCCTAAAACTCTAATATTATCATCGATCTTCAATCTTTCACTAATTGAAAGACGGTGCTGCTGGTGATGGTGGTATAACAGGTGGTGCTGGTTGTGATGATGGTATATCAGGTGATGGTGGTGTTGCAGCCTTGCAGGTTATGTTGGTGTATCAGTGTATGTCGAAAAAGAAAGGAGAAAAAGAAGTAATAATAATAAGAAAAAGAAGTAATAAATACCTAGACAAATGTGCCGTTCACGGATATGATCTAGGCGTGCTTGCTTTCACTACCCTAGGCGAACTTGGATAGGACACGAAAACTTTTGTAAAGAGGTTGCAGAATTGTATAGCTAGTTTCGATTACAATTACAAAATCGGCAATTCTCTTTTCTTTTTTTTCTTTTTCAGATTAGGCATTTCCATTCAAAAGAGGGTGGGTGCCCAGCTTGTGGCTAGGCTTCCTACCATCTCTCTGTAATACGCTTGTGGTAGGGCAATGGACGCTTATGGTGATCATGCCTTACATTGTGTCCATCCATGCACACATTCTTGATCTTCTGCAAAGATAGCCGCCGTTACTTAGATCGATGTTTTCAATTAATATGGTAAAGATGTTGGATCTGTGATACCCACAATCTAAAACTAAAACATTAGAATTTTCTTACAACGATTGTAGCGATCATTTTCATGATTGCCACAACAAAAAGTTAAGATTGAAATGAAATCAAAAACGAAAGTAAAATCAACACAAGATTTACGTGGTTCGGCATTGATTTGTCTACGTCCCGGGTAATGGAAGTTGATGTTATTCTTGATTGTTCTTAGTTACAGAAGAAAAGAGGAGTTCTTCCTCTGGGAAGAAACCCAGCCAAAAAGAAGATCCCTCACTCTAACACATTATAATTGTATATAAATGGGTGAAAGAAATATCATTTTACTAAAAATCCCCTTTGCCACGTGTCGATAATGATGCATCATATTTTTCCATGTGTCGAAGAAGTCTGTCACGTGTTGATAATGATTTGCCATATGTCGATGATGATACACCACATTTCGCCATGTGTCAAAAACGTCTGCCACGTGTCGATGATGATTTGCCATGTGTCAATGTTGATCCGATCCTTAAATGGCCTTGGGCTAATTTTGGTGCGGGCAAAGGATGGTGCGGGTGCGGGCAAGAATGAATCTTTGATGCGGGCTTGAGTTGCTTTAGAATTGCGGGCTTGATTGGTGTTGTGGACTTGAGTAAGCTTTTGCTGCGGGCTTGGAATGCCTTTGATACGGGCTTGAAATTTTACTGTGAGCTTGGGCGCGGAACAGTAATATGGGCTTCGGGAGTGGTAGTTGTATAAGGCTTCAAGTGGGCTACGGGAAGTATATCATTTGGATGGCTTGAGCGGGAATTGCCACATTCAAAATAGCCACTTTGAATGTGGTGCGGACATGCTTGAGTTTTGAACGCAACCACACTTGTTCTTTGTTGCAGACAAGAATGGGACTATTTCCTTTGGTAATGGGTTGAAGTGTTGCTGGAAATGAAGTATAAATTGGGTGCGGAAGTCTTGGCTTCTTTATGTTGTTATTGTCTTTGGTTCTTGATTTCAATTTCATCTTCTTTAAGTTGACCTCTGAGCTTCGGGATGTGACAGCTACTTAGTAGCAGCATCTAACTTGCGTCAATAGCTTAATTCTATGTTCATTCATCTTTGTTGGGCTGTAGGTCAAGCTGAGAAGCCTGAGCATACTCACTTGAACTGTGGTTGCGGTCCTGATTTGAATTTTGTTGAGCTTGAACATTCCTTGAGTAGTGCTATCGTGCCCGTTCCTGGATGGAGTCTGCAAGGTTGTGAAAGGTTATGTGAACTTTTGAAATGAAAAGTGGATATCAATTTGGCGCCCTCATTCTTTGACTGAGCTAGTCTTCCTCTTCGGATTTAAGTGTCGTTAAGTTGTTACGACCTGGTGACACATGTTGGAGTAGATCTTTGGTACTCACAATTTTCCCCCTTTTCTTAAGATTTATCCGAAGAATAATTCTTAAGAAAATAACTTCACGCTCTAATGGTACTGTATTATGGTGGTTGATGTTGTTGGTGCGCTTTTATTTTATCTTGTACTTTTGCCCCTGCAAAACAAAATTTTGTATATATATATATATTGATTGTTAGTTCATTTAGTGAGTGTGATTTATTCAACCGCAAGGAAATTTTGTACCCTGGGTTATATTGTGGGTGTAACACATGCCTAACTTCTCTCTGGCCAGGAGGAAATTAGGATGCGGTCCCGAAAGTCTCCTAAAACGGAGAAAGATACAACAATTAATATCACGTTAGGCACCCCTGTTGGCAAAAGACCCAATAGTCATACACACATAGACATTCACATGGACTTTCTTAGAGAGGTTGCATTTGTAGTTTTACCTAGTATGAAACCAAATTTTCGTATAATTGCATTTTTTATTGTGAGCACTTCCTGAAGTTGAGAATATCTAGTACAATAATTAATGTCATGATAGGCACCCCTGTTGGCGAAAGGTCCGATAGTCATATTCTCATAGACATTCACATGGACTTTCTTAGAGAGATTGTATTTCATCTGCTTTACCTAGTATGAGCGTAAATCACTGTACAATTGCATTGAGGGTTAAGGAGTAATATGATTTGTGATATTGTGAGCTTTATGGATGCCGTAAAATTTTTCCATCCAGATCCCGCAAGTGGTATGAACCTTGTCCCGCAATATCTTGTATCCTCTCGTCACATTTGTCAAGAGAATATTGAAGGTGATAATCGAGATGGGTCTTGTATCAGGTGTCATTTGACGCAGATTTATACATACGTACCAATGCCTGTGTGAGAACCTGTCGTCTCGAGATGACAGGCTCTCACAGGCATCACGCCATATGAACAATTCTGCGTCTAATGACACTTAATATAGGGCCCATCTCGAGACGCGTCATGTGTCAGGTGTCATTAGTCGCAGATTTTCTCATACGTGCCAATGCCTGTGAGAACCTGTCATCTCGATTGTAAAGTAATTTTGGGGACCAGGCTTGCGGAATTAAATATGCGAGACCGAAGCTTTCGAAGAGTGAATTGAGTTGCGGTATATGCGAGACCGAAGCTTTCGAAGAGTGAATTGAGTTGCGGTATGTGAATATCCTCACTTGAACTGCGGTAGGGGAGCAACCATGGTGGGGAATGTCCATATCTTTTCAAGAGTGCGGACATCTTTCCCTTAGTCTTTTTTGATATGGTGCGGATTAATTTGAGAAGCTCGAACATTGCCACATGTATATTCTTCACTTGAGTTATGGACCAAGATGCGGAGCACGTGCATTCTTGATACAGGAAGAGCTACAATGTGCTAGAATTTTCCTCAAGGATCAATTTGACTTTGGTCTTTTGTTTCATTAGTTAGTTTTCAGAGCTTCATTATATTGTCATCGGGTAGATAAACTGAGTCTGTTGAGGATTATTGATTTGCTTCGCTATTAACATTGGTGGATCTCATTAATGGTTTCAAATTTTATTACAATTGTCGTTTTCATCTTTTTTTTGAAGTCATAATACACCAAGCATACATTCACGATTACATTCATTCGTTATACGAGATAACATCCTATTCGCTTGCGAACCAGCTGATCTTCGATGATCCTTTGTATTTATATGCCCCCCATTACTAAGTCCTTGAACTCATCAGCTGTAGACTTCAGCAAAACGTGGTATAACATTCTGGTACTTGAGGAGCATCAGCATCCTCAGGCATCCACCTCAGAGACTGTAATGAAGATGAAAGCTCAGCAGCTACAACTGGTTCTATATGTTCACCAATTTCCTCTACTTCTGAAGGTCTTTCTGTTGTTACACTCTCATCAACTATTCCATTACTACCACCAAACGAGAGTTCATGTCCTCCTTGTACAAGAGCATCAGAGTTCTTGTCTGGTGTGGAAAGTCTGTTGTCTGAGGTTCTATCAGGAGTGGCAGGAAAACTGTCTAGGTGGAGTTTGATCTCATACTTTGAATCCTGTCGATCTATGCGGTCCTCAATATCATCACATTGTTGTACCCCTCCATCATTAATGACCCAATAGGCGATACAAAAACAAGGAGTATGTTTTGCAATCAGGGGTTAAGCTTCATGATTTGGTGCCAAAGTTATGTGCAATATGGAAGGTAAGAAACACTTATCACATTCTTCATCTCATAACTGTCTCGTCCCCAAGCACCTTTCCAAAGTCCGCCGCTGTTGCTGATGAGTTGAATTGTGTGTCTCCGCTAGCTTTGCGAATATGTATAGACTTATACTACTGATATGAGATGATTACTCTCTAGGTGACCTGGTGGTTCTTCTTGAAGTTGATATCATGTCCGAGATGGTGCGACTCGAGTAGATTGGCTCTGGTTAATAAGTAATCATGAAGGCAGTGGTGACAAGGACTTCACAAGTCTAGTCCTCCGATGAAATTGCCCTGAGCTATGCCGATATTACAGCTTCACAAGGACAACAAGTCTGGTGTTGATGGTAAATCTGATACTTATTGGGCTTGTGGATCAATCTTTCATTGCGTCTGAGATGGTGGGCTTTTGTTTCCCTGGGACTATTGAGTTTTTGCTACAGAACTTTGAGGTTAGAATAGCCATCTCTGCTGCGAACGTATATCGTTATAGCCTTACTCCATCAATGACGTACTTCGTCGGTCAGCTGAAGTCTCACAATGCAGTGAAACAAAAGGCTAGTCTGATAGATCTTACACCCGTGATACAGATTATTTCTTATCTTCAGCTATATTGCAACTGTCTTTGGACCGCACCCAAGTAACTCAAATGACTGACTATTTCTGTCAATTTCAGTTAGAACATTGTTGGTCTTCCATTTGGACTACCCTTCATTCCGAGCTCTTGGTGTTGTCAGTTGCATACACAACAATAGTTGCATCTGCTTCACATCTTGGTCACTTCTTGGCTGTGGTGAGACTTTCTTTTTAAGCCGTAGACCTGCATAAAATCAAAACAAAGAACTTCTCCAGTTGACACCATGCTTTGAAAGGAAATCTTTCGAAGTTTATCATTGGAGCTGCAAATGTCTTTAAATTGAGTTTCTTTTGGCTCGAACTGCTTTGTTGCTTCAGATTGGCACAAACTGTGTTTCTTCTTTGAACATGACTTTCTTCTCCTCAGATTGTCCATGGGACTATGTTAAGTATTGTTGAATTGTCTCTTGCTTCTTTTAATTGAGTTGGACTTTTTTTTCACATCATGACAGCAACATCGGTGAGTATTCAGCAATTCTATGTCGTATTCAACTTGAATCAAAACAACTATAACTCAGACATTTCAGTTCAGGCAATTTCACAAAAACCTTATGTGCATTCTGTTGTTGACTCAAACGTGGAATTGATGGTGATTTCAAACACCACTCTATCTTCTTTCCTGCATTCATACACAAATTTAAGACAAACCCAATCATTGAAATCATCCATATAACCATAAAATTACAGCAGTAGCATTATTACTCCATGTTTTCTCTCGACTCAAGCTATCACAACTCAATAGAAATCCGATTTTGTTTACAGGGCATAAATCCCCAAATTAACCAAAATTTTAACATTCAATGTTTTTGAAATTCACTTGATGGGTTTGTAAAGATAAATTTGATTGTTGTAAATCTGTAATCAAAAGTTATTTTGAATCAAATTGGGTTTGTAAAGCAAAGTTTGATTATGGTAAATCTGTCAAAAGTTGTTTTGAATTAAAATTGTGTTTGTAAAGCAAAGTTTGATTATTGTAAATCTGTAATCAAAAGTTGTTTTGAATCAAAGTTTTTTAGAGAAAAAATCTTTTTTCAAGCTTTTGCAACTGTAAATCAGATTTAAGAAAAAAATCCAAGAGAGAAAAAGGTTTATTTTTCATTTAAACTTGGTGGAGAATCTTTGGTTCCTTCATTTCTCTCATCTTTTCTCTACTAGTGTTCTCTCTTTCTCCTGGATGACTTCTATGAAACTCTCCTCAATCTCTTTATCAGGTAGGATAAATCCTTTACACATCCATGTTTCTAGCGCCAAATTGTAGCGATCATTTTCATGATTGCGACAACCAAGAGTTAAGATTGAAAAGAAATCAAAAACGAAAGTAAAATCAACACAAATTTACGTGGTTCGGCATTGATTTGCCTACGTCCCCAGGTAATGGAAGTTGATGTTATTCTTGATTGTTCTTAGTTACAGAAGAAAAGATGAGTTCTTCCTCTGGGGAAGAAACCCAGCCAAAAAGAAGATCCCCCACTCTAACACATTATAATTGTATATAAATGGGTGAAAGAAATATCATTTACTAAAAAGCCTCTTTGCCACGTGTCGATGAAGTCCAACCATGTGTAGATAATGATACATCACATTTTACCATGTGTCGAAGAAGTCCGCCAAGTGTTGATATGATTTGCCATGTGTCGATGATGATACACCACATTTCGTCATGTGTCAAAGAAGTCCGCCACGTTTCGATGATTATTTGCCATGTGTCAATATTGATCCAATCCTTAAATGGCTTTGGGCTAATTTTGGTGCTGGCAAAGGATGGTGTGGGTAAATGATGGTGCGAGTGCGGGCAAAGGATGGTGCGGGTAAATGATGGTGCGGGTGCGGGCAAGAATGAATCTTTGATGCGGGCTTGAGTTGCTTTAGCATTGCGGGCTTGATTGGTGTTGCGGGCTTGAGTAAGCTTTTGCTGCGGGCTTGGAATGCCTTTGATGCGGGCTTGAAATTTTACTGTGAGCTTGGGCGCGGAACAGTAATATGGGCTGCGGGAGTGGTCAGTTGTATAAGGCTTCAAGTGGGCTGCGGGAATTATATCATTTGAATGGCTTGAGCGGGAATTGCCACATTCAAAATAGCCACTTTGAATGTGGTGCGGACATGCTTGAGTTTTGAACGCAACCACACTTGTTCTTTGTTGCGGACAAGAATGGGACTCTTGCCTTTGGTAATGGGTTGAAGTGTTGCTGGAAATGAAGTATAAATTGGGTGCGGAAGTCTTGGCTTCTTTATATTTTTATTGTCTTTGGTCTTGATTTCAATTTCATCTTCTTTAAGTTGACCTCTGAGCTTCGGGATGTGACAGCTACTTAGTAGCAGCATCTAACTTGCGTCAATAGCTTAATTCTGTGTTTATTCATCTTTGTTGGGCTGTAGGTCAAGCTGAGAAGCCTGAGCATACTCACTTGAACTGTGGTTGCGGTCCTGATTTGAATTCTCTTGCGCTTGAACATTCCTTGAGTAGTGCTATCGTGCCCGTTTCTGGATGGAATCCGCAAGGTTGTGAAAGGTTCTGTGAACTTTTGAAATAAAAAGTGTATATCAATTTGGCGCCCTCATTCTTTGACTGAGCTAGTCTTCCTCTTCGGATTTAAGTGTCGTTAAGTTGTTACGACCTGGTGACACGTGTTGGAATAGATCTTTGGTACTCACAACGATCGTAATTTCGATTGATCCAAAGAAAGATTTTGAATCAATCATGATTTTCACTTTGAGTTTTCAACTTGTCACATATGAGTACTTTTGGCGGTGCAACTTCGTGTTGAATGAATGATGAAGCTTTAATTGGGTCAGATTTATGTTGGATGCATTTATTTATGCGTCTTCTAGGTGTGCTAAATGGCAAGGTTGGTGGTTGGTTGAGTACAAATATTGGGTCCTAGCTAGCTAGTCCTACACTACACTGTAAAGAAAGGTAAGAAAACGGTGCTGCTTTCGAATCATCCACGCCGGCCATTACGGCGTCATTTCTGGTAGTTCGACACGGCCTATATTTTCTTTTCACTGGTACACATGGGAATGTCGAAGCACATAACTATCGTTTTTAAAAGGTGTTTCAACAGCCTCCATATAAAACCAACTGAAGACTAGAGACGAACAACCCAAAACACTTAGGTAGGGTAGGGGCCGAAACTTTCAGCACCTACTACCTTGTTCCGTTCTTTTTCGACTACCTCGTAGGCTAGTTTCTATGCATCTCTTAAAACACTAGATTTGGTCAAAAACATGTATTATGTATTTTTTAAATGATCAAATCGATCTCTCAAATGCTCAACTTTAAAAGGATGCACAACGCGTCAAAGTATTTATCGCTGGAGATCAAATCTTTATCGTTTGTAAAGACTTTATCTCTAACTAGCTATTTTAAATGTTTTATATTCTTTTCTCTTATTTTTTAGTCATTCTAATATACTTTTATTATATAAGGGACCCACTAATAATATTATAATATTTAAATATCTCACTAAACATATATAAACATATTTTTATATTATTAAGGGTCCTACAAAATATAATTAAATTTATTACTTTACTCTAATTTGATAGTTCACCATAGTGGAAAATCATAATTGTCCGTCACGTGGCTAGACAAACCAAACCATTTGGTATAGGTGCATAGGATCTGGCCTTAGGCTATAATTCCGTGGAATAGGAGATCATTTCCGAGAAAATAGGTTTGTTATACGAGGGTTTAAAGATTTTTTCTGCTTCTATAATATTCAAGGGATTTCATATTTTTCCCTAAAACTTCCAACAACACTGTTACATTTTGTCTTAAAACCATAAATTTTTATTTTAAATGTAATAACAACAATTAATGTTTGAGGACTTTTAATATAAGGTATGGATGTAAAAAATTTATACATCTTTTTATTCTTTAAACTGTGTGAAATATTCTAAACCCTCATCCAAAATAAAATGGAGGAAATATTAAATAATGCCGGTTTTATGGGAACAGACAATAACACAAATTTTCCATGTCATGTGAAAACTTATAAATTTTAATAAAAAAATATATTAAATTATATTTGGTGGGATATTTTTTAACAAAAATAAATTTATTATTGAGATATGTTGAGTGGGTTTATTATAAATTTTATATAAATTATAATATATTTAGTGAGATTCGTGTGTAATAAAACTATATTAAAATAATTAAATTCACCGAGCGGCCAGGACACTAACGAGGCAAATTGGTAAATTTACTGATTTACCCATATCAATTGCCATTTAGGCAGATTCATAAAATAACACTGGAATGAGCTTATCGTCTGACGTCTCTGTGCAAGACAATTGGTGGTGGTGGTCCAAATGGAAGGCTTTCCATCCCGCCGCCACCAAATTAGTGGGTATGTATATGTATAGAGTCCCTACTATGATTTCAGAATATCATTCTGGACTATGGAGTATGTGCATGCAAAATATCTAAATCGTGATTAAAGTGGTAGTGCTCATAATAATGCACAATTGATGTGTATGACCATTCAGTCGCTGATTAAAGCAGCAGTAACCTCTTCTTTTTTTTCAATCGTAAGGTGAATGCATCATCATACACTATCCATTAATAGAGTGGATACTATGTGAAAAGACAGCATTAATGTTCAATTATTTCACGATCAACTAAACTAAAATTTGTCGCCAATAAATGTTATTGAAGTTTATGGACCTAATTAACCTTGAAAACCGGTTTATAAAGTTAAGATTGTCCAAGGCTTATAAACCTCAGGACCTTTAGTTTTCATATTAATGGACTATTTTCAACACGTCCCCTCACGTGTAGCCTTTTTAGGTCTAACACGTGGACATTAAATTGGGGTGACACGAAATAGAGATGGGATCAAGTGACTCGTCACAAATTGCCCGTTCTGATACCATATTGAAGTCTATGGACCTAACTAACCTCGAAAACCAGCTTGCCAGGTTAGAATTTAGGGTTATCCAAGGCTTATAAACCGCAAGACCTTTAGTTTCCCATACTATATGAGACTATTCTCAACAACTGTAAACATCCATAAATCTCAAAAATAAAGACCGTAGATTAGAACCGTTTTTTTTTTAACAGTCCAGAGTGTCCGGGTTTCTTAAAGTATCTAACTATTTACATGGCTGATTAAGATCATTCAACTGGAAAAAAACGAACTCTAAAGCCTTAACTTCCAAACCTTGAGATCATATATTCAATCTTTTTAGAATTTTTTGATAAAATTAGTCTAATCTTTTAGATTAATTTTTTTTTTAATTTCATATCCATCATCTTACCCCTTATTATATTCCAATACTAAAAATATTAAATTAATAATAATAATTTTTAAATATCATAAATAAAGATATATGTGATTTAAACTCACCTCTGTAACAGGAATAGAGGAAGGATGACAGTATGTTGTCAAACAAAATTTTCCGTTTAAAAAAGGCTTAGTTTAAAAAAGGCTTAGTCTAAACACGTGTCCAGTTTCCGATGGTTAAAATGAAGTCCGGCTGTCCCTACTGTCTGTCGTTAGGCCTTACCTCTTGATCTATCTCTCAAATACTTTATTGCTCTATTTAAGTTTCTGTCGTTTGGGGCTTTTGATATTGGGAGGAAAAAATAAATTGCGGGAGGAAACCTTTTTAAATATAACTTAGTATTTAGATATGGTAACGGGGCGGGTATGCAGCAGGGACTTTGAATTTCATCCCTCCCTGTTTAAGAGTAGGAAACTCATACATTATCCATCACCCGTAAAAATTGGATATAGAAAATATCCATAGGGAACGGATTTTTCATAAATTATTTATAACATTAAAAAAAATATTTAAAACTTTATAAAAAAACAAAAATTTAAATATAAATATAATAGTTTAAAAAATGATAATAATCTAAACAATATATTTTAAAATTTTAAATTCATAAATTCTGATTTAATTGAAAAATAAAGGAAATAATTGTCCACAGATGACTATAATGATTCTTTTCACTTCTTAATTTTTTATAATTACCGAAAGTTGTAAGTGTGTATTTCACTTCTTTTGAAACCTATAATAATATTTTTATAACAAAAATATAAACTGTAAATATAACAAGCTACTGGATGGATATGGGGTGGGGACCTTGAATCCCATCCCCGTATCACTATTTTTAAATTTTGCCCGTACTCGATCTTATACCCTGTTTGTACGGGTAAAACCCTCTCCAATAGAGGCGGGTCCCCACGGGGATGGATTTGGGTGGGACAAATTGTCATCTCTATTAGTATCATATTTTTTACCAAAAATCTTTTCTCCCATAAAATTTTATTTTCCTCCCAATATCAAAAGACCAAAAAAGGGGTCATTACTATTTTTTACTTTTTTTACGTAGTTCAATGAAATTATTTTTATAATTGGTTCTTGTACATTAAGGCGGGGCTTCAACTGATTCGAAGGGGTCCATCTACACCAATGAAAAAGAAAAAAATTAATAACCTAATTAATTAAAATTAAACAGGGTAATGCTCACCCACCAATTAGATTGAGGGTTTCGGTCGCCGATAAATAATAATGAACAACTTTTAAAGTGGCAATTTTTTAAGCAACAATCGGTCGTTGTGGATATTCCTATCGACCAATTCAAGTTTTTGACGGAAATTACAAGTTTAAATCGGTCGATATGGCTATACATATCAAACGATTCTGGGGAAAACATGCCAAAAGTTTGTCAGGGTTACAAAATCAATGGATATATACTCTCATATCAATCGAGTCTAGGGAAAACATGCTAAAAATTTGTCAGGGTTACAGAACCGGTGGACATATATATATTCATATCAAACGATTCTAGGGCATGAAAGAAAGCCTTATTTTCTGGTTGTTTTTTAGGCTATAATCGGTCGATGTGGACATCCATATCGACCGATTGCAACAAGTCAAGTTTTCAACATTTTTTATAAGCCATAATCGGTAGATGTGGACATATATATCGACCGATTAAGACAAACCAAGTTTTCGACATTTTTGATAAGCCACATCGATGGATATGGGATATATATCGACCAATTGTACAAGCTATTTTGTTGAACATTTTGTTAATCCACAATAGGTGGACGTGGACATATATATCGACCGATTGTGCCAAATTATTTCACATGTATTTTGAGTTTTTCAAAAAAACTAGCCGTTGGGTCTTACTCTATAAAAGGAGGACCTCTTTCTCATACTCAAATTGCCCTAAACTTGTACCTTTTATTGACTCCCACTTCATCCACTACTCAAATAAAGATGGAAAAATGGCATGAGAACCGAAAGAAGATATGGAACTCGATAAGTCGTTCATTCTCGTCTTCCACGAATGTTCATATGAAATTTGTTTAATGTTTTGGAAGAAAGTTAAAAAATTCTTTTATGAGAGCACCGGGAATCCTAAACACCGCAAATGAAAAGAGTTAGCATTTAGATTCGGCAGCATCAAAAGGGAAATGCGAGAGTTCTGTAAGATTAGAAGAATGGTTGCCTACCATCATCCCCAAGCTTCTCGTTACGAGAAAGTAAGTAATTCGTCATGTTTATCCATTTCTCATAGTTTGATGTTTGCATACTAATGTATAATTGATTTAATATCAGATCTAGCGATTTCATAGCCTATGTTGAATACGAAATGAAGAAATATTTTTTATATACGCGAGGGAATATATCGTGTTGAACAAACGTGCTCAGAGGTTCATTAACGATGTATTAATATACGAGCTTCAAGAATAAGCGTACTGAATTATGTAATGCGCTAACATCCTAAACTATGTAATGCAATATACTAATTTCCTAAACTATGAATGAACTTTTTCTTTATGAAACTGTAGCACACCGGTTTATAAGAACATTCACATCGACTGATTGTTATAATTGACATTTATAGAAAGATATGTCCATCAATTTTTGATGTTCTTCGTGAAGGAACTAAGATATAAAAAACTAATGCACCAGAGATTTGGCCAAATGCACGACATGAGCCATGGGGCATCCGCATCACAGTGAGAGTAGGGGCCAGCAAAAGACATGGGGAATGCGAAAGGACTGCAGATTTTAAATGACAAAGAATCCTTTTTTTTTTCTTGACTTTCTATTTATTTACTCTCTCTTTTCTCTCTTACAATATGCAGACAAACAATTCTGGAAGTTTTTGTTTGATTCATCAAAACTGAAGTACCAAACCCGAATCCATCTCTAAACCCATGATTCTTCATCTTTTTAGCAAAAGAAATTTAGTTCCTTTTCAATCCACAGTTTTCTTCTCTGTTTTTCATCCCCTTAAACCATGACCAAAACCCTTTGATCACATATCTAATAAAAAAAAAAAAAACTTCATAATAATCATCATGGCAGAAGAAAGACTAACAAAATCAATTGAAGAAGGAATGAAACTATCAAAAAGAATATTATTCGGTAAACAAAACAGTAACAAAAATTACTCTGTTTCACCTCCACAACAACCTGTAATGGAGAAGAAATTATCATCATCATCATCATCATTTAGTCATTATTATTATTATTATCTATTACCAACATCTCCCATGGTTTATGCAGTAATATCTGATCCATCAATAGTTGATAATCCTGATGTACCAAGTTATCAACCACATATACATGGAAAATGTGTTCCTTCAGCTTTAATTCCTCTGCATATGAATGAAATTTCTATGGAAATTGATTGTTTTTTAGATACTGCTTTTGTAACTGTTATTGGGGTATGGAGAGTTCATTGTGTTAAGCGGAATCGGAGCTGTTCTTGTCGGTTGATCGCGCCGATGACTGAACAGGTCAGTTTTATTTGTGTATGTTTTATATTCTTTTTTTAAAGTTTTGTTCTAAGTACTGAAATTTCAATTCCGGGGAAAATTTGCATGTTTTCAATTCTCTTTTAGGACAATGTGCATTTCATTATTATGTGTTTTAATACAAGTTCGAGTTTTAGAGATACTACTGGTTTAACATGTTTTGAGTAGAAATGTGTGTTTTAAGAAAACAATGAGACGGAAAGATGAATGCTACTTGTTTGATTTAAGGATACTTGTGAGTAATTCCTTTGACGAAGAAAAAATGTTGGGAAGAGGAATATTTGTTTGTTGACACCTTTTACATGGGTGTCATAATTCTTTTAGGTGCATCTATGTATGAGGATGATCACCTTAACTTCGTCGACCGTTGTGCACAAAAGATGAGCTGTTCGGTCATTCACAAGGTGGGAATTTTAGATGAGTGTAATGAGGTGTAAAAAACATGAGTAGAAGTAGAATTCATGGTGAGGCTAGCTCTTTTCTCTTAGAACCAATTTCATTTCATTTTAGTCCGAGTGATGTGTGCTAGTTGTACTTTCTCGGATAAATTTCACATTTTTTTATTTTTTTCATTTTAGACAAGGGATGTTGCAAAATTATCTGGAAGATGCTCTTTTGCCTGGGGCATTGAGCGTATAACTCTTTATTTCAGTTGACTACCTTTTCTGGACATTGCCATTTGCATATTCCTTGTTCTTAAGAGAGACATGATTTGGCTAACAGGGTTCAGTTCTAGGTGCTGAGGTCGTTGTTAGTGGAAGGCAAATTAGACAATACACAACTGAGCTAATCCCCGTAGAAGAAAATATGGATACCGGGAAACTAGGGAAATCCCACCGTGGAGGCTTCTTAACACCTGAAATGTTTTCCTTAACAATACCGCAGGTAGTTTGAATCCATTGGCATTATTGTTGTTGTCTAATGTAATAGCATAAGTATTTTCTTGCTAACCATATCCATATATATTTTTTACCCACATTTTCTTAAGGCTGAAGGAGGTTCAGATATATCAGTTAAAATCAATTGGTCACAGAAATTGTCATTTAATAGTGGGCATGTCTCACTCAGTATACCATTCAAGTTTCCCAAATTCGTCAGTCCTCCTGGAAAGGAAAATTCCAAAATCGAAAAGATCACGTTGAAAGTAGAATCTGGTACTGAAAATGAAGTCCTAGGCATGCAAGCTAGCCATCCTTTGAAGGTTACTAGTGCCCATCAAAGTTCAAACTTGTATTATCTGACATTTGCATTTGTATTGCTTTAAATTAATCAATAGTGAACGATTCATTGATTTTCAGATTGTAACAAAGCAATTGGGGAGGTTAGAGTGTTCATATGAAGCAGATGTGTCGACATGGTCACAAATTGAATTCAGGTTTTCATATGCGATAAGTTGCACAACGGTTAGTCGCTGCACATTCCTTTCCTTAACCTACATTGTCATGAAGTTAATTGTTATAGAAAATTCTATTTTCCATTATACATCACAGGTATACTTAGTTGCATGTTTTGTGGTAATATTTTTAGGTTTCTACAAGTGACATATCAGGTGGGTTGCTGTTACATTCTCCATCTAAGCAAGACTTGGATAAAAGGGAGATGTTCTGCTTTTACCTTTTTCCCGGGAATAACCAAAGCAAAAAGGTGTATTATTGATTGGGGCTATATATCTTTCGAACATGGTATATCCAATATGTGCAGTCTTATACCATTAATAATTTGTTGGTAGGTATTTAGAAAGGAAGCTGTATTTCTCATTGATATTAGTGGAAGCATGCAAGGAAGGCCCCTCGAGAGCGTCAAGGAAGCGCTGTTTGCAGCCCTAATGAATTTCAATCAGGAGGACTCATTTAGTCTTATAGCTTTCAGTGGAGAAACTTTCTTATTCTCATCATCACTTCAATTGGCAACCACAGAAGCAATTGAACAAGCTACTCAATGGATGCAGACACACTTTGTTGCAGCGGGTGGAACTAACATTCTACTACCCCTGAGTCAAGTAGTGTTTTCTTCTGAGTAATTTTCAATTGGTTTCGTTATCTAAGTTGGTTTCTTTATTCACAGTTGGTAATATCAATCCTGTTTTCCTTTAGGCAATGGAGATGTTCTCTAATACGTTTGAATCCGATTCAATACCTCTCATATTTCTCATTACTGATGGAAGTGTTGAAAATGAAAAACACATATGTGAACTTGTACGAAATCAAGTGACAACCAGAGGGTCGAGATTTCCTCGTATTTCCACATTTGGTATAGGTAAGTAATTCTTCATTTGAATTCAAATAATGTTAGTTTCCTCGTTGCATATTCTTCAAAATGGTATTTCAGTTTAGACAATATAAAACAATGTGTGATAATCATGCTAGCAACGAAGACTTAATATGTATGTCAATTGTGTAATCTAACTGACTGTTGGAATTCATAGGTTTACACTGCAACCATTATTTCTTGCGAATGCTTGCACTAATTGGCAAAGGTCATTATGGTGCTGCACTGCATCCAGGTTAATCCTGAACTCGAATACTTTGAAGTTCAATTTTTTTTGTCTGACTATAAGATATTCATTTGAAACAAAAGTTTTTGTTATATCTTTTTCATTTTTCCAGATCTTATTGATATTCAATTCCAAAGACTATATACTTCAGCTTCATCTACGGTTCTTGCAAATATAACTGTCGATAAATTAAATCATTTAGATGCAATTGAGGTTTGCTTACTCTGACTATCTTGTATAAGTTTCGGCTAAGTTGTAATAATAATCAGTGCACTTGATGAACTTTTTCTTGTTTCTTCGGTGTTCTTAATAGTAGTAGTTTTGTGCATTCGTTGCTGTAGGTTTATCCTCACTATATTCCGGATCTTTCCTCTGGAAACCCGTTGATAGTATCCGGCAGATACAAAGGGGAATTTCCCGATTCTTTAGTGGATTCTTCTCAGATATGAGTAACTTAACAATAAACTTGAAAGCACAATGGGCAAAGGGAATCTCTCTTGACAGAGTAAGGTGTTAACTTGTAGTTATGATGTTTTCGAGATAATTCTCGAAATATTTCGTCTTTGGTGGAAGAACCAAACACCTTGGGTGATTATGTTCTTGGGTTTCCTTACTTTGTTGTTCTTAACAGGTAGTTGCAAAGCAACAGATCGACTTACTCACAGCTCAAACGTGGCTTTCACAAAGCATTGAACTTGAGGAGAAGGTTGGTTGTTCAATGAGCAATAGTTCGAATTTAAAAATTTAATGAGATGCTTTATATACAAAAGATTCCAGGGTCTCTCGAGTGCACTTTCAAAATCGATATGTTATATAAATGTCTTAACGGCTTTGAATAGTACAGAGTTAGATGGACTAACTCAAGTTATGTTTCTGTTCAAGGTTACGAGAATAAGCATACAAAGTAGCATTCCATCTGAATACACTCGAATGATATTATGTCAGACCGAAAGAGAGAAGCAAGCCTTCGAATCAGTTGGATCACAAGAGGTATGCATTTGTCTTATGGCATTAAGGTGCACTGGTCTCCAGTCGTGCATAAATAAAAGGACATGTTGTTTGTTTATTTTTGTGTATATGCATCTAATTACACTTGGATGTTTCTTTATGTCGAATTAGGTTCACAAAGTTAACCTGAAAAAGCTTGTAGATTCAGACGGACACAAGATAACATTGCTGAGAAGCTTGGGTTATGGATTTGGTAACATAAAAGCCACCGCAGAAAATCTTTTCCCGGGATTTGGAGATCCTTTATTCCCTGATTCTGCATCAGACCCTATCACCAAGGCTGCTTCAACCTTTTGCGCCGAGTACTGTGATTGTTGTTGTTGTATGTGCTTTATCCGGACTTGTTCTCGCGTAAATGATCAAGGTGCTATTGTTATTACTCAGCTTTGCACCGCATTATCGTGTTTTGGATTACTCAATTGTTGTGTGGATTTGTGCTGTGACTTCTAATGGTAAAAGAAAAATCTGTAATTCCGTTTACTCATGCAAACATAATTAGCTGATAGTAATATGAGAGAAACCCACAAAAGCAATAAGAAGTATGTAAATGCTTCATTTTTTACTATTATGTGTCATGTCTACGAGGATGATTTACATCTCTTTCTCGATGTCTATTATATCAGCATTCAACAACTTTACAACTTTACCAGAGAGATATCTACATTAGTTCTGAATGGTAATTATCTGCTCAATCATCTGTTCCGGTGTTAAATAAAAATCTTTTGTAAGGAACACAAATCATATCTTTGAAGTTCTTATTGGCTGTTCATGTACATCATCGCCATTATGGTTCATCACTACGGATTAATTGTGTTTGCTACCCATGAACAGTGGCCGGCTAGGTTCAATTTCATTTACAAAACAATTGGATTTCAAATGAAATTCTACAAGATTAAGTTACAATCGAAATCTTTTTTTCAACATATTGTTGTCGAGAACATTCCCATGCAAATCTAGTTTACTCAATGAGGAATGGACTTCTCAAAAACAAGATAAGATGATCGCAATTCTCAAGGAAGAAACGTAGTTTATAGAATCGAAAGGATACCGGATACCATCAGAACACCAGTAGTATGATTTTAGGCCGGGGGGCCAGAGTATGTGTCCCCATAATCTAAAGGGATACCATATTGCAAAGCTAGTAGTACGATTTTAGGGCATGGTTAGGCCTCCATTTGCCTTTGCCAACAGACTCTCAAAGCCTATTATGTACGGTTCACATAACCTTTTTTATAAAATTTCATTTTCTTTAAGGGTTTTTTTTTTTTTTTTTTGCTCGTTTCTACCTTTAGTTCTGGGTGAAAGTAATTCTATGAATATTATCTTGAAGATGTTTGATAAGACTCTTGTTCCTTGGAGGTTATTGATTCACTAAGAGCGGTGGTGAAACTAAAAATGTTGAATGGAGTGCGCTTGACCGTTTTATACCCGGGCTTAAGCCTAAATTTAGTACATAGGATTTGGGCTAAATAGAAATAAATAATAAAAAAAGAATAATTTTTTAGGGACCAACCCATTTTTTAAGGTGACCCTTATCTACTTAGACCATATGCCCTACAGAGCTAAAGGGTGTTCTAATATGATGAGATGACTAAGTTGCCCTTAATATTCAACCTTAACCCTAATGATATATATACCTAAAGCTAATTCTATCTCTACCAAATTTAGAACTTTTTATCTCTTTTTTTTTTCCTCTTCTTCTCATCTTTAACCTAATTTAGTGATCACTAAACAATGACTAAACAAATTGATGAAGTGATTCAACAAAATCTGGTTGTTAATGGTGGAGGCAAAATAAAGACCCAAAAGAAAGAAGCAAAGGCTGAATCTTCCAGTTCTAATGTTAGAAGATAATTCTCGACAAACCCATTCATTTCTATCAGTTTTTTGATTCTTATTTCGACTTGAAATCATGTTCAAAACGTAGTATTAGTGAAAAGCTCGGTTAGGATCACCAGCCGAACTTTCTGTTAGGAAGAAGACCAAGAACAGTTCGGTTGAGAATAACATTTAGGGGCTACCCGAACTTCGGCTTTGTCATTGATTTTTCAACCGAACTTTTTTGTTTAATGAAAATAGTAGGAGTTTGGTTAGATCGATAACACATCTTATCAACCGAACTTTTTAGTCCCAAATTGGGAACAAAATGTTCGGTCAGGAATATTTTTTTTCCATTTTCCGAACATTACTCTGTTTTTGGTAATTTTGGTGCCAAACCTAGCCGAACTTTGTGATTATTGACCAAAATTTTTGTTTGGTTAATTCGATAAATATCATTCATAGCCGAACATTTACATTGGTTTATCCATATTAGGCTCCGAAAGAAGGTAAAGGCAATGGAAAAGGAAAAGGCTGCGATGGCTGAAATGGGTAAAACTCTTTCTCCGGCTCGAAAGGCTGAAATTCTTTCTCGTCCTCTTTTCAATTTACGAAAAGGAGTTACTCCTGAAGAAATATATCAAATGATGCTGGATGATCCAGATTTTTCACAAATGATGAACGATCCTGATTGTGAATGGAACAGTCCTAACAATCCCTTCAACTACGTTGAAATTCTATCTTCGGATGAAGGATCAGAGGCAGAAAAGATTCGAAGGATGGAGGTCGATCCAACCTTTGATCCTCGACTTTTTCTCAGGGAGAAAGACTTTTCAGGTGTAAACCCATACTTCAACGAAACTACTAAGTACATAGGTCTAGTTGAGGAAGATGAAGCTGTTGATGAGCCTAAGGAGAAGAAGAAAAAGAAGAAAAGGAGGAAGAAGAAGCGAGTAAAAGTTGCTGATACTAGGACCAAGTCCAGAGTAACAAGGAGTGGAAGAATTTCATGAGATCAATGAGATTGATCACTTTGAATATCTCTGCTTTTTTTTTTTTTTCGTTTTTCTCGGATGTTTTAAGTTATTTTGAACAATTTATCTGAACAATATGTAGTAAACGATGAACATGGTATGTTATTTTGTTGTTGGGTTTTAATTTATGTTGAAACAGTATTATGAAGTTAGATGTTAAGTGAATTTTCGGTTAGCATCGTTTAAATTTTTACAAAAAAAGAGAAACAAACTTTTATTTTTCATTTGAATAATAGAGTTTGGCTAGTCACGGCAAATTTTGATCTAGCCGAACAATTGATTCGGTTTAGAAACCAAGTCTTCGGTTGCCATCGTTTAAATTTTTGTAAAAACATAGAAATGTTCGGTTACTAAAGGGAATTGAATTGTTTGCCGAAAAATAAATTAAGGAGTTCAGCTAGGTATAAAAAAATTCGATCTAGACGAACTTATAGGTATTGCGCCAACTGAACACATATCGGATGCGCAATAAAGAAATGTGTTATTTCTCCATCTGGACTTACTTTCTTTTGAACGACGTAGGTTTTCTGTTGTGCAATATAAAACAGTTGTTGCATTACCTTTATATCTCTCAATTCCTTCTTTTTCAACGTCTCGTTTGCATTGTAAAGGTGGACAAAGAGGAGAGGTTATCCTTATTATCTTGTTTAATGATGCGAAGCATAGTAATCGGTGGACTACGTATTTTCTTCATCTTAGCTAGTTTCTCCATTTCAAGAGGGGAGAGCTTTACTGCGACTGAATGTCCTTCAAGATGTTCAGGACGTTTGTGGTTATGTCTACCTTCAACAACTTTGAATAGAACCAATTTCCTCAAGTCTTTGTTGAAATTAAACACAAGCTTGAACGGGAAATTGGTCTTCTGTGAGATAGTTACATTCTTCCTCCCGGTCTTTCCAATATACACATAACCCTTCTTCTTGTGGCTTTCGGGCTTACGACTTCTCTCACAAACCATTTCAAAATGGGCTTTTCTTGATTTTCTAATCAAAACCAATACACACATATCCTGTTTTGCATGTTCGAAAAAGTCGATAAATCTCATATGAACCAAACATTTAAGTTCGGCTGGGACCTTTACTATCATACGCTGTCGAACTTTGTACTTAAAAGTTCACGCTACTTCTATAACTAAAAGTTCGGCTAAGAAAATGTTGGGCTCAAAGTAGCCGAACATAACTCTGTTTCAGCTCGAACTAGCGGAACATTAGGTGTTCTTCATTTAGGTAGCTGAACATAGTCCAAGCCTTCATTAACACTGAGTTCGGCTACCTGTGTTCTCCAATTTTCTAGCCGAACTTATATCGAGCTAGCCGAATCTAAGCTATAAAATTTGATATTTTCACCAAATTTAAGCCAACCCAAGCAACAAAAACACATTAACAAGTATACATGGCCCTCAAAAGCATTATAATCTTCATACTGTTCATTGTGATCCTCGATTATCTCGTAAAAACCCTCGTTTTGAGATTGAAATTAGGTTTGGGTTTGGGTAATAAAACATTCACCATTTAACAAATTATCCATCTCCGGATCGTTGTGAAGATTAATGAATAGTTTGTTTACTCTACGATTTGAAGGTTCCGATTCCTCTAAGCTTGCACTAGAATCACTCATTTTGAATTTATGAATCACCAAATCTAGGTTTCAAGATTCCCAAAACTCTCCTTCTACTTCTCTCTCTCTCAATAATTCTAATTCTCTAACACAAATATTTTATCTCATCTAATACTAACAATTAACTAATTTAACTAACACTAATTATTAACTCTAATTAAATAAGGATATTTTTGGACATATCTAAAATTATATGGATAGGGGGGCCAGGAATTACTTCCTAATGACCTTAGCAAAATTTGGTGATAGTCCCCTCAAATTCTGAGGGCTCCCCAAAAAATCGTTCTAAAAAAATATTTTATTGGGATGTTGGGAGGGCTTCTTCTTGGGGAAGCGCGGTAGTGCTTTCGTCTCTGACTAGGAGAATTATTTGTAGTTGCTGAAAATTATTCAAATCACTTTTTCTCATATCTACAAAGATGATAATGGTTATACTGATATTTTTGTGAAATGAGGCCCTACAGCTTGTTTTTCACAATGATGACACTACACCAAATATAGTGATTAGCAACGGTGAGTAGCAGTTGCAAAGTGGGGTCGTAATGGTTCGGCTCTGTTAGGAAAGTTGATGTTGCAATTTTTCGCAACAGCTACATTACCATTGCAAATTTTCGGTTGCAACAGTTCTGAACTGTAGCAACGTCAATAGGTCGTAACAGTTTCCAACAATTGTATAATTGGAATTTCGTAACATCTTGTTGCTGTTGCGAAATTTTTTGCAACATCAAAAATAGTGGTTTTGACCTGGTCAAAACCACCAGTTCCCCTGTAACATAATCAAGTTTCCCCTGTTCATTTGGAAATCAAAATCAAGTTCCATGCATTCTGAAAAACAAGTAAGCATACAATCATTTCTTAAACTACAGTTTTTTTAGAAGTGGGAGCGTACACATTAACATCAACGATTTTTTTAAAATCATCTCCCTTCTTAGTTTTACACCCTTTCCAAATTGACTTTTGAAACATCTTAAGAACTGTTATAGCTTGAGAAGATAAATATGAGAGACTAACTGAAACAAAAATGAGAGTTCTGTCTGTAATTCTGGTTATGAATTGCCAATCTCCATCTTATCCATCAACCTCTCCTGACATGTGAACATAACATGTTAATTAGAATTAAAAAACGAAATACTGTAGAAATACAAGTGATAATTGTGCAGCTACAAGCCTAAAAGAATATTCAAATCAGAACCTGTTTTATGCGCTTCTTTGGAAGAGGCTAGTTTAACAACAGCTTTCGCCTTGCTCCCATGATTGGACAACGACTGACCTTTCTTAAGCAAAACACTTTTCCTGCAAAGTATCCAATTTAAGAATCAAACCCCCTGTAATAAAAAACTATATTATACTTTACAAATTGCATACCTGGCCAGCTGAAAGGAAACCAACAACATCAATAATTGTTCTGAAATCTTTAGGCAACAATTATGGCTTATTAACATCACTTGATGCCGCCTCAGCAAAACCGCCTCAGGAAAATCTTTAAAAAAAATTCTTACAATCATTCTAAAATCAACACAACTCTAGAACATGAGTTCAAAGGTGAAAAAACAAAAGATTGAGAACCTAAAGCAAATAAAAATCTAGGTTTTGAGCAAACATCCTATACGAACATGGCCAATAGAATCTGTACTCACCTACGAGTTTTAGCTCTGAACTTAGTCCAAGATCCACATCACTACATCAACATATGCTGAAATATCCAGAACAGTTTCATGTTAGGGGATACCTCGCAAGTACCAAACCTAATGCAAAAAAAAAATAGAAGGTAATCAGGCCTTAGATTCACTGATGCAAGAAATAGATCGTTGTTCACAGGTGATTCTAGTTGCATAGAAGAACAATTCAACAAGTCAGCAGGCTGACCAAAGTCCAGCAACACAAATTGAAAAAAAGGAGAAAAACTAAAAACACATACCAAAATTGAATGTCTACTAACAACATAAGCAATTAAAATCAATCAAATATACCCAAATCTACGAATTTAAACTCCAAATAAGAAAAAATATTAAATTGAATAAGCTCTAATTTGAGAAATTGAAACCAGAAGAAGTAATAATGTTTATATACCTTATAAGTCGTTTCGCATGAAGTTGTTGAAGCGGTTCATTCAAAACCCTTTTCAACACCAACCAAACTGAAAAGAAAAAAAACAATTTATTCATTACCAGAAACCCTAGAACCCAAATCTAAGAATCAAAACAGAAATTGAATAAAACCCATACGTAAGTCTTTCCATTATTGCAAACAAACCTCGCGAAATAGAGAAATCTTTCTAAGAACCTTAGATTTCTTCATACTGATTCAGATAAGAGAAATCTCAAAATTATAGGTCTAAGAATTTCATTTGTGATGGATTTGTTTGAAGAAGAAGAAGAAGAAGAAAAACCTAATACTGATTCACAACGACTTATTATGATTGGGAAAAAAAATCGACTGAATCATGGAGAGGGAGGAAGAGAGGAAGAGAGAAGAGAATGAGAGGTAGAGAAGAGAATAGAAAGAGGTGTTCTCGATAATGATAAAGCCCGAGTCAGTTTTGAAGCTGACTCCGAGTATCTGAATAGGCTGAAACCAAGTCAGATCGAATGTGTGGGCAGCACACACGAGTCCCACGCGTACAACTCAATTCTGTTGCGAATCGTAACAAAGTAAAACAATTACGAGTTTTCTAACAAAGATGAACCATTGCAAAAAATTTACAACTAAAAATTTATAACACGAGCAAAACTGTTACAAAATCTAGTTACTAATCCTTGAATTTGGTGTAGTATGGGTGGATCCACCTAGTATGATTCACAACGAAATTGCTAGTGATAGAGATGTCTTACCTACTTTCCAGTTTCATTTGAAATCTTCTTCAAATTTTGTGTATTCTTTTGGAGGTAAGGTCTAAGCCCCCACTTATTATGTTTTTTTCTTCCTTTCGATTAATAAAATTGTACAGTGTAGGATTTGCCTAGAAAAGCAAAAATCTGGCTCCATGCATATCACAATCTTTGTTCTACCATATTGTTGAGTTAATTTTTTTTATGAGGTTCTATATTGTGAATTTAATCAACTGACTTCACTTGCCAACTAACTCCCAGGATATGGATATATGTATGCACATTTTTCAGGTAACCTTTTTCAAATTATCAATTTTTTTATTGCTCCACTATTATTTTACTTGAATCTTACGTTCAACTTTCGCTCTGTATTGATTTTAAGTCACATTCATCTATTCTTCTTTTTTCACCAGTCTTACCTTTAACTCTTGCTTTGTATTGATTTTAACTCACATTCTCCGATCAACTGTTCAATTGAGTCCAAAACTTTTTGGAGGTCAAGAAAGTCAATACAAGTCAACTATTAGTCAAAGAAAGTCATTGCAAGTCAACTAATGGTCAAAAAGCCAAAGCCTAGTCGAAAATCTTGGAACTCAAAACACATGTCTCTAAATTTTCCTCTACAAGCCAATGAAATGCAATCTTAATAAGTCAAACTAAAAAAGATAGTGTTAATCGTGGAACATTAAGGATCACTTAGTTAAAAGTGCTTGTAATCATTCTACTTTTGGAAATGAGATAAGATTTATTTTATTTATTTTTGTAATAATGATAATAAATGAGATAAGATTAGTTGTAATTGTTGAGGAGATTAGGTTTGATCACATGGTAGTTCTGGTTTTGATAAATTCAGGTCTTTGGTCAAAGTGCCCCCCCCCACCATTATCCTTTTATACCTTTTTTTTCCTTCTTATATGCTTCATTTGCATGAATCTCAAGATGTGATTGGAGTGAAATTCCAGGTACATGAAATGTGATGGAAGGTGATGACTAGTTTGAATTGAAGGATTTTTTTTTCTTTTTTTCTGCAAGGAATTGAGATGATTCTGAGTTAGTTTGAGATGCATCTTTGAAGTTTCTGCAGATTCTTAGCAGTGGTGCTATGGTTTTTGAAACCACAAGGGAAGTTTTTCTCCTAACCTTGTCAAATGCACAACATGTGGAACATCGGTTTTAGAGGAGTCGAAAAAGATGGTCTCTCCAGAACTACTGTTATACACCAGTTTTACACCTTCTAACTTAGATCTAACCATGGTATTCTCACTCACACATTGTGCTGATCTAGAATTATTGAATCAAGAAAGAAAGAGAGTTTGATATCTGATATTCAACAGCTCGATTGCCCATAACCATAACTCACCAAAGTCCAAGATATTAAGTCAACCCGACCTCTTCGACACACGTGTTGATGAGTTATTCCGACAGCCCTCCCAAGTCCCATCATAAACATCAATGTCGTGACACTTGGCATTCTATTATTCCCACTTGCTTGCTGATGTGGCTAGCACATGCTCATTGCTCACAATGGACAACTACACTGCACTTTTGATGGCTTCTAAATGTATTTGGAGATAGCTTCGAAGATGTATAGTATGATGATGAAATAGGCTTGACTAGTTGTAAATTGATCATTCATTCGAACCATTTCCGGAAAGAAGAGAATTTCGGTCTGGATGGTAATGTAATACAGTGGTAAATTTATTGAACGACGATAATAACGTTCTACTTTCTTCGTTTTTAAAAAGTAGATAAAGTTTTTTTTCTTTGGATATTTTAAAAAAATAGGCTGGTTCTTTTAAATGGAAAGTTAAATATCAGTATAATTTTATTATTTTTTTCATAATAAGGATTACATCTCTCTCCTTTAATAAGCTAGGAGATCAAAAAGAGAATAATTTTCGTGTGATATTATTAGAAGATGCTCTTTCCATATTATAACTACAAAAGTTTTTCTTGTTAGTTTAGCTAGGGTATAAGCTGCCTAAGGTTTCTACTAACATATTCACATAAAGAGTAACGAAAGACATTTAAACCGTTTTTATAAGAAAATTCATTTGGTTGATGTTAGTTACTTCCCAATTGATGGCATGATACGAAGATTATGTTCTGAAATCGCTTCTCATTTACATATTCTATTTCTTTAAGGAGAGCTTTTGTTTCAGCTTCAAAAACTGTTGTTGTTACTGTTGCCTAGCATTTGGCAGTTGTGAAAGATCCAAGATGATAGGAAATAAATCCACAACCTATAATAGAGAAGTTTTTCCCATAAAAACATCAACAAAGATTAGTACACCATTGTATTATCTGGTAATAAAAGATCATTTGAAGTCAACATACATTTGGTAGGACTATCACAAGCAGATAAAAAGGTTTTAGTTAGTTTCTTAAACAAATGTTGAGTCTGATTCATGACATCAAGTTGGACTTTAATATACTTAAGAGCGTCCACAATGGGGCGACTAAAAAGTGGAGTAAAGACTAAATACACTCTTTGGTCCGTAAATGTGTAGCGCAGCGGCGCGATTGAGTATGGGTTTTAGTCCAAATTTTCTCTTGTTGCAGACTAGATTTGAGTTATTTTCTGGACTAAAGATGGTTTACTCGGGCGGGCTCGTAGTGTTACGCCTAGCATCAAACGGCGTCGCAGTGTACCGCATGAAGCGTTATCCTGGGACAACGCTCAGAAACACGGGCGGTAAGCTAGGAATACGCCTGATCAAGCGGCACACTAGGACTACGCCTGCTGAAATGAAACTCTAGGATCACGCCCACCACCAGGCGGACTCCTAAGACACCGCCCCATCCAAGCGGTGCACTGAAGCTACTCCCAACACTAAGCGGGTTCCTAGAAATCCGCTTGCAATTTATGAACAGATGGAATTGAAGTAGTTGGTTGAGCTGTAGAAGAGAGAGATGTATGATAGCAGTTTGAATTTGTGTGGCTTTGTTGCTACGAATTAGAAGATTCAGGTGGAGCTGATTGTTGATTCAAGTTTGAATGGATCTGAAAGAGGAAGAGAAACAAATGTTGCTAGCCTGATTTCGTGATTAATTGCTTGAGCTTTTGAGAGAATTTCGACAACAACGAGAAGAAGCTCTGTTGAATGATTTATTAAATGGGTTTTCTTTGTGAATGATGAATTGCAGGGAAGAAACTATGGTGTCTATAGCTTGGTGTTGCAGACTTGTTGGATTTAAATTTTGGTTTTGATGGGTTTCGAGTTTGGTGATGAGTTTTAGGGTGTGATGAATGTGTTTGATAGATTTGTATGCAGGGAAGGAGTGTGGAATGACCGGAAATACAAGCACAATTCTACTTGATTCAACCACTAGAGATGCCTTCTAACTGCTTGCTAAAATGACGCAAAGAGTTTGTCGCTTGGAATAACAGATCAAACTAAGAAAACAAGGGAGAATCACCAGGAGGGATCCTAGCATTCCGCTTGGAATTCTAGGCGTGATGCTAGGACACCGCCGTCCCATTCATCGCACACGCTTTGTTCGCACATGTGCCACTCCACCAGGCGTGATTTTGAGACACCGTCCCATCAGGCGTGATGCTGGGACACCGCCCGTCTCTTGGGCGTGGTCCTAGGATATCGTCCACTACCAGGCGTTACGTAAGGATTCCGCCCCACATCGAGCGTTACGCTAGGATTACATCTCGCGTAAGCGTTATCCTAGGATTCCGCCCGTTTTTTCAAGCGCATTGCTGGAACACCGCCCAACACCAGGCGCATCGCTAGAACACCACTCGACTATAGCCTGTTCTTGAACCGGACCAAAGATTAAAATTTTAATCTTTGGTCGTTTGTGATGGTTGACCCATTGTGGTTGCTCTAAGAGTCTAAGACCATCTGCACATAACAATGGGTCTAAAAAATACTATTATTAGACCTTCATTTTGTGAGGGAGTTTTTCTGTGTCAAAAATACAATCTTTTTAGTGTAAAAGTTAAGTTTTATTTGTATTATTTTCCCACAAGATATGTGCCCGTGCTTGAGGTTTTTGAAACGGAGATTTCCGTCTTAAATATTTCATTTCTCACATGCTTTCAAAATGAAAATATACATTCCTAATCACCGTGGAATTATAAGAGACACATGTCAGCATTTGGGAGAGCTAAGAATATAATTAAAAACGAATATTTGCGTGATTTTTTCCACGATTTAGCAACATTTATATGTCATGCGGTCAGGATTAATAGTTCACACATCCAATTAAGTATTAAGTTGCAGTTATCTACCTATTTACCCCTGAACCACATCTTTTTGGTGGGGCGGATAAAAGATTCGACGATCCAGAAAGCAGCTTAATTAATGATCCTGAACTGGGTACAACGAACCTGAAAACGGTTAACGATCATGAACCGGGATCGACAAACTTGAATAATATAGTACAAGGTCGATTCTCCACCAACCAAGATCCCTAGGACACTTAGGAATGATGAATCCCTTTGGGGAATGATGTAACGAACCTGAACCGGTGAAACGATCCTGAACCCAGTTTACCGAACCTTAAAAATGATGTAGAAGGTCAAAGTGGAAAGGGTAAAGGGTAAATAAGTAAACTGTTGTTTGACTTAATCAAGATGGATGGAAATGATGACAATAGGCCTATATTCAAAAAGTTCAGAAAAAACTATATTATATTTGTAAACCGGGTTTTTCAACGGACCTATATTGTGAAATAATCTAAAAATCAAACATTCCTTAAGAGTACTTAGGGATGCTATAAGAGCAATTTTAATGGTGGAAGAATTTCATCGTCCAGGTTTCATGCCACCTTAATTATACCATTAACTTGGAATAGATCATGGAAGTGTAAGTCTAATGGTGGAACTTCCAAAGATAGAAAAGAAACAACGTCGGGCGTCTATTGGATTGACGTTCCTCAAATTTGGTGTAAAACGCCAATTGGATTGCCACAAAACCCCAATCAGATTGTCATTCACTTTAAGTCTTTGGATTTGTCTTAAAAACTTTTACATCAACGATTCATATTGAGTAACAATCCGGTTAGCATTTTATGGCAATCCGATTAGCGTCTGATGGATTGAGCGGTATTTTGATTTTTGCTAAGCGCCAATTGAATTGCCTCTCTCGTTTGATTTTGATCCCTCTCGAGAAAGATTGGCGGAGATACGAGTCTTTCCTGATTCCAAGTTATCTTCAATGGAACCTTGAAACATGCTTTGCAAAAAGTGCGGATAACCCCAATTTAAAAACCATTAGATTTAACATCATATCCTACATTTTTTCCAAGCTTGGAATAACTAAGATTCCGCCATAATGCTTGCTCTAAGGGTAACCCGAAATATAAAGTTCTTTGCTTATCCAGCTACTCCCTCTGTTTCAAAATATATGTCCGCTTTGACTAAATCACAATATTAAAGGGACCGAAGAAATATTTAAAATTATCCCTATTAAATGTTTTATTATTACTAAAATTAAAAATACCATTTTATTTTTAAAAACAATAAAATATAAACAATAAAAGTATTACGATTATAAATAGAAGCTAAATATAATTTTAAAACTAACGAAAATAAAATAGAGGATAAATATTTTAAACAGACAGTACAAATTATCACACTCCACCCATTAGAGGGTTATAAGCCCATAGGTTGTTACATTGGGAAGATATCAAAGTTCACGTGTAATTGTCGAATCCAGCATGTGAAATGCCACATCACTAACCAAGTGGGGATTAATTGAATGCCATGTGTCACGACATTGATGTTTATGATTGGGCTAGAGATTTAACCTGGGATTGGTGTCGGACTACCTCGTCAACACGTGTGTGTTACAGATGTATTTGTTGCTGTAAAAGGAAATTTAAGGAAATCTTATTGGTCAAAAGAGAAAAACCTTTCCTTACCAAACACTTAACGTTTTCTCCAAAGTCTTTGGAGTTTTTCAAGTAAAATTATTCGGAGTAGATTAGTGATTGTCTATAATCGAAAGATATTAGTATCTAAGATTCAAGGGTGGCAGTGCTTAATGGATCGGTAACCTCCGAATTTGAATCCAATTCGCTGTTTAATTTCGATTATTTTTTTTATTTTTATGATGTCTGATTCGATGTTTAACTAATATCATATATATATCAAACTCGTTCATACATATCTTTGGAAAACCACTTAAATAAAAAAACAAACAAACAACTTGTACTCCTATAACAAGAATAATGGTGTAGGAATGTATCTTTTTAACAAGACCAAAACATCCATTTGCGTCACTTGATCACTGTCTAATACACATTTTATTGGAATTTTCCTTGAAATTTGGCTCTCCAATAGGGAGAAATGATCATTACGAGTCCCTTACATTAGTGATCCCTAATGTTCCACGAATTACCCTATACTTTTTGATTAGTGGTCCCTAATGTTGCACGAACTACCCTAAACGTTTTTGGTGATCCCTAATGCTCCACGAGTCAACACCAACACCATACTTTCTTAGATTGGCCTATTGAGCTCTTATACCATTTGATTGCTGAAGTGATCATGAAACAAGAGTTCTACCTTGAAATAGATGCCAAAACTTTGAAGCATGAAGATTTTCCCTTTTCTCTGGAAAATAAGAAAGGTATGGAATATATTGTCACATACAAACGTGTGGCTGCTAGCCTGCTACAGAAGCAGAAAAATACAAGATTATTTGGAAGGAGAGTAAAAAAAAAAGGGTTAAGCGAAATTTTAGATGTGAAATCTTTCGATGTTCTTTGGCTTTCGAATTCTGACATTTTTCACTTGATTCCTATTTCCAGTATTCTGCTTAACTGGGAAGCAGTGTTAGTTTATAGATCTTACAATGTTTGTAAATCAAAGTGATGGTCATATATCTTATTTTCTTGTTAAATGAATTTAACTTTTTTTGACAAGAAAAAAAAATGCCAAAGTGATCAGACAAATAAATTCGTAATTTAGCGTTATTGAAATCCTACTAAATTAAATTAAAAATAAATACAAAAAAAAATGAAAAGAAAATGGACTATTACTCAAGTATCCAAAGTAAGGTTTTAGTGTACGAGTAAACATTAGGGATGGGTTAAATGGACGCCAAAAATATCAAATAATTATGTCCCTCATTTTTATGTTTTTTTTTCCCGAGTTGTTAAGTTCTTTGTACCGTGTAATATGGAATTTTAGTTAGTGTCATTAAATAACTATAGTTAAACGGAAGATGAATAAATGGATGATATTTATGATTAGGGCTGCACATCGGGTGGGTCGGGTCGGGTTTGACGTCACCCGCACCCGACCCGCCATTTGGCGGGTGACGAATTTCTCACCCGCGCCCAACCCGCCGTAGAACGGGTCGGGTCGGTTCTGACCCGACTTTACGGCGGGTCGAGTGCGGGTCACCCGCTGTCACCCGCCCAGACCAAGTTGGTACTACTGATTCTAATGAATTCCGACTTTCCCAGCTATCTGTTCTTTTTCTTCACATAAGTTGAGATTCTTGATAATCTGAAGTTAAAATAAGAAAGTTAGTATTCCTATAGCTCCCATTATATGATCAATAAGAAAGATATGTAGATACCTGTTCAGGAGCTCCTTTACTAGCCCTATGCCAGTTTCCCTTGGAATCGATGTAAGTAATTGCTGTCCGCTTTTCTACAGGATTAAAGGGTAGAAAATGAACTGGTGTGATGTTTTCACGTGCCTGCAAGCGAGAAAAAAAGAACACACACACAACTTTCTTAGTTAGCTGGGAAACTACTCCGTTTTGAGCTGAATTCGATTATGTCGTTTCTATTCTCTCTGCACTCTATATACCTCCTTTGGATCAGCAAGCATGTTAATAATGGCCGTGTCAATTCTGTCTTGATTTTCAAGTCTTGAGGCTCTAGCTGCAAGCAATACTACAGTGTCTTTGTCCATGTTTTTGTTAAAAACCTACAAAGGATGCGTATTCATGTAATCATTAAGACATCCAAGTTAATGTGAACATCTAAAAGGTTCTAACAAGCACTTGTTTTATCACTACATAGGACATCCATTCCAGCCATTTCTTCTATGGCAGTCATCCGTTTTGTGAAAGCACCCTTGACACAACAAGTGGAGATACATGGGGATATAACTTCATTACACACAATGGACATTCTTTAAAACAATTTACTCTTTGGTCCGAAGGAGAAGTGTTATGTACCTGTTGTGAGAGGCGATGAGAGCCAATTGCAAGGGTAACGGATAACACGGTGGGCATAGCAATAGGTATTCCTCCAATTAAGAGAACAAGAAGGTTATTGATGCCAGTTCGATATGGTCGATGCTGGATGGGAAACATAACGATGATCTCAAGGATCATTCCCAGGGCTATTGAGCAAATGCAGAAATTTCCAATAGAAGTAAGAACATGTGTGGAAAACATTTTTCAAATTAAACTCCATTCACTTAGACTTCAGGGATTGCTATAACATCGAAATTTTAATTGATATTTGCCTTCTGGAAATGGCCAACAACATCTGTGGAGTCAACCAAATAAGCCGCCTTTCCAAGAAATGAGTAACGTCCTGTAGCTATGACAACAGCTTCAATCTCTCTTTGTTTACATGTTGAACCAGAATAAACTTCATCCCCTGCCTTCTTTGTCACAGGTAGAGATTCCCCAGTAAGTGCAGACTGCATAACAAATAACAACGCCGGCCACTTAGAAGAATCAAATAAATGAGGTAGAATAAGCAAAAAAAAATCTTTACTTCTTGAAATGGAAGCTAAGCGCGGATTTTCTCTATTACCTGGTCAATTTTTAAGGGGTCTCCTTCAAGAAGACGAGCATCGACAGGAACGATATCACCGAGCTTGATACTAATTATATCTCCTGGTACCAAAACTGAAGCATCTTGCTCTTGCCACCGCCTATCTCTGAGTACCTGTACCACAAAGATTTTGAGCATTGCACATTTAAAGTATATTGACAATGAGGAATGGACACTTCTGCCATGTTTTACTAACTTAAATTTAGATGAGCTTGCTGTTAGCCAGTTAGGTTGATCCATCTCAAATCAATTTCGAACTTCAATTAAATCATTACCCATACTTCTTCATCTATCTATAACTCAATTCCCATCTCAATTTCTCAAAATCTCAATATCCATTTGAAACCTTAATTTTGATTTCAATTCAGAAACCCTAAATTTTTAATTCTTTTCAAATCAAATCTTTTAATAAGCATAACCATCTTCTTCTATATAATGTGTACTTAATTCCCATCTTTAACTACTCAATTCCATCATCAATCACCTCAACAGAAACCCTAACTTATTTCCCTTTCAGTTTATTGTTTCTTCCTCTTCTTTTTGCTTAATCCATATCAACAACATCTTCACTAACACCTTCTGAACCTTTCCTTTCATCACTCAATCACAAATCCCTCATTTCAACTCTCAATCTTCCTCACAGATGAAGAACAGGGAAGGGGAGACGGAGAAATGAAGAAGAAAAACGAGAGGAAATAAAGCCTTATTTGCTAATAAAGACTTTATGGCGGGTGGGCGGGTCGGGTGAGAGGAGCTATCACCCGCACTCGACCCGCCAAAAGTCGGGTTTTAATAAAATCACCCGCACCCAACCCGTTTATCGGCGGACCGGGTGCGGGTCGGGTAATTTTGGGCGGGTGCGGGTCGGGTTGGCGGGTTGGGTCGGGTTTGTGCAGCCCTATTTATGATATATATTTTCATAGTGTGTATAACCCGGATAATACAATAGATGTGACTTTAATGTCCATGATGGAGACCATGTCATATTTTCTAAAGCATTTCTATCTCGGGGATATGCCTATTTATGGATAACTGAATATCTGATATCCGTTCGAATCCGTACTAAAAATTTATGATATTTCAGATATTAAATATTTGTTCCTTATAAGATACAGATACGAAAATACCAATATCCTATATGATAATTATTCGATATCCGATAACATAAATAAATATATATATATATATATATACTATTGTATGTTAAATTTTCATAGCTTTTTGACATGTGTTAATAATTTTGTTTGAAAAATAAAATAAAGGAATAACAAATTTATCAAAATTTATTTTCGGTTACAATTGTGAAATCACGAGAAGAAAAAGTGATTAAGCACACACGATCAAATTAGATCTTTTTCTACTTTTGACATGTAAAGGAATGGATCCGGAAACACATTTTTAACATCTGTCAAATAAGTATCACATATGGATATCCAATAAACGTTGAATAATTCGGATACATAATATTATGTACCGTTGATAGGCCTACTCTTGGATCATATCGCAAAAATACAACTGGACTAGCCTATTAGATGACCTTGCAACGGTGAGGGGTCCGTCCGAAAAATTGACTTTTTGCAACTATTTTTCAATTTCTTCAAATTTATTGGTCATTTAAAACTATTGTAACCAATTATGAGTAAATTACAGTTAGTTTATAGTGCAGTTGAAAGATTTTGACTCCGATTTGAAGAAATTTAAGTTAAATTTGAAGGAATTAGAAAATCAAGAAAGACTCCCTTCGATCGTGAACATATAGAAAGACTCCCTTCGATCGTCCAATAAAGTCCAAACATCCACCAATAAGTAATTACATAATCCTCAAGACTCAAAATGTGTGTCTACAAAGTACAAACCCAAGTCAAATGTATGTCTACCAAGTACAAACCTAAGTCTCTAAACATTTATAATTCTCTATACAATTTAATGAATACTTAATAACCAAGAGTTTATTGTACGTGTACAAATCTAATGTAGTTTGTATGTTTCCTTTAGAAAGTTGTGTACGTATACTTTCATTAGTATTTTAGTAGAGACAAAAAGTACAATAACAATCTAACGACAAGACAATCTTCGTGCTTCAAAAATGAAATAAAATAATAAATAACAATCTTCAAAAAGACTCACATTTTGCTTAGTTTCCTAATCAAATTAATTTGATTAGCTCCAAATTGGTTAGCAAATTCAATTAGTATCTCAATCAACAGCATACAAATTACAACACAATTTTCAAATTCTATGTGCTACGTCTACATCTTGTATGCCCAAAAAGTACAAGATGTAGACGATCAAGTAAATGTATGATATGTTCAAAAAGTAATATAAGACAGTGTATTAATAAAGTGTATATAAGATGGAAAATATTGTATAATTATAGGAACAAAGTTGGAAAGTACTAAACTAATGCCTACCCTAAGACAGTGAGAAGAGAGGAAGAGAGAATGGAGGTGGTGAGAGAATGCTACGCAAGTTCAATGACATGGTCCGGTAAGTAAGAGACAGTCCCATGGGATGTTGGGTTGTGCTTAGCACTCTGCCCATACTTTGATTCAGGGTCTGTCCCGCAACATCCCATAACTTCCTTGCTACTTTCGATATTTTCATTAGTGTGCATTTTTACCAATAATTGGTGAAGTTTCAAAATAGACACTAGGATTAACAAATTACTGAAAAATTAAGAGAAAATTGCAAAGTGAACATCCTGAATATCGATGGAATAAATATCGACGACAATTGATACAGATGTTTTATAATGACCCGATCCTTTATAAATATCGTCCCCGCTTGGCCATTGTTATTATCCAACAGTTTAGGGTTTATAACAAGCACCCAGCAAGTCATCCATCTTAGGGTTGTTTTCACCGAAGCATGTTTAACTGTATAGTTTTTTATAACTTTGAGACTAATTGTGTTGAAAAGTTCCCGGTCTTAGCTTAAGCTATATCATTATGTATATCCCATTCATTCATTTATTGCCGAATATAGGGTGTTACAATTTCACCCCCTTAGATTGGAGCTATTCTTGGCTGCAGAATATATGAAGTGTGTGACCAGTATCTGGTCCAACCCATCCACCATACTTTTCCGCCCTCAACAGGTGACCCGTCTTCGTCTCAAATACCTATTTGTAACCTGACTATTTACCGATATTATCCTTATTTAGCCACTGTAGTCATCCAGCAATGTGGAGTTTTCAACGGGTATCCCTGCGGTCAATTTCACCCCTTAAGATTAGAGTCATCCCCTGGCTGCAGGATATATGGAGTGTTATAATCTCACCCTCTTAGATTGGAGCCGTCCTCGGCTCCGGAATATATAAGCCAAGATCTTCGACGTTCCCTGCCACTCATGAGACTAGTATCTGGCCCAATCCGTCTAACATACTCTTTCATACTCGCCAGGTGGCCCGTCACCGGCTCTGATGTCATTTTGTTATGACCCGACTCTCCACCGATATTATCCCCACTTAGCTATTATGGTCATTTAACAATATAAAATTCTTAATGGGCACCGTTGCAGCCAACGGTCATCCAGCAGCAGTTTCCCAGAAGGTCATCCATCTTTGGATTGCTTTAGCTCGAGCACAGTTAATTGCAGAGTTCTTTTTAACTCTAGAGCCAATTATGTTAAAAATGTCTCGGTGTTAGTGTAAAGTATATCATTCAGCCGACTACTGCCGAATATGGAGTGTTACAATCTCATACTCTTAGAGCTTCTCCAATGAATTTTGTGTGAAGAAAAATATCTTAATCCACGTAGGATATATAATAATATTTATAAAAAATTATCTTCAACCAAATGAATATCTTAAAAATAATATTACATATAAAATATTTATGTTCACCGTTGGAGAAGCTCTTAGATTTGAACCATCCTGACTTCAGAATATATGGGGTGATACATGCCTACGCCTTAGTAGCAACATCATTTTTAATATATAGATCAAAAAAATAAATAAATCGTCTTACAAATATTGAAGAATCAGTTAAGTTGATAAATACATGTATAAGTTACCTAGAAATGGGTCCATTACCCCATTGTAATTTGCATTCGAAGTTGCGCTCTTGCATATTTTTGGAAGATATCGTCGCAAGACAAATCTCGCCTAGTCTCGCCTAGTCTCGCCTAGTTCCAAAAATAGTGTACGTGAATATAGTCAATCTTCGAGGAGTTAGGCAGTATGCAACTTATAGGTTCATTTGAGTGACCTACAGAAAAATAAAAAAAATAAATAACATGCAGTGTAGGACGTTTATTTGGTTCATAGTACAAAGTAACTTAATTTAGGAGTTTAATTCGTGAAGTACCGATGCCACCGTTTGTGACGCTCTAGTAAGAACTTTACTTTTATGGGAAGTTAAACAAGTTACAAAACTTTGTACTAAAAATCTTATAAATCGATCGTAATTCACAATCAATCCTAATGGAATGGAATGTTTGTGTGCGCTAAAACTTTGTACTATAAATCTTATAAACCTGGTACACATCAATAAACTGATGGCGTTACTTATTCCGAACATAAGCATGATAATATATGGTTTTTGGGCAGCTCGGGTAGGTTTGAAAGATGATCCAGTTCAAGAATTATTATGCTGCCGTAGTAAAATTTAAGAAGTAGTCATGGATATATATATATATATTTTTTCTTTTTTGTTTATTTAATTAAAAAGATAACGTACTTCTTAAATTTAGTGAACAAAAGAAGAAAAGATTGGCTATAGTTTCTTGGTACTTGATCAAATTACACAACTACTCTCTTTCTCACTCTTTAAACTATTGGCCATGGAATTTCCCAAAGCTTAATGGTACTTCCTAGCTACTAGTAGCCACTAGCGGTCTAGTCCTATATATATATAAACACTCAAGTTTCATTGTTTTAGTTTATATACAAAGGTTTCATAGTTTTAGGGTCCTCTCCTCCATCACAATTTCATCATCTTCATCATAAAATTTTACATATCTCTTTCTTTGTAACATAATATTTTTGAAAGAGTTGTGTTTTTGGTCCACCACGCTATTACTTCCATTAATATCTCTCAAAAAATACCTCTACTCTCTCTACATCCACCATTACTTTTGAAGATTTTACTTTGATCATACATCAATCTACTAAGATGAAGGTAGGTCATTTACAAAGTTTTTTGAGTGAGAAAGAATGTGAAGTTTCATTAATGAATGGGATGGCTCATGGGTGCAACGGATTTTTTTATTAATTTTGCCTGAATATTTTTTGATTTGGTGTTAAATTTTGTGTGAATACAATAGATCTTTGGTTGGATGCAAAGTAAGCTCAATGGAAAACAAATTATTGCTACTAAAAAAACCAACCAATGTGGTTTCTACTAAGAGTAAGCACTTTTAACTTCTTAAATGTACTTTAACTACTAACTTAAACATTAATCTCATTCATTGGTTCCCAAATTGTTTTAACTCATCCATTGTTGTCTAAATATTAGTTCAATAGTTAAAGATGAGTAATGCTAGTTTCCCCGAAAGATTTTTCGAAGGATTTCCCGAATCTGACGTGTAAGGGGGATCCAACTGTTCCTCCTCCAATGATTCTATCATTGGGATGGTAAAAGCCTAAGATTAAGGAACCAGATTTTATTCGGGAAATCTTTTGGAAAATCTTTCGGGGAAACTATCATTATCGGTTAAAGATCATGATTTATATATATATATATATATATCATCTTAATTTTTGTTGTTTAAAAAAATGATTTATATTTTTTCTATGAAACATGAGCAAGTAACGTAGTTATCAGGATTTATCAAGTCTGTTCCTAGCGACATATTTTCGATATTACTAGTGTAAATTATAATTTTAATCTAGCTAGTTGTTTATATTCTAAATTTTGTATGAAAATCATTCTTTTTGGTTTATGTTTTCAATAAATTTAAGGTTAATTTGACTTTGTGGGATAATTTTTTTCTATTAATTTATAAAATCTTTTTACTTTTTATGGATCCTAAATTTATACTAAAATTGACCTACTTCCTTACTAGATGCGTACAATGAAAAAAGTTTCTTCATTTTCCAAGAAGAGGCCTTTCATATGATAACCTTAACCCATTTAATGGTGGCCCAGTTAAAACTTCAATTTTTAAAAAGTGAAAATGCAATTTTTTTTTTTTTTTTAATTTTTGTTGTTCTAATTTTGATGAATATTTTTGTAGACCAAAATTTGCATGAACCACGCAAAGATGAATTTAGTGATTGGCCTAATGCACTACTAGCAATCGGTACATTCGGCACGAAAGACTCACTAAAACGCGAAAACGAGATTATGGTCCATGACACTCAAGAAGACGAACGAGAAGAAGAAATTACATCCTCTTCATTAGAAGATCAATTAGATTTCACACCGGAAGAAGTTGGAAAGCTACAAAAGGAACTAACAAAATTATTATCACGTAAACCTGTCACTCAAACGGAAAGTCAACGGAGGAACGGGATTAGTACTCTCCCCTTGGATAAATTTCTTAACTGCCCGTCAAGCTTGGAAGTCGATAGAACGATATGTAGTGAGCTTTCCGTTGCCGCCGATGACAATAAAGATGTTATCGCTGATCTACGGAGAAGTATAGGCGTAGTCTTGGGCAGTAAATGTAAAGATGTTTGTTTTGATGGTAACAACAATGGGGCAATCAAGAAAAAATCAATCTCTTTTCTTCTTAAGAAAATGTTTGTTTGCTCGAGCGGTTTCGCACCCGCTGCTCCAAGTTTACGCGATCAAATGCAACTTCCTGAGTCGAGAATGGAAAAGGTAAATAATATACACCACTTTTGGTTAAATGCATGCATGGCCATGACTAATGTTTTACGTACTTAAATTTTTATCAGTAAATTAGGATGTAGCTAAAATTTTAAATTAAATCAATCCTGCAGCTTTTAAGGGCAATTCTAAACAAAAAGATCCACCAAAGAAGCTCGAATAGTGCAACATCGACAAAGAAATATATCGAGAATAATAATAGTAGACATATTTCGTCAAATATTCAGATGGAGTTGGAAAATCAACTAGAGGAAACAGAAAGCCATGGATCATCCAAATGGGATAAAACTGATTCTGAATGTAAGTTTGATAAACGAATTTTAATTTCTTAATTTAAGATGTTACCATTATGCGTAAATTTATCGATCTAACTTTTTTTTTTTTTTTGCAGTTATCGTTCTGGAAATATAAATCTACATCCATTTATCATTTTGGTTATATTATTGCGTGATTATTCGTAATTAGGAAACTATATGGAGGAATCAACCTGTTGGAGTATATGATTAGGACTACGTACGAATCATCGGAAACTTACTACTACTACTACTACACTCTTGTTTGAAGAAGCATTTGTTCGTGTGTTCGCCAGAGCGTTCATGGGGCGTCGTTTCTTCTTTTTGCAGACATCAATGTCTGTTTGATCATGGCTACTGCTGAGTATATTTTGTGTTGGTTTCAACACTATATTTCTTTCTCCTTTTTTTTTTTGTTTTGTTTTTTTTGTAAGGAATTGTAAGGTTTGTAATAGAAACTAGTCATACTCTCTAATAAGAATTTTCTCCATGTATTTCTTATGTAATATTATTACTATGTACTATTGACTTCGCAAAATAGATTTTTAAAGGAACGTTAAGGAGATGCAAAACCATTACAACTAACATGCTCGGATTATCCCAGTTGATCAAGTGATTGATTCTCATATTAGAAATTAGTAGTTCGGGTTTTTGTAAAAAAAATAAAAAAAATTACATTCAAAATCGATGCACACAAGTTAGCAAATATATTTATAAGGACTTCCCCAAAATCCCAATGCACACTAGTATAGTTAAGTGATCGATAAAAAATTTGGTGCTTACGAGTTTTGTATTCAGGTCATTGATATCATCATCCAATGATTTTACTACTTACCACAATGACATTAGTTGAAGTTTGTTTTTGAATTTCAGAATTAGAGATTTCTCTTTATAATTGGTACAAGGCGAAGATGTTCTTTCTTATGGCCAACCCTGCTTACATCTTCTATCTTCATCCCTGTTGGTAATGCGCAATCAAAAACAGTATAATAAATTTGCGAGCGTGAGTTCAGTTGTTACCAGTCCCATATTTATTCCAGGACAACCTCTTCGACCACCTCCAAAAGGTAAATATTCAAAATCTTGTTTTCCTCCATAATCAGAACTATTGGAGTACTTATCTATGACCCTCGATCTCAGGGTAGAACTCATCTGGTCTATGCCAATGCGTTTATTAGCTCTCTAGTTTTTGTGTTTATGCCGTATCCATCGATCTTGCAGATGTTCATATTTTCTCGGGGAAGCAACATTGGAAGAGGAGAGTGTAGTCTTAAAGTTTCTCTAACCACCATTTTAAGGTATTGCAAATGCTCAAGGTCTTTCTCAGGTACCTTGTCAGTGTTTTTTCGGACGTAACTTCGAACTTCGTCTTGTACTTTTTTCATTGCTGCAGGATTTCTTATCGGTTCTGCCATTGCCCAATTCATGGTTAAAGTTGATGCGTCTACTCCAGCAAGAAATACATTCTGATTTGGATCTAGAGGAGTCATGTTAATTTCTAATCATAACAAAAAAAAGAAAAAAAAGAAAGAAAAAGAAAAATCAACTGAAACGATTTATATGATGCATAAAAATACTTTACCATAAGGATCACTTTGATATGGTCGTTAGTGAGACGAATTGGACTTTTTCGATCCTTCTCTAGATTCAACAAAACGTCTATGAGATCATACTCATGTTCCGACTTCAATCTTTCCGTCTTGTTTTTCTACAATATCCTGAATTTTTTTGTCCAAATCATGACAAAATTTTCCAAGTCTCCCATGCATTCTAGTGATCCTATCAATTAGCCAATCCATTGATGGAGAAAGATTTATGAAAAATAAATCTATTATTTTATTATTATTATTATTTTATTAATATTATTTTTAATATAAAAATAATTAATTTTTGAATTTAATATTTAGGATAATATTAGAATAGTCTATAAATTTATTTTAAGTTGGGTTCATCATGAGATCTAAATAATCATCTTATCCATAATTGTGATTCTTAGGAGTTGCGAGATCTGGATCATTGGTTCATAGTCGTTATTCTTCGGAATAATTCGAGGTATGCACAATCTATCATCTCTTTCTTCTATTTACATATATCCGTTACATCAGTATCAATTTTAACGCTTCCGATTTGCATCACCTGCTTTAGGAAAAATGTCAGATGCCAAAAAACCACTCATCAGTGTTGTGATTTCGTCAAGAGTTTCTTTAAGTATACCATCATCAAATGCCCTACCCCAAAAAGCAACTCTACAAAGAGTTCTATTTGTGAACCTAGCAAACATTTCAAAAACATCAATAGAAGCAGATGACGAAGCCGAAATAAAATAGATTACGGATGCAACTTCTTCTTCCCTAATCACCTTAAAAGATTGCACTTTTTTTGTACTTAGAAGTTCAAGCACACATATTTTCCAAATCTCTCTCCAGTACTCTCTATAAGGTGCAAAAATAATATCTAAGTAATTATAGGAAAATCGTTTCATACCAGCCAAAGGTGGTCTGGTGAAAAAATCTATTGGTGTGTATGGCTCGATGAAACACACATAGAATAGATAGGAATAGTGCCACATGGAGTAAGTGGAGTTCCATATGGAGATTAATAAGCTAGACTCTTTTCTTACATAGCACCGAGGCCTTTTAGGATAAAACTCCACGCTTGTGCCCAAAGATGTCAAGCGGAGACAATATCGGTGTTATGTGGTCGGGCCCGGAGTGGGTCCGACATCCCATAGATCCCAACAAGTGGTATCAGAGCTTTTTGGTTGAGCTAATCCTGTACAACGATGGAAGGTAGGACTAGTAATAGAATGGTTAGTTTGACCGATGAGAACTACGTGATATGGAAGGCAAAGATGGAAGACTTATTGTATTGTAAAGATCTTTTATGGTCCAATAATGAACAAGGGGAGAAGCCTGAGAAGACAGAAGATGAAGCGTGGCGTGTTGCTAACCGTAAAACAATGGGTTTCATTCGTCAATGGATGGATGATTCTATTTTTCATCATGTGGCTAGTGAGACACTAGCATATTCTGTGGACAAAGTTAGAGGAGATAAATGACCATCAATCTCCTTGTGCAAAAGCTCTTCAATTTGCAAAGCTTGGAAAGTTAAAGTACAAGGAAGGAAGTTCAATGGCGCAGCATTTAAATGAGATGAAGGGCATCATGAATCATCTCACATCCATGGATTTAAATATTCCTGATGACATACAAACTTATCTACTGCTAAATACTTTACCAGACAGTTGGGAGACATTAAGGATGTCTATAAGTTATTCTGATCCAGACAAGAAGTTAACTATGACTATTGCAATAAACAGTTTGTTGAATGAAGAAGTTAGAAGGAATTCTTTAGACTCATCTCGTTCAGAATCTCTTGTTATAGAGAAGTGAGGGAGAAGAATAAGCAGAAAAGACCTTGTATGTTGGAACTGTCACAACAAAGATCATTATGCAAATGAATGTAGGAAGCCGAAGCAAGAACCAGGGAATGGAAATAATAGAGACAAGGATGTTATAGGTGTTGCAATAGATGATGATGATATCATTTTATTTTCTGATTGCAATGATATGTGTATGAGTTTTTCAGGTTCCGATTCAGAATGGGTGGTAGATTCAGGAGAATCTTACCATGCTACTCCTCGAGAAGATGTGTTTACCTCCTACAAGGTTGGTGATTTTAGGTCAGTCAATATGGAAAACAGTGGTGTTTCAAGAATTGTAGGAATAGGTGACGTGAAAGTTGAGAGTAGTGTTGGTTGCACATTGGTTCTCAGAAATGTGCGACATGTACCAGATCTTCGTTTGATCTAATATCACTTGGAGTGTTAAATGAAGAAGGGTATACCAGTTCCTTAACCGGTGGACAATGGATGCTAATCAAAGGCTCCATGGTCATTGCAAGAGGCAAGAAGTGTGGCAAGTTATATATAACCCAGGTGAAGCCGATGAAAGTTGTTAAGAGTGGGGAGTTAGTTGAGAAGATCCATACAGATGACAACGATTTTTATATAAGGAAAACGTCACTACTTAAGTACAAGCATGTACATTTCTGTAGCAAGGAAGATGTGGTGGTGATAGGCACCTCGCTATAAGTCGTGAGGGGGAGATTGTTGCGTTGGTCACTTATGGCCCAACAACTAGATTATCCCTTATCTAATAATGAGGATCTAACTAGTGGTTGATGCGTGTCATATGTGCAACAAATTACTTCAGATATTTCCCACTAATACTAACAAGTAATATAACGGTAGTAAGGATCGTTCCCACGAGGAGATGTGAATTGTTATTTGTCTTTGACATCTTATGTAACCAAAAGGGGATTTATACTGAATTATACTAAAGTAAACAACACTAATGAAGTAAAAACAAAATAAATAAAAATTAAGATCAAGGTGAGAAAATACTGGTTAAGGATTTCATCTTCCATCGCCAATCATGCTCCTCAGTCGATTAGAATCATCATCCATTCTCTCTTCGTACCAATAACCCTAAAGTATCCCCCAATCGGTGTAATACTTCGTTACGCCTCCACATGTCAACACATACTGCAATCGCTAATATATGAATTCTTTTCCACCAAATAACCTAGTGCTTATCACTAAGAGATTCAACTTGAGGAAAGCACTAATATCCGTGAGACGAGTTATTCATAGGCAATATATCGCACTTGTTGTGGCATATTCAACCTAGGCCAAGCTTTACTTGAGACTTCCTTCACGATTCGCACCACTAGTGATCACAAATTGCTACTTTTTGCTAAGGTTCTTGATAGAATTACCTAAAAACCCTAACTAGCTATAGAAAAGCTCCTCAACTTTTTTAATTTATAACTAACATTCAAGAGAACCAATCATATTGTATGAACACAATCACATAATTGTTATACAGCGTAAAACATGAACGGTAAAAAGAGATCTTGAATATTAATAATAATTAACCAGATTGATTCATATGATTAGGACTTCTGATTACATCCCTAACCAATAAAAGAATGTTACCTAATTACATCCAAACTCCTTTTTCTTTTGTTTTAGATTATGTGATGTCAAAAGATAGGTCTAATAAGTCTTCTTATATAGGAAACCAAATATAGGAGTGCCCATGCTCAAATCCCAGTCATACTAGGTTTTGGAAACTCAAAAATAGCATGAAAATCCATCAAAATACCTAACTCACGTATCTGCCTCGGCCACCTGACCCTTCGAGAATTTTGCCTTTCTCGATGGCTTGACCCTCCGAGAAAATTGTCTTTCTCGATGGCTTGACTCTCCGAGAAAATTTTGAACTTGTTTTTCTCATTATTTCTCCATACGATGTCGGAATGACCTCATTCTTTTGCCGCTGGATTCTTTTCTTCATTATCTTCAATAAAGTGACAAGAAATCCTGAGTTTGGACGAGTTCCACTTGGTATTTAGCATTTCTCCAAAGAACTCTATTTTCACTTCTTTTAGAGATGTGTAACCTAACAAAAGACACAATATACAATAATAATAATAATAATAAAAAGTAATTTACAGGAAATATAGCAAATAAGTGTAAGAAAATAGAACTCAAAATATGTAAATCTACACTTTCCTTTTGCTAGTCATAGAGAAAAACTACAAATCTAGACTAACCTAAACTAAAATACAACAACTCCCTTTCGTTGTGGATACAATTATACTTAGCATGTGTAACAAGCCTTTAAACCTCTAGGTGTCCATAGTGAAGAGTTATAGTCTCGTGAGGGTTTACAAGAGGTATTCCCACAAAACCTAAATTCTAACTTTCAAAAATTCCAGGTACATGCATCCAAAGAGTTATGAAGACATAAAGTTTCTGCACACTAACAATAAGAAGTTAGAAGTGTCAAAGAACATTATTCTCGTGCTTAACTCTTGAGCTAGGAGAAAACCACCATCTGAAATAATCCAGGTTTGAAAGTGATCGATTGTTTCGACTTCTGCCTCACCAATAGGGTTTTATGATATTGCACTCAAAAGATGCACTTTATGGTTCTCATGTGTGCAGGCAGGAATGCATATAGAAATCCTGTACACGTTGTATGGTGGGAAGGGAAAACCTTCTGAATTATATCTTAGTATCCCATTGAAATATGGGAAGAAAAGTACATGTTTTATGATGATCTCTACGAAAGGAAATCAACCACTATGCGAGGATGGGAATGCTCATTCACCTTCTCACCCAATATACAATCAGCACCACTTTCACAACGTCCCATAGAAACATCTTCGTCTTCGGCTTCAACTATAGATGATGAACTTTTGAACTTCATATAACTTCGACAATTTCTAACTATTTTCTTCTCAAGTTCTTGTTGTTTGAAACTTCTTTATAGATGTCTTATTCCCCACGACCACTTTATTCTTTACAACTTGTATTGTCTCGGTATCATAAACTTCATAAAAATTCACTTATTTTGATTTCTTCGCTCTTGGACTTAGTATTCAACTAGGACATAGAATTCTGCTCCTTGTATTGTCACTTCACTTTAAATCTGAAATTTTCTCTTGTAGTATTGCTTGTAAACCTTGAACGTCTTCAACTTTCTTCAAATTTGTGTTGTATCGCTTGTTGGTGATGATGGTGTTTCTATGGACCTATTGTTGTAGAGAGGGAGAATGGTGCCAACTGCAAATCAAACTACAAGGTAAGTTTTTTTTTTTGCAATTCTGATGTCACCCTCATGATTGATAGAAATTAGCACTCAAGAGATCAAAAAGTAGTGCTGAAATGGTGCGAGGTTGGGTAGCTCATCATTCTACCCGGAGTTTGCGCAGATGAAACACTCTAGACAGACAATTTACACAGGTACAAAGAATTGATGGTTTGGTGCCTCACTCATATATGGGTAATGAATGATCAGCTTCTCTAATACTGTATTCTCTACAGACGACTTAAGTCCCTTTTTTTCAGCTCTTGCCTCTCAACAACTAAGAAACCCGAATGTCGTTCTCTATTAATTATAAGTTTAATTATTTCGGTAAGAACTCCGTATGTAGACTTAGATAGAAGTATACTAAGTGACTCTAAAATATCTAAAAGTTGGAGGTTTTCATGCAAATATGTACAAAAAGTTTAAAAATTATACCTAGAAAAGTGCAAACTAAAAACTCTATATGCTTAATCACTCCCCCACCCTTAAACTTTACATTGTCCTCAATATAAATTGACTCGTCCAATGTAAAAGTCAAAGTGAAAATCGTATTATATGATACGCAAACTAAGAAAACTAAAAATAAAAAGATAAAGATAGAAATACAAAACCAATGGGTTGCCTCCCATTCAACGTTTAGTTTAACGTCCTCACTGACCTTCTGGTTATCGTCCGTTTACCAACAGTCTGAAAATATGGGGATCCGCCTATATAACAATCTGCAATTATAATAATAGCTTCACAAAAATGTTAGCATACGATAGTACTAGTGAAACCATTATTATAAAGAAGTTACCCCCGCACTTAGTTCTTTCTACACTTGGAAGTGTATATAGAAAATAAAATTTGGGTACCTTAACGGGTTCAACTTGGGTAACCTGCACATTGTTAGAATCAAGCATCTCTGATAATGGATATTTAGATGCAAAATAATCATTTAAAAATTTGGAAGCACATAACTCCAATCCTAAGTGAGGTATCTTCTTAAAAATTGGGTTAACAACTTTTTGAGAAACTACATCGATTAGAGGGAGAAGATCATTAGAAATAGAATTACGCAAAGGATTAGACAAACCTTTCACTATCTCTTGTAGCACGAGATCCTCATTGTTCCTGAAAAACTGTAATGAATTATTTACCTCATGTGTATCGTGGTCCTCCATCAAAATTTTCAACCAATCTTCGTCAGTTTCTATCTCAACCAAAATCTCGTCATCAACGCTATCATTATATTCCTTGGAAAGCTCAATTGGGTCTTCCAAAATATTACCCAATCTAGCCCTCATTCTCAAATATTTCATCATCTTTGATATCAGACTCTTCAGCGACCTCATATTCTCCATTAACAAAACGTCGTTTGAATTCCATACGTATGGTACTACTAATTTCTTGGAGAAGTTCTTCCGGTGCTCCGTTATCTTCCAGTTGATATAATTTTTTCGAGAGGTTTCTTTTGTTTACACGTTTTCCACCATTACTTACAATAGGATCACTAAACCACGACTCTTCCTGTTAAATGGGTGAATGATCATAAATACGATCTTGAGTTGGGTAAGGTATACTGTTGTAAAATTCGGTCGGTGCAACGTTCTCCCTATTAAGTTTTAGATCAATCCGGTATAATCTCTGTTGCATGTCCTTTAATTGATTTAAAATCTGCATACAACTTGAGTGGAGCCAATTAGAAGTATAACTGTTCCACCTTCTTTGTGGTTGTTGACCTATATACCCACCATAAGGTTGTTGGTATATATGAAAATAACCAAAAGATTCCGTAGGGTATTGACCAAAACCAATTGATTTTGATTGTATTTAATGGTCGGTTGGAAGTTATTCAAAGATTGAGAATTATAACAAAACTGATTACCACCATAATTTGTCTGATCTTGTGCATCATACATGTTATTTCTATAAGGAAACGTGATGATACACACAAAGTAAGAAAAAAATCTAACTAAAAATCTACAAATAAAAATAAAAGTGATGTATACAACCTGTTTTTAAAATCTACCTCCCGGTTTTTACGGTTGACGAATTCCACCGACGAGTTATTTCCACCACGAAAACCTAAAAACCTGAAAAACACTAAAAGAAAACATAAAATAGAACAAAAAATAAATCTCAAACAAAAACAATTGCCAACTGTTCCCCGGCAGTGGCGCCAAAATTGATAGGTGCCGTACGTGCAACAAATTACTTCAGATGTTTCCCACTAATACTAATAAGTAATATAACAGTAGTAAGGATCGTTTCCACGAGGAGCTATGAATTGTTATTTGTTTTCAACTTCTTATGTAACCAAGGGGGATTCATAGTGAATTATACTAAAGTAAACAACACTAATGAAGTAAAAGTGAAATAAATAAATATTAAGATCAAGGTGAGAAAATACGGGTTACGGATTTCATCTTCCATCGCCAATCATGCTCCTCAATCGATTAGAATCATCATCCATTCTCTCTTCGTACAAATAACTCTAAAAGTATCCCCAATCGGTATAATACTTCGTTACGCCTCCACATGTCAACACATACTACAATCGCTAATATATGAATTCTTTTCCACAAAATAACCTAGTGCTTATCGCTAAGAGACTCAACTTGAGGAAAACATTAATATCTGTGAGACGAGTTATTTATAGGCAATACTTCGCACTTGTCATGGAATATTCAACCTAGGCCAAGCTTTACCTGAGACTTCCTTCACGATTCACACCGCTAGTGATCACAAATTGCTACTTGTTTCTAAGGTTCCTGATAGAATTACCTAAGAACCCTAACTAGCTACAGAAAAGATTCCAAGCTTATTTAATTTGCAACTTAAACATTCAAGAGAACCAATCATATTATATGAACACAATCATATAAATGTTATATACCGTAAAAGGTGAACAAAAAAAAGAGATCTTGAATATTAATAATAATCAATCAGATTGATTCATATGATTAGGACTTCAGATTACAACCCTGATCAATAAATAAAAGTTACATACTCATGTATTTACTAAAACCCAAGGAAAATATACAAGAGAAGAGGGATAAGAAGAAGAAGGTGTCACGGTTCTTCCTCTTAAGAGGAAAAACCCTAATTAGCTCCAAACTCCTTTTTCTTTTGTGGTATATGATATGATGTCAAAAGATAGGTCTAGGAAGTCTTATTATATAGGAAATCAATCATAGGAATTCCCATGCTCAAATCACGGTCATACTAGGTTTTGTAAACTCAAAAATAGCATGAAAACCCATCAAAATACCTAACTTACGTATCTGCCTTGGCCACCTGACCCTCCGAGAATTTTGCTTTTCTCGATGGCTTGACCCCCCGAGAAAATTATTTCTTCCTGAGTTTTCTGTTCTCGATGGCTTGACCCTCCGAGAAAATTGTCTTTCTCGATGGCTGACCCTCCGAGAAAATTCTGAACTTGTATTTCTCATTATTTCTCCATACGATATTGGAATGACCTTATTCTTTATCCATTGGATTTTTTTCTTCATTCTCTTCAATATGGTGACAAGAAATCCTGGGCTTGGACGAGTTCCACTTGGTCTTTATCATTTCTCCCTTTAAAAAACTCTATTTTCACTTCTTTTAGAGATGTAACCTAACAAAAGACATAATATACAAAAGTAATAATAATACAAAGTAATTTACATGAAATCTAGCATATAAGTGTAAAAAATTAGAACTCAAAATATGTAAATTATGCACTTATCAGTGGCAGCTTTGTGAGGTTAAGAAGAGAAACAAGTTTTATTTCTCATAATCTTTTCAAGTTGTGAGAAAAGAAAAGGGAGAGTGAGAGAAAAAGAGGTAGCCACCATTTGAGAGTTTTTGGTGAAGATTTGAGTTTTGAGCTTGAAGAAGAAGGGTGTTCTAGAGAATGATCGATTTGGTTGGTGAAGATTTATCCACCACATCCTACATCTCTTCAAAGGGGTAATTCTAGGGTTTGTTCAAATTCTAGTAGCAAGTTTCTCATCTTCATTGTTTGTTATTAGTTGAATCTGCCTTAATTGGTAAAGAATTAGTTGTCCACTATTAGTGGTGAGTAGAGAAAGAGGGCATTTTTATCCAAGTGCTATATTGACCTTGAAGTTGTGTGAAACCCCAATTTGGGAGATATCGTTGTAACCCATTAATTGTCGTAGTGGAAGTTTGCCCGTGGTTTTTTACTCTTCGCATTGAAGAGGTTTCTCCACGTAATTCTTGGTGTTGTGTGATTGGTATATTTTTGTTTATTTCTGCATTGTGGTTGTTTGCTTGTGTATCTTTCATACTGCGCATAGCAATTCGGATTCATAAGTCTCCCCCAACAAGTGTATCAGAGCCCAGGTGCGGCTACTATTGGAAATCGAGCGAAGAAGTGGTTATGGATATCACCCGGTTTAGGGCACAGGTGGAGCCAGACTTAAAGTGGATCGGGCAAGGCAATGCTCATGGTAGAGTTAGGGTAGAGAACCCATTAACTCAGGTGGAGTAGGGCTCAAGGGTGCGTAGTGACAGTAATCATGTTCGATGGATAACATCATAAGGATAACAATTGTACGGTGGAATATGATTGGGTTGGTAAGGTAGTTTAATCTCGCCAAGGTGGAGATTGTTGGTGTGTGTGCGTGGCTCGATGAAACACACATATGATAGCTAGGAATAGCCACATGGAATAAGTGGAGTTCCATATGAAGATTAATAAGCTAGACTCTCTTATTACATAGCACCGAGGCCTTTTAGGATAAAACCCCACACCTGTGCCCAAAGATGGTCAAGTTGGGACAATATCGGTGCTATGAACTCGGGCCCGGAAGTGATTCGACATCCCGTATATCCCAACAAAATCAAGATCATGTGATTTAAGACTTGTTTTGCAGCTTCCGCCGATGAAATCACAAGTGTAGGTATAATGCCTAGTTGCAGGACCATGACAAGACCCTAATTTTGAGATAGGCGCCATAGCTCTTGATGAGGCAGTCATTTTCCGAGTTGACGTAAGTTGCCTATGATTGGAAGCTTGGGAGGACCAGGAGGAGGAACTTGCAGATCACCACCATTTCTGGTGCTTTTGTATTTAATGAGAAAATATAGAGGAAATAGGAGGAAAAGAGAAAGGAGCACAACATGACCCTATTTTTGAGATAGGCGCCATAGCTCTTGATGAGGCGGTCGTTTTCAGAATTGATGTAAGTTTCCTATGATTGGAAGCTTGGAGGACCAGAGGAGGAACTTGCAGATCACCATTATTTCTGCTGCTTTTGAATTTAATGAGAAAATAGGAGGACAAAAGCAAGGAGTAGAAGAATACTATAAGAAAGAAACTCCATGGATGAGTTATTAGTACTCTCTGGATCTCTAAAGTAAACATAATTATTGAAGGTTTGATTTGCTAAAAAAAAGTGTGATTAGTTTATTTTAAAAGGAATACACCATTAATTTAAAATTATTAGTCAGTATTAAATAAACACAACAAAAAATAATTATGAACCTGACGTGAATAGAACATGTAACCTTCGGATCTGGAGTCAAACGCGTTACCATTACGCCACAAATCCAATTGATCACTTGTGCTGGTCTTGATAATATAAGAGTTTTTTGATTATATGTCCCTTTCATAATATATTAATTACATATATATCACTCTTTAAAACAAATTTAAAAATATATCCCTTAAGTTGTTTTTTCATCCGTTTTTTTCAAAAACAAAAAACGGTGCCACGTCATATTTATTTGCCCGTATAGTAAGTAAAATTACCGAACGTCTAGCATTCCCTCACGCTTGGCGCCAATGAGTTTTTTATTCGAGAGAAAAAAGAATACTATGCCTTCGCCAGATAAAATATGAAAAATAAAGTAATAATAGCATGGAACTTCGAGTTTGATATGAGCAAACCATCTTTGTTCTTTTATAACATGAGATTCCGTATCGAGAGAGTATTATGAGACAAAAGGAATTTCTGATTTGATTTTATCTATCGGGGTTCGATTTCAGCGTCACAAACTTTTTTGTTTTCACATCACACATCAGAGGGCTCTTTCCTATATTTCTGTTACGAAATAGTATTAAAATGAAAAAACATACACAAGATTATCCTTTCCCTATTTGATCGGATCAAAAAGAAACTTTGGGATTGCTGAATTACAGACGAGATAAATATATAAAGCAACGGAACCATCATAGTATTTTTTAACTCTCCCGAAGAAAGGGTGGTAAATGGATTATTTACCGATCTGGGTTTGATAGATCCTCCACTTTAGGTAAAAGTAGATTCCATTCTAGAGCCGTATGCAATGCGCAAAAAATGCCTGTACGGTTCTTCAATTCGATTTTTTCTTGTCTCTTTCTATCATTGAGACAGAGGAAGCATTCATTATGTTATATCATCAGGGTAATGATCCACCAACCTGCTAGCTCTTTTTACGAGGCACAAACAGGAGAATTTGTCCTGGAAGCGGAAGAACTGCTGAAACTTCGCGAAACCCTCACAAGGGTTTATGTACAAAGAACGGGCAATCCATTATGGGTTGTATCCGAAGACATGGAAAGGGACGTTTTTATGTCAGCAACAGAAGCCCAAGCTCATGGAATTGTTGATCTTGTAGCGGTCGAAAATACCGGGGACTTCACGTAAATCTGTGATTCCATTCCGTTTCGAACCATAATTGACTGAGCTATGTTATTTCCTATTTTATTTTCTTACCGAGGTTAAAAGTGGTAGTGGGAAAATATTCAATGAAACGAGAGGAATTCATAATCATCCGGTTAGGATCGATCTAAACCAGCCCATTCTGTATACGATCCAGCATGCCAACTATTAAACAACTTATTAGAAATACAAGACAGCCAATCAGAAATGTCACAAAATCCCCCGCCCTTCGGGGATGTCCTCAGCGTCGAGGAACATGTACTAGGGTGTATGTGCGACTCGTTCAGATCATGAACTGGAACAAAAGAAAGGAGATTTTTTTGACAGTATCAATGATCGGTACCAATGAATAGGAATGGAAAAACCCCATATCACTATCGAAAAAAGGACCTCTATTGTGTATGAAATTTATGGTTTCCTTTGGTATAAATCCAATCATCTCAACTGGAGATGAGAAGCAACTCCCCATTGGTAGCAAATGGTTATCCATTAAGCGGGGGAATGGAATGGTATTTTAGAAGCAGAAAGATTATGCTCCCATTCTTGCAAAAACGGACTAACAGGGTCAGCTACCTAACCAACCTTCATAATGAAATGCCGTTACTGTATGGGTAGATCTAGTTGTGAAAAGACCTATTACTGGATAATTCATGGGTAGAGCCAAAGAGTGTGAACTGTACAAGTTACTAAATAGGTAAGAGGCTCCGGTGTATAGAAAGGACCTCAC
>JAJJMC010012139.1:130008-206792 GCA_023531435.1 Papaver californicum
GATAATCCAGTTAATATAAACATACTATTCTATTCGTAAAAAAAAAAGCGGGCCTTTTGCTCCGGTGTTTCAAATAGCTCTTTTTTTTGAGATGATGCTTGTTTTTGGAGAATTAACTCTATTGATTGGATTCATAATACCTGTTCCTACATAGTAGGTATTCGTCCAAATCGGAAAAAAGGGCGGGAATTAATCTATTTTCTGAATGACATACATAACGTGGATTCCTGCATATGAGACATCATCCACAGAATTTCTATACTAATAGAAGCTTACTCCATTTATTTTATTATCTCATCAAAGTATTCATTTTTTTTTAAGTTCATCGAAGAAGTTCGAGTTACTCAATGAGCGACTCCACCCCCTTTTTTATTGTCCACTACTTTTTAGAAATCCAAAGAGGCTAGGTTCCAATAAACCTAGAAAAAGGGAATAATACTTTTTAGGCATAAGGGGATTAAGAATCATTATTCTTTTAACACAAGAAAAGAAAATTTCACCCTTTTCTTGTGTCGAAGATTAGAAAGAGAAAAATCCTTCCTATAATAGGTTGTTCCTTTCATTTATTCCTTGCTTTATATTCTCCTACCACTTATGTCGATTATCTACTCCTATTCGAATTTGATTCCCTTTTTCTATATAGAATATGATACTTTTGATTTCATGTATTTCGTGGCATTACAAATTTGACAATAGTGAGATAGTAACACCACTCCTTTTTGGATTGAAAAAGGGAATTGGATTCACGTCAAATAACCGTTCTTCACAATATAATACTAGTCTATTACTAGCAGTAAAAGTCAAAGCTAAGTACTTCCCAATATCTTGTATACAGAAAAACAGTAGCAACAAAGCAAGTAAACTAAATCCTATTTTTAACCATACATAATTACATCGATCAACAAGAATTTGGTTTTTATGAATTTTATGTTAATAAATCCGTGGACAAAAAAATTCATTTCAGACAATTGAACCTTCTTGAATTGTTTCTTTTCAAAACCAAAAATATTTGTGCCAGAATAACAGATGCCAAGAAGAACAAAAGGCCTTGGACACGTGATGGATCTTGAAGTACTATTTCTGTATCTCCCTGACCAAATCCACCCACGTTGGGATTACTTGTTAGTGGTTGATAGATTCGCCTTCTGACACAAGAAGTTTCGGTCCTCAAGATATAATATCGACCACTTGGTGATCGTCTGACGTATCTGCTATGCTTATTTCATATCCCCTTTTTCTTTACGTACAATTTTACTTACTATATCCGTTTTATGATAATACCCGTATGATAATGCAGTAGTGTAGAAATTACTGTACCTTGGTAGAGGTTATTTTGATAATTTGAGTTATGTTCATATAATCAGCAACTGAGATTCACTATATTTCTCCAATTTTTTACTCTCTTTTCCTCCCTTGCCCTGTCTGGAGGAAAAGAAAGAAACAAACAAACAGAGAAATTTCCACTCCTTCAATCCTTCCAAAAAAGGTTTCTTAAAAACCCTTTTGTCCTCTCTGACTTAGCTTCTAAAGCCGTCTCTCAAAATTTAAACTTGAAGTTGTAGTGGTTAGTTTTGGATCTGATTATGCTATTTGACAAATTTTGAGAAAAAGAAAAGAAAATTGGAAGTAATGTCGTGGGGAGGAGGACCAGAAGAGATCTTTCTTTCGACCTCTCTTGCAAGTTATCTTGATAGTAAGTTATGCTACCCTATTTCTTTATTAGTATACCACTCTAAAACCCTAAAGTAAAGACCTTTGCTAAGTAAAGAATCAGTCTTTTTCTTTTTCTAGGGTTTTCATCTGTTTATGTCTTTCTATACGAAGAATCCAATTTAATTGCATGAAATTTCATCACAAGATTCAATTTTTTTTTTTTAGGGATTTTCGGTCAGTTGATTGGATTTTTATTTTCAAGGGTTATGGTCCTTATGGATAATGTAGTATGTAGTATGTAGAAGTCGAGTGTAGCCGAGATGACTATCTTTTGTTTGCCCACTTAGTTGATATACATTGTAATTCGGGTGCTTGCTTAGTTTTGAAAATCGTCAAATTGATGTATAGTTTCTTAAGTTTGTAGGTTCAATTCTCTAGAATTGATTGCTTAGAGCAGGGATTTCCCCTTTTATGTCGTAGTAATAACAAACTTATAGTGTGTTAGCCATCTGGGGTTTACATTAAATGACTGCTTTGATTATCTGACTTACTAAGTTTCAACTGTATTTTCATTCTGTATGTTATGGATTACACTTAGATCTTGGAGTTCGGAGTCACTAACTCAGTAGACTACATACTACTATAACAAACCCTAGCACACTATAGTAACATTAGTGTGGGGTTTTTCATTCGACCATCAGTGTAATCAGAATCGTTAAAGCTTGCTCTAGGAAATTGTTCAGTTTTTTTTAATTAGACTACTTAAACTAGTTTTTTTAGGATTTTGTCAAGGTTTGATAGTTTTCCTTTTTGAATCTAGGTTTTTTTTTTTTGAAAAACTGCAAGATCGATTCATAAGAGTACTGCTGAAAAAGCACGAAAAATTACAAAAGTTGATAGGTGTTATTTATGAATTTTTCCAATCTTAAAATGAAATCACCACTCCAATTTCTTTGTATATGGATGCTTTTATGAAGTAGAATTTAGTTATAGCCCATAGTAGTGCTAATATAAAACCTTTGGATTTATCTCATTTATTCACTTATTTTGCGCGAAGAATATCTCGAACTATGAGAAATAAGTACTTGATTATTTTTTTATATTTCTAACTTCATCTTGTGGACAGAAGCTGATTTAGTCTATAGTTTTCATGTCCAACAAAGCAAGGATGATGAGAAGAAATGAATCCGGCAAATTACTGATTCTATCTTCATTTTTAGAAAGTTGTGATTTTCTTGTTTGTTTCATGGATTTGTATTTTGCAAACTGTAAGCTTCCGATTCGATGAGAATTGACCTAATATGCAGTTAGAAATATGTTGAAACAATCCAGTACTTATTTTTTACAGTTCAGGTTATTCTTCGTGCAAAATAATTAAATAAATGAATGCAAAAAGAAATCTTAAGGTATTAAACTAGTACTTCTATAGGCTATAGCTAGATTCTATTTCATAAAAGCGTCCATGTACAAAGAACTTGGAGTGCTGATTTCATTTTTAAATTGGAGAAGTTCAGAGATAACATCTATCAACTTTTGTAATTTTTTGTGCTTTATCAGCAGTACTCTTATGAATCGATCTGGCAGTTTGAAAAAATAGCAATAGCTAGATTCAAAAAGAAAAAAAACTAGTTTAAGTAGTCTAATTAAAAAAATGAACAATTACCTGGGTAGGCTTTGATGGCTCTCATTACAGTGATGGTCGAATGAAAACTCCACACAAATGTTACTAGACTCCACTACGGTTTGTTATAGTAGTAAATTGTATAGTCTCGTGGCCCTTAGGGGGATATGTATCTTATCTTTTTTAGGGTAACCATCTCCTAAGTTGTGAGTCATGAGTGGACAGCATTATGTAACTACTTGTATAGCTAATACAGTATAAATGTTGATCAATATGGCAGTGTACGGGGCATTGCACACGTTCACTTACCTCCCCTCTTTATCTGCTAGCAAGTTGGCATAAATAAATATGTTGCAGTAAGAATCCTATTTCGTAGTTTAGAAGTTTAAGTAGTAGTTTAGGGGTAAAATAGGATTGCTTGTACCTATTGGTAATTTTATGGTTAATTAAGCTTCTGACTGATTATGGTGGGTACCAGGCACGTAGCATTCTCTGACATATGTAATATTACAAGATAATTCATATTTCTTTTGTACATTAACAACTTTTTGATTTAAACAAACTTATACACTTTGCAGGGAAGCTTCTCATTTTACTCCGTGATGGCCGTAAACTCATGGGCCTACTTCGTTCTTTTGATCAATTTGGTAAGAACTTCTCCTATGGTTGTTTCAAAAGGCATCTTCTAAGAACCCAACACCTGAAACGTTTCGTATGACTGAACAATTTGCCTTTTCTCTCTCTAGCATTAACTTTGTTAATGACACTGTTTTCACTGGTTGCAGCAAATGCTGTCCTTGAAGGTGCATGTGAGCGAGTGATTGTGGGGGATCTTTACTGTGACATTCCCTTAGGCCTATATGTCATCCGTGGGGAAAATGTTGTTTTAATTGGTGAACTGGTATTTATTCGTTGTCTTTAACGTATACTTAATTTTAGCATAATCTAGACCACATTCTTATTTTCAAAGTGTCTTCTATATATGGATAGGACCTCGAGAAAGAAGAGCTACCCCAGCATATGACTCGTGTTTCAGCTGCAGAGATTAAAAGGGTATGTACTAAATGATCCCTATCTTCACTGTGATTTTGATTTTCAATTCTTTATTTGTGCATGCATCAGCTGTCATCCGTCTAAATTGATGGATGTCATGCGTTTCGGCAAATGTGCAACTTTTTTATCCGACAGACCAAACTGTCGGTTATTAACTTTTGTTGGTTTCAAGTTGCTGTTATGAATTCTGTTATTCCTTTTCATTTCATTGCTATGCCCATAATAAAATAATCAAACACCGATGAAGGAGGTTTGACTTTGATCATTTGGTTTTGTTTGTGAGGTGCATTTTCTTTCAATTTTCTGTCTTCTGTGAAGCAGAGATTTGGCTGCAACTTTTGCACGATAATGGCTTAAAATACTCTCAATTATCTTACCTTATAATCATAGATCTGCATAAAAGATAGTACTCGTATTCATATTTAGTCCTCATTGTCTATACTTAAATGAGGGTCATTTATTCTTTCACTTCTAATGCGTGTTGCACACACCCATTTTACATAACATCCAAATTACCATTATTGAATGTATTCAACCAGTTAAGGACATATTGTACTTGCATAGTGATCACATAATTCTTCGACAATTTGACCATACACCATAGTTTCTTAATTAGGTATCTTAGTCGAGATAAAAATATGCTTTGGAACTCTTGTTTTGTTATCTATTGCTGTAAACTTTATCCCGAATGTAGAGTAGACCCATGCTTAGTCTTATTTGAAATATCCATCTATGTTCAGGAGATTAAAAGAGAATCCTGCGCTCAAATTCTATGTCACTTTATCCTCAGTATTTCATTGTTTGGATATATTGAGATCCGTACGAATGATAGTAAGCTTTAGTAATGTTTCATACTTCTGAATTCACATCATCATCTTGGTCCCTGCAGGCACAGAAAGCAGAAAGAGATGCTACAGATTTGAAAGGCTCCATGAGAAAGAGAATGGAGTTCCTAGATATGGATTAATATATTTTGTTAATTTCCCTTGACAAGAACCAACACCATTGCAGTTCCATGAGCTCGCAAATATTATCGCAGCTTTTGGTGTTGTACAGATGCTGATTTAGTAAAGGGGATTGGGAATAGAGAATCAATGGCTAAGTATTAAGTTCATTTGCTTATCTATTTTTTTTTTCTTTCTCAGATTATCGTATCTCATGTTTTTAGAGAGGTAGAGTTAGTGTTTGTTTTTCCATTATTCAGATAGACAACTTCCCCTAAACAATTTATTAAATGTGCAGAGTATCTGTTTGTTTTCATTGCACTTCTTCATAACACTTCATGAGAGTGTGTCTTTCTGATTCAAAACTTTGGCCTCCTTAATCCTTCAAAAGAAGTTACCAGCTGCTTTTTGTGCCGAAATCTGGAGCAAATAATTGCAAAATTATGAGAGAAGCAGATAACAATTACACTCCAGGGATAGCAGGGGCGATTTTTCAGTGTTTGCTTCCAGAATCCTGCGGAGAGTATTCTCTCAGAGCCTAAATATCCATATAATTAAGATCTCATCTATTAGTTGTTAAATAACAAAATTGAAGTTCAAGTTACTTTAATTCGGATTGCAATGAGCAGAATTTGTATATCAACATGTTTAAAATTTCAGTCTCCAACAATAATGTTATCTTTTGGTACACTCACTAGGTGTAAAATCTTCAGACAATTTGATAGCTCACTTATTTAGAATCTCAGCTAGCACTTTAGCTTTGTAAGGATTAAATAGAAATTAATTTTTCTTTTGTCTTTGAAACAAACCAAGATCTAAAAAGAGGACTAAATCCAATTATCTAAAACTGACAAACATTTATTACCAATAATTTTATAAATATTAGTAAATACTTTGACTCATTTCTTACTCCATTGTCTTGACATTTTTCTCATCACCCACAAGGTGAACAAAACCACACCTGACTAAACTGGACTGTAGTAAAGGAGCTGCCTTTCTCTTCTTCTTCTGAACACTTCACTGTAATAATAATCATCAGATCTTCCCTTCTCTAGAGGGGTTTCATCTTCAAGAAGAAATGGGGTTTTACTTAATTCTATTATTATGTTGTTGTTGGTTAAGTAATGGTATTCATGGTTCAGTACATGAATACACTTCAGACAGGTTTATTAGTAAAGGAAATGCTTTTGTTTTTCATGGTGGTAGTGAAGGTCTTTACTCATCTTTTACTAACAACAATGGAACTTTCACCTCTAGCTTCATACGGTATGTTTATTGTATACTTCAATCTTGTGCACTTCTTTTTTCTTTTTTTTTTCCTGAATTTTTCTGATTTAATTTGGTTTTTAAGTTTAATTTTGGGGTTTTGAATATGGGAATTGAATTGGGTTGAAATTTTGGTGTTATTGGGGTTGTAATGTTTGTATAGATCTGACAGTAGTACTGTGTATTTGTTTGTGAATTACTGGATCTGATTCTGGATGATTTTGTTATATTTTGAGCTTGGTGGACTGAATTGGTGTAACAAAGTTGAAAACTTGTGTCATTGTCATGTTTTCGGAGTGCCCCGAGTTATTGGATTTGTAATGATTGCGTTGTGGATTGCTATGAGCTGATTTTAGTTTGATTTTGAGCTTAGTGTATTGAATTGGTGAAACATGAAAAGTAAATTAGAGAAACATGGGTCATTGTTGTTGTCGTTTGGAGAGTGGCCAAGTCACTGGTGTTGTAATGATTGTGTTGTGGATTGCAATGATCCGAGTATGAAATGATGCAATGACTGACTTTTTTTACTTGTTTATTTGAAACCAGTTTTGAGAAGATATCGTTTCGAAGACCAGAGGTTGGAAATTTGAGCGCTGCATTGATTCAAGCTATAGTTTTCGAGGTGGAAGATAGGGAAACAATTGGTGGTTCGGCTTATGGAGGTCAAAGAGCTATTTGCTGTTCTCCGGATTTAGCAAAATTAGGTGTCTGTCCTCCAGGAGAAGTTATACATCGTCCATCGACTAAGAATCCTTACTGGCCCCAGGTTTTGCATATTAACTTTGATGGAGATGATCTTGTGGCAACGATGCCGTCACAATCTATACAGATTTCAGAAACTGGGATGTATAACTTGTATTTCATGCATTGTGATACTAGTCTCCAGGATGTAGTTATTGAGGGAAAGTCTATTTGGAAAAACCCTACTGGATATCTTCCGGGAAGAATGTCTCCTCTAATGAAGTTCTACGGGTTAATGTCTTTTGCATTTGTGATACTTGGGATTTTCTGGTTTTCTCAGTATGCGATGCATTGGAGAGAAGTTGTTCAGCTGCAGAATTGCATAACTGTGGTAATAACTCTGGGTATGTTTGAAATGGCATTTTGGTACTTCGAGTACGCCGAATTCAATGAGACAGGAGTTCGACCAACTGGGATTACTGTATGGGCTGTCACATTCGGTACAGTTAAACGCACGGTTGCACGTTTAATCATTCTTATGGTTTCTATGGGTTACGGTGTTGTCAGACCTACATTAGGTGGTCTTACATCGAAGGTGGTTATGCTAGGAGGAACATTTTTATTTGCGTCTGAAGTGCTTGAACTGGTAGAAAATGTTGGTGCTATTAGTGATTTTTCTGGCTCAGCTAGGCTGTTCTTGGTTCTTCCTGTGGCAATTTTGGATGCATTCTTCATTATTTGGATATTTACTTCTCTTTCCACCACACTTAATAAGCTTCAGGTAATTCTCTTTTTACTTAGTTAACCACTTATGAAAATGCTGTGTTTGGCTTGTTTAGTTAGGAAGATACAGCTAGAGTGGAAATTCTTTTAACAAGAGTCTAGTTACCTAACTAAAAGTTACGTACTTCAGATATTCTTACCGGTTTTCTTAATGAGTTAAGTGTTAAAGAGATGTTTTTTTGTTAGGGTCTAGCAGTAGGAGGGTCTGAACTTTGAAAACAACTGTATGTCATTCACGCAGTTCTTGAATTATGATGCTTTCTGCATTGTATTTTTATTTTTTGGGAATATGGATATTGTTTGTTAAATTCGTTGAGACTTGAGAAAGGGCGTCCAACTTTTTGTTTCAATGCTTTGTCTTACAGGCAAGACGAATGATGGCTAAGTTGGAAATTTATAGGAAATTTACAAATGCATTGGTTGTTGCTGTTATTTTCTCTGTTGGTGGTCTCTTTTATGAGGTAATCTTCCTTTCATGTAGGATTAAATAGTTTCGTTCTGTTTTTTGTTCTTGATATCAACTACTGGGGTTAAGTAAATAAACCCCGACTTATTTTTGATGCAGCTTTTCTTTAAGGCAAATGACGTGTACAATGAGCGGTGGCAGACTGCATGGATTATCCCAGCCTTCTGGCAAGTCTTATCGTTCTCTGTTTTGTGTGTCATATGTGCACTTTGGGCACCATCGCAGAACTCAACACGGTGAGTCACCCTTTTTCTCATTCTTTAGATGCCAACATTTGCTTTGCTTGCACTAGAACACCAAGCCCCCTGTTTCTGCTTCTTCTTTCGGGAACTGGATTCAATCCATTGACAACCCAATAGCTCAGCACAAAAATTACACACTGGTTACGTATTCATATATTTGCCTTTTGTAGGTATGCCTACTCCGACGAAGCAGGTGAAGAGTTTGACAAGGAAGAAAATCTGACACTCATAAAACCATCTCAAGTGGCAAGGGATGTTCCTATCTCACAGGAATCAAGACCTATGCACATCAAAAATGGATCAGTGGATGAAGAAGATTTTGAAGAGGAAAAAATTGAGTAGAAATGACCAGAATAAGTAAGTGCCAGTCTTCTTATAATTGAACCACAGAGAGATTCTTCTGCAGCTTTTCTATACTCGCAGGTATGTTATGGTTGCAGAGAAGAATCAAGATCTCAGACCAGAAATTTGTAATCGATGAACATGATAGCGGAAAGGTTTTCTTCATTGTTAAATGTTGCTTTGTTTTTCGAGTTTACACGGAACAATTGATGATGTGAGGCATTAGATAGAAGTTTTTTTCTTCTTTTTGTTAAAAGAGAAGTTCTGCAATTAAGAAACTGACTGAACACCAATCAATCAGATACTACTAGAATTGGTTGCACTTGACCATCTAGCTAGTAAAACATAACATTCAACAATGATCATATTAGTGAAGCAACAACATGTTCTGCATAGGAGAGACGTCAATGCCAACGGCATCACTGGGTCGTCGGCTGCAGCCCCGTGTTTAACGCTTAGAGAAGATTATAGATTCCAGCCCTTCCGAAGGTCTGTTACAGCATCCATCCACTTATTCTTCTATAAAGCTCAGGAGAGTAGCTAGGCAAATAACATTAAAGAAAAACAAGTTCAAAATCTTTGTTGCTACAACCTTGAGGTATAACCAATAATATACAGTAGTTAATTTTGGCCGGGTGAGTTATACCTTCCGGCCACCAGTCTTGCAAAATGAAAAGAAGAAGAAAAAACTTTTCTTTCCTCTCTCAGAAATATCAAACCAGAAAATTGATTTTCTGAAAGGAGGAAGAAGAAATCCTCTACAGGTTCTTGATTTCTCCTCTTTCTTTTCTTTTTCTGTTAATTTTTGTTGTCCTGATTAAAAATTTTATTTGGATTGAGATTCCTACTGTTTGGATTTGTGTTTTATGGTTTCTGTGACTCAAATTCTTGATTACCACCACTTTAGTTAAGAGGGGAAATGGCAGGAGGAGGAGAAGCGAATTGTTTGTTCTGTCAAATTGCACGTTCATTGACTTCTAACACTCTCCTACACACTGTCAGTGATGAGATTCATCCAATTCCATCCATCCTTTTTATACACTTCCTTAATTTTGTTGTGAGTATTTTGGAAATGAATTTTTACCCAATTAATAAGATTCTGATTTTTACTTACAGGATGATAAGGTCGTTGCATTTGAAGATATCAATCCATCTGCCTTCAGGTATTTCATGTAATTGCCGCTTTGATTCTTACCCTAAACTGTTCAAAATTGATTGTCTAATTGCTCATATTCCATTTTTTTTAATCAATTTTAATGAGTTTAAGCTGTTAGTTTTAGATTAAAATATACTTATGAGCATATATAGTCGTAGGTAATTAGGAGGAGAAGTCTGATCGAAAATGGGGCATGAATAGGTGTTGGCTGTATGCTGTAGTTCTTCGACTAGGTCTATCGTTACTTAAATGAGGACTTGAAACAGTTTTTAGGTTTATTTGTTGCAAGAAAATTGGAAAATTGAGTGAATATAATGTGTCCAATTATCGAGTTACCTCGGGCAAGTCTATACCATATTGGGAGGCCCATGATAACAGAGTACTGAGAGCTTCTTTCTTTCTAGTTGTCTTTTCCGGGTACATCTCCCTAATTGTGTCACCTCTCATGGTTGCTTTGGGAAGATGGGAACCTGCAGGAAACAACCAACCAACTCATACAACCTTTAAAACTTAAACAAAAGAGTGGTCATGTTATTATTTGGATATAACTTCAGGAAATCAGATACATTTTGCGCTTCTGGTTATCTGTGCAAATTTTTATGTTTCTGACAGTTGCATCTCATTGACTGACATGTTTCTACTATTCGCTCTATCTCTAATAATTTCACAGGCATTATTTGGTGATCCCAGTGAAACACATTTCAACTGTCAAAGACCTCCAAAGGAGTACAGAAGATTTCAATTTGGGTAATTTTCTTTTGTAGATTATATATGTCTTACCAGTTAGGAAATACCATAGAATAGGTGCTAATTTTCATTGTAGTTTTTTTGTAATGAAAATCCTTCTTGTAATTTTGCAGTGAGTCACATGCTGAATGTGGGGCAGGATCTAGTACATAGGGATGCCTCCGAGTCCAAGGAATACAAGTAATGTATACTCAAGTACAAACCAATTTTCATTATGAGCATGAGCATTTTCCCTTTGTATCTAATACTGTTTTCTCTTCGTCATCATGGTTTTAGTGTGCTTAACATGTATGAAATCTTTTTCTGGAGCCATTCTGTGAGTTTCAGGATCTGTTTCGATCTTTTTACATGCCCAAGCTGTCGTACAACTTTGTATTTTTCATTCTCTCTACTTGGCCGCACCTTGTTTTCTCATGCTTATTTATGGGAAATACCTTGTTGAATAGTTCGAACTTCATTCTGATCATTGAATATCAATATACATTTGGTAGAATTTGTGCCAGGTTGTGAGTAAACCTAGTCTCTATGTATTAAAAAACACACTGCATGTTCAGGTTGTGATAAATTTTGAATGTTCTAGTTTAGGTCATTCTTTACATAATGCTGTACTAAATAGGTTTATACTCTACCATTTTAAGCATCTTTACTTGCTGCTCATTTTGCAGATTTGGATTTCATCGACCTCCATTTAATAGTGTTGACCACCTCCATCTCCATTGTTTTGCACTCCCTTTTATACCCAGGTAATATATTGGACTTTATTTGATACTAAAACCTTAATGTTGCTTTTTACATCGCACGACTAGAACCAAATTATTATGTTGTCAAAGCAACTGCCAGTGTTAACTTTAAAGAGCTTTAACAGATGGAAACACGTAAAATACATGTCGATGGGACCCCTTGGTGGATTCATTGAGGTAGAGAAATTATTGCAGAAGATAAAGCCCTAAATGCAGATACATTATAGCAGAGAACTGTTTATATTATTTGATGGCCAATTGATTATGGGACTGAATTAACAGAAAACTGTGTTTAAATCTGTTGGTCCTGCTGTTGTTGTTGATATGCTACTAAGTGCTCAAGTGACAGAAATAATAATTTTAATTATATCAATATATTGTATCATTAATCTTTCACAGTGAAGACGGATCGGGAGGAAGAAGAAGAAGGCTCAGCTGCTGTTCTCACCTTGTCTAGTAGGCATACTACATGCATCGGTAATAGTGATCCTTCTGTTTTCTTAACCTGCATAATCGAAATTGATGATGTAAACTATGAGTTGAGACCAAATTTTTCCACATTAAGAAAACCGGTCAGTAATTTCTTGGCTGCAATTACACACTGTCTACTAATGGCGATGTTGGTAATGCAGGGTAGTAGAGGATGTCTCGGTTATTTAGAGGCTGCAATGGTCTTGCATTATTCTCATTGCCCTGCAACATAACAATAATCAATCACGATGCCTTTAAATTGATGTCAATCAAAGAGGCAAAGAAAAATATTTGCACCCGACAAATGCATTATTTTGGGATGCTTACATCATGAACGGCTCTCAATAACATTACTTGGTTTTTCCTGACAGGCATCACCTAAAATTCAAGAAATTAGGACAAACTAGAATCCTAGCTATCCAAGTAAAAATGAGATAAAATTAGCTAGCGATACTAAGAAAATTCATTATACCTTTTTCTTGATGGTCCAAATAACCCCTTCGTCACAAGGGGGAATTGTGAGAGAACCCAAGTATCTGTAATATCTTCTATCACTCATATCAATGTCGTTCGGATCAACCAGTCCTACGTTCACTTCATCACTTGCCCCAGTACCGGATATATCCATTATGTTGCCCTCCAGCTGATGAACAATCAAAGTATTAACGGAATCCACAATATGTAAGATCAGGAGTGATTTTTATTGAATTTATAAACGTATTTACCTTAGAAAGAAATGGGTCTTTGAAAATAGAAATGGCGTACAGAACTGCAACTACAGCTACCTTTTTAAGTTGCACATTTTCATGAACCAAATGTTGCTCCAATGCAAACCTGTTATTATATGTGTTCGGCAACGTGATGTATATTCATTCCGCGTAACGATATCAGTTTTACTGACATGGTTCAGGTTTCAGGGTCTAGATAAATCACCTCATTCCATTGATAGTGTGCTCGGAAGGTGAGTGCCAATGAATATTATCAAGTACATAGGTAGTGCCATTTATTTGAATAGATCCAGCATTTCCAGCCACAACCCACTCAAGCTGCATACATCGATCGAAACATATAAACATATTTGCATAAAATATCCAGATAGTATAGTTTAACTACGTACACTGATATGATAGCTTCTATTTTTTAGGGTTCCAGATGCTGCTGTATAATTCATTTGCAAATCACCCAACTCTGGTGCATATTGCATCTTGCTAAACAGTAAATCTATCGGAGATTGTTTGGTTCCGTTCTTACATGTTGCCCATTCTGCACGAAGATCTCCCCAGTTCTCCGGTCCGTTTCGGCTCCCTGTTACATAACTAAAATCTTCTTCCTGGTTCTCTGCATTCATGCACAATAGATAGTTGATGATAAATCAGACTCTGATGTTTACTCTACGTAAGAACTTATATCAAAATTACTTACCAACTTCTAACGAAGAAGATGCTGGCCTTGATGATGAGTTTAAAACAAGAACCACAGTACTAAGGACATATGCATGAACCAAGAATATTGGTTTGCCTACAAGAAAATTCTTCATATTTCAAACAAAAATAACTACTGAAATTGAACCCTCTATTTATAAACAGAATGAATTTGTTCGAGTGTTCTTCTGTGTTCACTGGAAATTTAACAATCACATACAGAAACACAAGTACGTCAACTCGTCAACTGCATATATACTTTAAACGTGATGCACATTCATTCAGTCTGAAATTCCGGTCAGTTTCCTAAAAGTGATTTTGGTGTGGCAGACATCATATAAACCCTTTAAAGTGTTGCTAAGTTAGTGGTCGTCCCCACAACACGAGAATGAGACGCGCTGATGGCGTTGCGATGGAAAAAGAAGAACACTCGAGTTCATTTTGGTGGCAGACATCATATAAACCCTTTATGTTTGTATGGTTTTGGTGGGAATTGATCTTAGGATCGTAGTTCATTTTTATTTAAATGAGTGAAGCCTTTAGTCCCACTCCCACACATAGAAAACTAAAGATGAAAGCTCTGCACGAAATTGCTTTGGGACTTTATTATTGAAGGACCTGATTACACATTACAAAATAAATTGCTTTAGGACCCTATTTCTAACAAATGTGAGGTCGGGATTTCGAGTCCCCCGACGTATATTATGTGTTGGTTGTCGTGTTAACCCCCTCCTTATATATATATATATATAGGGTCTAGAGGCTGAGGTCTAGTAGCCATGTTGCATAAATAACACAAGGATTGGGGTGAGTCTGCCCAGGGAAGGCATGGCATCAGATTTGTCAAAGGACAATTCTATGCCTATGCCAAAGTAAAAAAACTTTACATTTTTTAGGGGCTGATAAGAACTATTTTAGAACTACTTATTTATACCCATCCAAGCCTAGTTGCTATGGGATGTTCAAATGGTTGTAAGAAACCAATTATACCCTTTTACTAATACAAAATCTAATTAAACTCTTCAAATTAATTCTCATCTTCTACCGATTTCTATTCTTCTTCTCTCATCTTCTCTATCTACCGATTGAGAGAAAAAAATTCTCTTGTTATTTTTTTTTAAAACCAATTAATCGTATCGTCGTTAATTGCCGTAGCAAATTATCGTTGATTCTTCAATATAAAGATGTCTGGATCGAACCAAACAAGTCGTCAGTCTCGATCGAACCAAATAAGTCGTCAATCTGATAATACTAACCAACCAAATTTTGTGGAGAGATTAAGAAACAAAGAGATTTTTGAAGAACATAGTGAAGAAGATGAAGAACACGAAGATGATGATCTAGATACGGAGACTGATTCTGACAATCAGCCTCTCCAGAACTATCTAATGGCCCTAATGAGGAAATGGTTTACCATTATTTATGTTTATTTTGCTTCAATTGAATGAAATCGTCAATAGAATTTCTAGGGTTTTCGGTGATTTGTCATAATCAGAGGTTTAGTGATGTGTTTTATCTACCAATTATGGTCGTTTTCTTCATTCCTCAAGAACATCGACCATTATCAGTAGATCCGTGTAATATTTATCTCCCGATTGTGTAAGGTATTTTCTCTTTGTATACTTTGAAGTTTTAATCGGTAAATAATATAAATTTTTTTCCTCTGATTATTGTAGATGTTTAGGGCTGTAGAAAATGAAACAACAATTATAATCGTTAAATAAATGAAAATACTTACTACCGATTATGTAAACTTTCGAAATTGAATTTTTTTGGGGGCTATGTTATAATCGGTAGTAAAGGGTTTTTTTTATCTACCGATTAACTTAGCCTCAAAACCATATGTTTTCTGAATAAAAACGAATTATAATCGGTAGTTAATGTTGGATTATTTACTACCGATTGTTTTTAATCGGAGGATAGTGTAGAACCTGAACTACCGATTATGTTTAGTCCGTTGTTATTATCCTATACTTTCTACCGATTATAATGTCATTCAATTGTTTTCGAAAACTAACTTTACTTGCTCTTTGTTTTGCTTATTAGGGATAGGGGAGCTAAGAGAGGCAAAGATAAAGTTGTTGTTGCAGAGCATGGTGTTGTTAAGCCTCGTCGTCCCGGGGGTCAAAGACTAACGACTAGTGTACGAAAAGAGAAGAGCGCTCCCGGAATCTCTATCGAAGATGGAACACAATCACAACCCGGTCAACCAAGTGTAGATGTAGGACAACCAAATGCTACTGAATGAGAAGGACAAGAACCAAATGCTACACGGTAAAAGAAGATTTATCTATATGTAGGCGATATGTGCAATTCTATCCGAGATGGGGAGAAGAACAATTTCAAAATGGTGTAATGAATATGAGTTATTTAGAGAGAATTCACGAACAATTCTGCATTGACACTGGTAATCCCAATAACCGTAATAGAGATGATAGTTTTTGTCGATTTAATCGCATAAGCAAAGAAGTTGATCTATTCGTGATTTTAGCTTATCTTGTCAATCGATATTGTTTGAGGGGTAAAACTAATGATGAAGTTATAGCAAGATCTCTCGAGGAATGGCGACGATGGCAAGGATCAAATTACCGTTACGAAGCTCATTTCAACGCCCTTAAGGTGATGGACAGATTCAACCCCTTTAAGGTTCTTCGACGCCGCTAAATCATGGAAAAATGACCATATATGTACAATCGGACGTCATATTGTTCTATTATCTACCGATTATAGTCTTTGTAGTAAAATTTTGAAGATACTAGCCGTTAAGTCTCTCTCTATGTTGGGGGAAATGGGTTGTTGTGTTTGAGTAATAGTTGTAATCGGTAGTAAAGGGTTTCTATTATCTACCGATTATACTTTACTTTTATGACTATTGATATTTGAGGATGTTGTGCAATTATTTAGAATGAAAGTACAATCAACGACTAGTTTTTGAAATTATCCTATAAATAAACCGGTTTTCTCAACCAAATACCATACACACCTAGTTTCATACACTCTACAAAGTTCATTTAATCATCTCCTCTTTGTAACTCACTCCATACCTCTACTTACAAGCATGTCAACATTTGACTCAGCTGAAGATTTGGCTATAACCAAAACATGGTATAACGAAACCTTACGTGAAGATTTCATAGCTGGAAGGGTTGTACCCGAAACCTTTTGGGGGAGGAACTACATAAAATATGTGCGAGATTATGGAAATCCAAAGCAAAGATCTCTTGAAAAAATTCACGATAGGTACCTACTTATCCGAATAGGGATAGATGATTATATAGCTATACAACAACGGATCTTTAACCGCACCCATTTAGGCTTGTCGATCCAACAATTTGTAAGTATCTTTTACATAAGCTAAGTTCTAAGATCTTCCAATAATAACATAGTAAACTTGATGAATTATGTTCTTTTTGTTCTATGCTTGTGTAGGAGGATCTCGCAAAAACACACTACTATCAGGAAAAAGGAGAAGAATTCACATTTGTTGAAAGCTATGAGTTCATTAAGTCCAAAGTGCAATCGGAAGTAAATGTTTAACTTTATCTACCGATTCTGAGAAATTTTCAGATATTTTATCAGAGTTTGGTTGTAATCGGAAGTAATTGTTTAACTTTATCTACTGATCTGAGAAATTTTCAAATATATTCTCAGAGTTTGGTTGTAATTGGAAGTAAATGTTTATCTTAGTAACCGATTCTGGGAATGTTACTTGTTTTTGTCAGAAAGTAATTTAATCGGTAGATAAACCCTATCTAATTACTACTGATTATACTAGGTTCTTTTTACTCAACCTTCTAGAGGAAATACAATTCTAATCGGTAGATAATTTAAACCCCTGCCTACCGATTATAATTGTAGGACTAAATTCTACATTTTTAAAATTTGGACAAATTTATTTTTGGGGCTGCTATGACAATCAGTAGATAAAGGATTCGCTTCAACTACCGATTGTGGTAGTAGAAAATATCTACATTTTTAAAATTTGGACAAATTTATTTTTGGAGATGCTAGGGCAATCGGTAGGTAAATTATTCACCTAAACTACCGATTGTGATAGTAGATAAATTAAACATTTTAACATTTTAGAAATCTTGGAGAAAATATTTTTGGGGCTACTGATATAATCGATAGATAAATAGGTTACACTTACTATCAATTATTGAAGAACAATAAAATCGGATATTGGGAAAAAATCTATTCTGAACTGAAATTCATTCTAATCAGTAGTAAATAATCTCATCGAAACTTCCGATTGTAATGAATTTCAGTTCACAGTGTATAATCGGTAGATAATGTATTACATTATCTACCAACTCTGGGACGTCGACGGTACAAAATCATCATCTAGGTCTTCTTCATTTTCTAACACATATTAACTATATAATCTATAACCTATATTAACTAACTAATAAATTATCATTAACACTAATTAATTAAGGATAGATTATCCATTACATAAAATAGGTAGATAAGGGGTGGGAGGAAATTACTTCATAATGACACTATATTATCTTATGTGTAACCCCAAATTAGTTCTTGTCAGCCCCAAAAATATATTATAAAAAAAAACTTTAGAATGACATTATTTAGGAAGTTGATTACTAGCATTGAGTATATTACAATTCCTGGTTGGTCTGGGCTGTCACAATGCCCATCTCTTCTTGTACAATTTTACTTTTTTCTTACCTCATCCTTTTTCTTTGTAAAAAAAATAAATAAATCAGTCCACGGAGACGTAGGAGTAGAGGTGTAAATTGGGTCGTATCAGCACGAGCCCAGCCCAGCATATTAAAATTTGAGCCCAGCCCAATCTAACACATAATTTAACCCAGTACGGCACATAACGGTAATTTCGTGTGTTGTGCTAGGCCAGACTAATCGGCACAGTGTGACAGCACAACATGCGGTACGGATAAGCATGTGGCACAGGATATCACGTCATAAAACACTACACAACATGGTACAATACATCATATTCACGTACATACCACAAAAGAGTCTTTATTCTATAAAAATTTTGACATTTTATTTTCGTTATATTAATTTATCTTTATAACAATATATATAATATCTAAATATCTCAAAAATATTTTCTTTAAAAAACATAAAATAATTGTGTCAGACATATCACATCTCAACACGGTACAATACTATATTTTTTTAACACAACACAATACAGCATACTGTCTCGCACGACACATTATATCACGTATAAATCTCCAGCATAGCACTGACCACGAAGTTACCTGTTTAATGTGTTATATGTTGTAATATGTTATGCTGGACTGGAACGTTATACACCTCTACATGGGATTACTTTAGCTACAAGTGCTACAAAATAGACCTAAGTCCACATCTCTGCACACTGAGGACTCTGGTGCCCTACTTAACACGTGTAGAGAATAAATGATACTAGAGACATGTGTCCACATAAGAGGTAAACTTTAGAGACACCTGTCGATTGAGTTTGTGCACCATAAAAAATTGCAGCCACAAACTATCCAAAACGACTAGAACGATAAACTTCATCAACAAAGTAAAACAAGACTAGATATATACATGAGACGACCAAGCAAAGTACATAGTCTAACTATCAAAACATCACGCAAACAAGACATGCTATACAAGTACTTAATATCATGTGATATAGGTAGAGAGGTTAGAAAAGGGCGGGATGTCTGTAACAGTAGGTGCATACATACAATTAAAAATCTCAACCATAAATCCATCATACTCATTCTGATGAGATTTAGAAACCCCTCTTGTTAAAACACTTGTCTAATCATAAATTATTACTTTGTAGTGGTAGATTTAGAAACCCCGTTTGTTAACATCATTCGAATTCAAATATCAGCTGGGTTTGAATATAGATGATGTTAACAAGTGGGGTTTTTAATCATAAAATATTATTTTGTGGCGGCAGATAAGGATCAAAATATATATAACATAATCTGTATTCAAATGCAACCGCCAGCTGATATTTAAATACAATTTGTTAAAGTATCTTTTTAATAATAATTTTTTTGTATTAAATGTTGGATCCAAATCCCTACCAAAACCAAACCAGATAGACTGTCCCACTATCAGACTTACCTCCAAATCCAATATATTAGTAGGAGTTAACGTTTAATCCACTTTTTACTGGGTTTTGGACGTTTTAGTTCAGTCTCTTCAAGCCCAGAACAATCTAGTCCAAAATTATAAACGCGGTAACGGTTTAGTCCAAATTTGAACAATTTTAGTCTAAAGCCGTGTCATGAGTCCAAATCGGGTTTTAATTTTTTTTTTCAAAATAACCTTTAATCATTACCATATTTAACACCTCAAAATTTGAAGCTCGTAAATTTTCGATCTAAGAGGGAGAGAGACAGAGCTGATTTTGGAGAAGAAAGAGAGGCGATTTGTCGAAGAGAATTTTCGTTGAGCTGTTTTGTGCTATTTGAAGGTCTTGATTTCTTTTTTTTTTTGCTGATTTCTTCTTAAGTGGTGATGATTTTGGACTTTCTACTACTTGATTAGATGTTGAATCTTCTGTTTGTTGTTCTTCTATTCTCTTTGAAACTCTTTTACTGCTCTTTTCAATCGTTGATTTCGGTTTAATTTTTGATGATTTTGGACTATTTTTTTGTTGCTTCTTCTTCACCATGATGTTACTGCTGTTGTATTGTTCATCAATGGTTTTTGATGGTGATTTTTTTTTTTTCTAGATGATGATTTTGGTGTTCTCTCGGTTAATGCTTGATATTCTCTCGGTTGGTTTTCTCTCTACTGGTTTATTTTTCTTCTCTACTGGTTGCTACAGAAATCTTGGGTTTTCTATCAGTTGAAAATGATTTTTCTGTTTCAATTTTTTTGAGGTGAATACGTGGTAGTCTCTCATTGATTATATCAGTTACAGGAGGTCCCATTATTGCTCACTCGTATGCATTATGATGAGCGTTCGAAGGATAGACCTGTCTTTACACCTTTTCAAATAACTAGTGGACTGATTCGTTAGTCCCTGAATCAGTCAGGACTAAACTGTATAGTCCGGTACGTTTTTGGACTAAAACGTCATTTATCCATTATACTAATATACATACAAACTTTTATGGTGGAGATTAAACCTCTAACTTCATTTTTACTGGAGTTAATGACAAACTATTGAGCTATAAGCTTGGACTCTTTCTAATCATAAACTATTACTTTGTGATGGGAGATGAAGACCACAAGGTCCACAATATATGTAGAAATATTTTATAAAAAGGCCGTAAGTTTATAACCTAATTAGGATCTGGGTAGTAGAGTATGCATTTGATGCAAAAGGATCGTAGACCGACGAAAAGCTAGTTTGATCGTTTATTTTTTACTAAAACATCTTTATAATAAAACATCTTTATAAAAATGATAAATGATATATTACCAATAGGTTAGTAATTAAAAGTTCTATAAAAAAAATTATTTATGTTAAACTTTTAAAAAAGGGTCAAAAGATGTTAGTTTGGTCGAATTCAAAAAATCACTACGTTAGCTTGACCAAATTTAAAAAAACAAATTCAAAAAATCACTAATTATTAATTTAATAATCTTTATTTAATTTATAAATCAAATGTATATTCCATGACCACAACCACATTAGGAAGTAAAATTAGAACCATTTTACAAAATATCTCATATATATATAACATCATCCATATTCAAACCAGCTGTCAGCTGATATTTGAATTCCAGCTGATATTTGAATTCGGATGATGTTAACAAATGGGGTTTCTAAATCTGCCACCACAAAATAATAATTAGACAAATGTTTTAATAAAATGAGGTTTCTAAATCTCATCACAATGGACAAACTTATGATTGAGATTTCTAATTATATGTATGCACCTACTGCTACAGACACTTCACCATCTCCTAGATTACTAGACCCTCTCTACCTATATCACATAATGTTAAATATTTAGATTACCTATATTGCATAATGTTAAAGTATTTACATAGATAAATGCCGTAACGGAAGCATTACACAAACGCAGGCAGGTCTACCGGAAAAAAGAAGAAAAAAAAGGCTTATTTATGTACACAAACACGCAGGTTTCTACATCACAAACTGATCATAGAGCATTGACCTCAAGCTATATCGATGGACCTAATATTTGTAGGCTTGTCAAGATCAGACACATGTTTCGGAACACAAACAGTCAATAATCCGTTTTCCAAGTTACATTTGATATCATCAACTTTAGCATTCTCCGGCAACCGGAACCTCCTGAGAAAACTACCACGGCGCCTTTCGTATCGATGCCATTTATCTTTCTCATTGTGTTCTTCTTTTGTATGTTCACCACTAATTTGAAGCACGTTCCCTATTTGTACTTTCACTTCTTCTTTCTTCACTCCTGAAAGATAATGAGTTCCAAATTCCATTAATTCTTGTTAGTATAGACTGTATCAACATACACCCTGGTGATAGTAATGCACATAGCCCTATTGTGCATCCTACTGCTTCTATTTCCACTCTTTCCATGTCTATATAAAACGTAGCTCACATAAAAAATGACTTCAAATTGTAATCTAAATCTGCACAACAACTAGAAAAAACGATTTCATCATAGATAATTAGTAGATGTGTGCACAGACTTTCAGCTTAAGTGTCGGATGAGAAAAAAATAGATTAAATTAAAAAAATAATAGTAATTTTTTCCTGGAACGGAGACGGAAGATCAGCACGAAAGATGTGAGCGTTGTCTGTTTCGTGCCAGTCTACGTTTGTTCTTGTGATGACGGAAGTAGTGTCATCACCGCCGCCGCGTCTTCTAGAGGCATCCCATTGTCTTGTATCACTCGAGTCTAACGGGTCCCAAATGTCACTAGCCCATGGTGTGCTGAAGTAGTCGAAGCCACCACCGCCACCGCCACCGCCACCGCCACCGAACAAGGGTCCCAACGAGGTCATTTTCCGCCTCGCCTGCGAATCTAAGTTACTACTAATTAGGTTTGATGTAGTACTTTCCACGAGCTTTCAGCTTCACTTATATAATCAGGAACATGCGTACAGGTGGTGATATACTTGAGAGTTTAGATGCCACCTGCTATTAAAGCTTTTGACACGCATAATAATGAAGTTTGCCGTTTGGTGTGGTCTGATGGCAACTGATGACACTCCTCTTGGTTTAGCCGTATGCCACGCCACTGTCCTTTTGTTGAAAAACGAAGTGCCCTTTCGAGAGCCTAGGTAGTAACGCCAGATGCGGCATAAGTCTACAAGGCACCTAAAAGGCATTTATATACAGTTGAAAGGCTTTATCTTATCAAACAATCAATTTGAGACTGATATTTGTGTACTTTAAGCAACGGTTTTTTCATCGCCAGCTTACTACATTTTTGATTCTACAAGAATTTTTATAAAAACGTTTCATTTACTTCTCTTCGATGAAAATTTTATTCTTCCAGAATATATCTTAATTTTTAACATATATTTAGCAACGGTTATTGTGTTACCGTTTTGGAACGAATACAAGAGTTTTAAATCCAACGTCTCAGATCGTTCTAGGTGAGACGGTAGGGGTAAAGTGTCAGTGAATTGAATGGAAGGTCAGGTGTTAGATAGGGGCAAGTTTTTTGTCACAATTTAGTAACAGATATAACGTAGTTAACTATTTGAGGATCATTATAAACAAAAGACTTCTTATTTACACGACTCTATTTTACTAGTTTATCGGGTTCGTCATTACAGTCCATATGCACATATATTATATCTACTAGATGGTCTACTGTTCAAAAAAGATACTATTTTCTAGCAGTCTGTTCTGATCTTGATGGAGTGATCGATCCTTTAATTCTGTTTCACAATCCACTGCTTTCTGAATAGTTAGGGCTTCTGCTGCTGCACTTGTAGTAAAACCTAAAGAGAAATTAATACTACCTTCGTTTCTGGAAAAGTGTTACTATCACTTTTTCATTTCAGACTAAAAATAGGTTAAATTAAAAAAATGATAGTAATTTTTTTTCAAAAATAAAAAGAGTATCATTTATTTTGTTGTTCATCCAATTAACAATACTCATCCCATAAGTGCCATTAGAATCTTCAAAAGAAAGCATCTACATAAAAGACATCTTGTTTCTATTCCCTTGATAAACTCTTGCTAAAGTTAATCGATCTTATTATTTGATATGATCTTCATGATGCCAGTCATGCAGGGGACCAATACTAGACTAAAATCCAACTATCATTGTATATTATTTCCATTTCAAATCTCCCAAACACTGTTTTTTTACAACCTCTAATTCTTTCCTAATACTAGTACTCCAAATCTAAGACACAATATATTGCCTATATTTTATGAAAGGGTAAGACTTAGAAAATTTATCCTTGAGAATTTTTACCCAAAGGTCATTTGGATTATTTAAGAGCCTTCATGTCAGTTTAGAAATCAGGGAAAAGTTCATTTTACATGGATTTCTTATCCCTAAACCACCGGGTCTAGGAGTACAAATCTTACACCAAGGTTTAGGGTAATAAGATTTCTTAGGATTATATTTATTCCACCAATTTTTTTTTTTTGAATTCTATCGTACTCGTTTAAAACGACATCTGGAAATTCAAAGCATTTCATTTGATAGTAAAAAAATGAAGATAAGTTGAATTGATAAACACTGTTTGACCCACTTGTGACAATAATTTCGCTTTCCATGCATCCATGTAAAGTTTTGTAAGCTTTTTCAAGAAGAGGTTCGAAATTCAGAGCTTTTTGCCTACTAAAAAATAGGGGTGTGTCTAAATATCTCTCATCTTTAGAAATCCTTTAGAAATCCTTTGAACTCTTAACATTCTAGCAAGGATTTTCATATATTTATAATAAATTTTTATACTAAAGTAAACTCCTGACTTATGGTAATTCATGTTTTGTCTAGAAGATCTACTAAAGATGTCAAGAATGCTCATTAAATTTCTAACTTCTGCGGTATCAGTTTTGGTTTTATAACCGCCCCCTTTTTACTATTCTTGGAGGATCTTATTTATATGAGTGTCATCTTCTGCCTTTTTTTTTACAGTTCTCTCTCCTTTTGCATCATCTATTCTCTCTGTTATTTTGAAAGAAAAAAGACTTTATCATTATGAGGGGCGAAAAATCGTCTAGTGATAATTCAAGTGGCTTACCACGTAAATGAATAGATATGCCTTTCCAAACATGATTTGTAAACATGACACTCGAAATGTAGTTTCCATACGTAGCTCCACGCTATTCGAACTTACCATTTGTTCTGCTAAGGGTGTAAGGCCATAAAAGCCAATGGTGATGCCTTAGACATGCATCATATACTTACGTCCTGTACAGGCCTTAGTCATGCCATGGACTAGAACCTAGTCCTATTTTATGTTTCCTTAATTCCGCTTTGACCACACGCTGGGTGTATACACAGATCTTGTTCTTGATAAGGGTACATAATGGGTGCAGCAACCATGCACATTCCATCCATTCCGTATAGCTTGACAGAAAGAATGAACATCCAGCAAATGGACTGCAACTACCTCATCAAGTGTGGCAACAATCATCTCTTGTCGCATACTGCCGAGCCAGATGATATGAGTTACCAAGATGTTACAATCATCTCTCAGTTAGATGATATGAGCAACAAAGTACTGGGCAGCATTACAGTGCGTTGCGGCTGCCTACATATCCTACCCGTATCTTGAAGGGATCAACTACAAACCATATCCGCAGGTTCATTTCGAGTGGGACAAGCAACTTAATCCTATTAAGGCAAAGCCAACATCGGTCTCAATGACCAATCGTTTCAAAAGGATATGCTTAGGCATGTACAATCCGCGACACCAACAATTTCTAACTTGTGTCGCAAGGCCAAATGCCAAGCAAAGCCTAGTCCGTATAGGCTAAGGAAATTTCGCAAGATTTGTACAAGGTTGTGAATAACTAATGCCACTTAGTATGCAAATATGCATTCTTAAGTAAGCAACACGGTTGTTGAAGCTCTATCAGCAAAGGTAGGGCTGTTAATGGATCCGGGTCCATCCGAGCACCACTGGACCCGGAACCGGACCTATTATGAAAGTTGGGTCCGTTTCCTAAATTAGTGGACCCGAACCGGACCCCTTAGTAACCCTGGGTACCCATCAATTTCGGGTACCCGTTGGGTACTAAGAAAACTATGAAAAACAATCTCAAAAAATTAATATCTTTTTCTTTTTGACTTGAATCCAAATTATTTTTATAAAAATTTATTTTGATTTCTTTTATTAATATTCTAAATAAAGATTAAATATAAGAAAAAAATAAAAAATAAAAAAAATCCATAACTAGCAAAATACTTAAAATTTTGCTAAAATAATGAATGAGTGAATGAATAACTGGGTACCCAATACCCGCGGGTACTCGAAAGGTATTACCCGTTTGGACCCGTTAAAATTTCGGTTCCAATCGGGTAATACCCGTCGCGTACTAAATTGCTAATGGGTTCAATTTTAGGACTCAGAACTGGACCCGAAACCATCGGGTCAGGTTTCAGTTTCGGGTAATGGATACCCATTGACAGCTTAAACAAAGCTACATAGCCTATTGACGCTTACGCATCAAGTATGCACCATCGTATAGGCAACGCCGTATAAAGATGCATTACCTCTCATGCACCTTTAACAAAGACTCCCTTCCTATATATGTTTTAAACACATTTCTACATATTGGAAAAAAAGGGTAGATGCCATGTACCAATTTCCATCTGCTTTCATGGCAGGCATAATAGTGTATTAGCACTATGATGCTTCCTCGGGTAAGCTATATGGGACAATGATGCTTCATGTGTAAGTATCACAACATAATAATGTGTTAGTACTATGATGCTTCATTCGGTAAGCTTTATAGTAACAGTGATGCTTCCTTGGGTAAGCATTTTTTGGTAAGTTTTATAGCGTCAGTGATACTTCCTTGAGTAAGCATCATCGATTTCTAACCAACACCTCCTCCCTATATATATATATATATATATGTCTTAACGACATTTCTACATATAAGGATTTGAAGAGTAGTGCCATGATGTAATTTCCACTTTTAATGACGGATCCCTGGATAAGGCACATAGGGACAGTGATGCACAGCATAATAATGCCTTAGTACTATGATGCTTACCGGAACATTCGTAAATGTTGAATCCTTTAAAAAAGGCGAAGCATAATGATGCCGTAGCAGAATCTACCGCTTTTAGCTAAGCCGAAGGATCCCAAAATCTGCTTTTCAAGAGTTGTTGAGGCCGCGGAAGCGGGCTTTGAAAAATCTGGACATAGAAAAAGCCCAAGCAACGGATTGTTGCTGGTCATTAATGGGTCGGGCATCCGATTAGAAACGAGAAGGGAAAATAGAAGGTTTGACAAAACTCAAAAGTTGCACCCCTGCCACTCTTAAAAGAGCTGACTTACAGAATTTGTTTATGCAAGAAAGAACGGTAAAATCGTCAACTCTCCAAAGATTCTTCAGCTTTCAGGTTTAGTTTCAACAGATATACCCTCTTCTCTCAATTACAAATTAAAAAACAATCTGTTCATATTTGAACTAAATGACTAGTAGTACTAAAACAACCAGTGGTGATGGTCATTCATCAACAACATTGGTGGCAGTGGCAGTCAGGGGGGGGAAGTAGTCGACAAGCTGTTTGTTGGGCGATTGATAATCTTATTCCCGTCGCGGATCGATTCGTTCTTGTTCATGTCATGCCTCCCATCAATTCTATCCCAACTCCATGTAGGATTGTTTTTTTTTTTCTCTAAATTTTATGTGTTGAAAGTGCTACTTTATGTTGCTGTTGATGACCATTTGGATTCTTTTTTCTTTTTTCCCTAGCAGCAGGAAATCGTATCCGAAGCAGCGAAATGGATCCGAGCATAGTAGCTATGTATAGGCAAGAAAAGAAAGCAAAATGTGAAGAAATCTTTCTCCCATTCAAAACATTGTGCAGATCCAAGGAGGTTTGTACTATGAATGAATCATATTGTCATGAACCTTTTTCCCGATTTACTTAAATTTCGATCGGTTTTATTCCTGTGTAGATGGAGACTTTGGTTTTGGAGGATGAAAATCCTGCTTTTGCGATCTTCAAGTATATTACAACATCCGGCTGTAACAATCTGGTATTGGGTTCTTCTAGTTCTTCAAAGTACGTCGGAAGGTAGTATACCAATCCTGAATCTTGCCTTCATGATCTTGATTTAGTGACATTTTAGGAGTAGCTTAGATATATTTTTTATGTTTTGCAACCAAATAGGACATTGCAGGATCAAGAATTATCAGCAACACTTATGAACTTTGACACTAACACCTGCAATATATTCGTCGTATCAAGAAACAAAGTCATCTCAAAGTTGATCAATTCCTACCTGCCTAATGCTGGTATTGGCAAAACAAAATACTCGATGATCTGAAGTGGTTAGTTATTTCCATTCTTCTCTTGTCTAATATATTCTCTGGCATCAGAGTATGGTGACTATTCGGAGGCATCATCAGTATCAGAAGTCTTTACCGGCCTAACTTCTCGAAGATCGACCAACGGTGATTCTTTCGCTGGTGAGACAGTAACTTATAATCAAGCAATGAACCGAAAGATGAGCCGCAGAAATGGAAAGAAGAACTTGTTAGGATATCCGATGGGTAAAGAACGACATGATTTCATGGCTTCTTCAGCTTTTAAGGAGTCCAACAAGGTAGTGAATTTTATAGAATTTTGATCACCTGCTGTTTTCATTCCTTGGTGACGCATTGCAATCATCACTTTTGTGCAGTTTGAGCTTCAAAGTGAGTTAGCCGTATTGCAATCTGAACTTCGTCATACGCTCGAAATGTATGAGAGAGCTTGTGAAGATCTTGTACATGTAGAAAAGAAGGTGATAACATATATGCTTCTAAGTTGTTACGATAGTTACATACACATACACATATAAAGATCGATATACTCCGTTTTTGATTCGCGTATTGATATTAAAGGTTCATTCAGTTTCTTCCGAATGTGTCGATGAGGCGTCAAAAATACAAGCTGCAATTGAAAGAGAAGAAAAGTGGAATAAAATTGCTGAAGGGGAAAATGCAAAGTACCTAGAAACCACAAAGGAAATTGAAGTGGCAAGAAAAATGCTCGAGCAAGAAGTTCAGGAAAGACAAAAGGCAGAACTGAGTGGTGCCATAACAACGTTTCCAGAGAGACAGCAGTTTTTAATTGATGCTCTTTTCTCGGGTAATACTGGAGATGAAATTGTTATTTCTATTGATTCGTTCTCGGAAGCTAAAATCATCGATGAAGGAGGATATGGAAATGTGTATAAATGTGCAATTGAGAAGGCTGATAATTTTATGCCAAGCTACTATTTCTGTCCCATACTTGAGGTATGGATTATGTAAACACCGGTCCTGCGGTGACGTCGAAAACATTCATTCCCTCCCCTCTCATCTAAATGTGTTATTGATTTGTGTTGTTTCATATGGTTTTGGGTACTGCAGGAAGTAATGGAGGATCCACACATTGCAGCTGACGGATTTACGTACGAGTACTCAGCAATCCAGAAATGGGTTGAGAAGCAAAAAGTATCCCCTATAACGAGAGTTATGCTCCCACATATCAGACTAATCCCAAATCTTACTTTACGGGCTGCGATACAAGAATGGAAGCAGCAACACGTTCAACGTTCGTAAATGAAAACGGGTTCGACTTGCCATGATTGAACTGGGAACTCTCATTGAAGTAATAATGTACATACATTCAAGGGTGTTTTGAAATTCCAATTTTGTGATTTCGTATTGTAATAATGTGTACAAAAATTGGGCATTTTATTCAAAAATGTAACTCATATGAAACATCAATGGATATCGAATCATGGTTCGTTACTGAAATCTACCTAGATATATATGAAAGAACATACTAATCAACAAGAATTCTTCTGATATATGAACAAATTTAATCGAAAGAAAAACGTAGAGCTTAAAGCAGCAACCAAAACAAAAAACAATATTTCTTACAGGGTACAAAGCACATTACTGAATAATCTTCAATCCAAAACGACACGTTTTCGCCGTATTGAATCCTCTGGGAGAATCAAAATTACACAAGAATATGTACTTTTTACTCAAAAATTTAAAGAATATCACCTAAAGAATTCTAACTTGTGAAAAAAAGAAGAAAATTCAGTCTAATAATCTGAATTCATTTCAATGAGACCTTCTCCTCATATGTAGTGATGAAACAGGATAACCTTCAAAGAAATCCAATACAGCAGCTTCAAGATCATCAACTGAAAACTTAATATACATCTCTGGATGTTTACCACTCTCTATATGACTCCTATACCGTCCCAAAAAAGATCGATAAGCCGGTAATAACTTCTCTGCAATAGAAATACGAAGCTCTTCGCGTAACTGAGGATCGGGTACTAACCATGTTGCTTGAGCTCTATGAGTTTCTTCAAATGTTGCATTGAATGTTTTAAATCTATCTCTTAATGCAGATTTTGATACCCCGGACGAAAACCCGCCTTTTACATGTAATCCTTCATCTCTTAATGAATGCAAAACACCAACCCATGTAGCTCTTTGATAACTCGTTGCAGCTTGACGGAATTTACGCGTTAACCTCCGCAAGAAATCGTCTCCGATCATTTCTTGAAGCTCCGAAGATCCTCGGATTTTTTGTACAATGTAATGAACATTGTTCATAATGAATAAATGAGCTAATGAATTATCTTTATAAAGCTTAGATTTCCCCTCTAAGTTGAATTGCAGTATCATAATTATCCAGATCAAATGTAGAGCTAATGGTGTGTCATTTTCGGGTTCAGGGTCTTCAAAATCTCCCATATAATCACCATTTGGGAACCGAGCATTCATCGATGGTTTCGACACAATTAACTCACTCAAAGTTTGTTTATAATCAGAAATCAAATTTATATAATTCATAACATATCTGGTTAATGGATGAATTGTACCTCCTGGAACCGGAATCTTTGTGGTTTCGCGCTGAACTGCATTTTCAAACTCCGACAGTATTCCCCGTGCAGCTTCGGCTAACCGGGAAAGAATCTCCGCAGCTTGGATTCGAACAGATTCACATGATTTCGATCCAAAAACTGCATCAACATCCGGCAAAAGGTCTGACAAAGCATCATGAAGATCTAGAATCTTGAAGAGTTTCTCCGGCGATCTTCGGCTAATACTAATGGCTTCTGCGAAATTAAATAACTGGATAGCTGGGCCTTTAACAGTCTCCATAAAACAAGCATCATCAGCATTAGTACCCAACTCTTCAAAGATTTGTTCACATAATCTTTTCTCACTTGCAAACAGAATTCTAACACAAATCTTTGCTGCTTTTATCCATCTCTTGATTTTGGCTTCTAATTCATCCCACTCCAATCTCTGCACATCACCAATACTCAGTTTCTCTACCCCGAGTCGCCGAAAACTTGCATCGACAGCTGATTTCCTGACACTGCCGTAAACTTGAATGCATTCGCGCAAGTACCCGGCCGTAATCATTCTTTCTGCAATACTTCTAAGATCGGATATGGGTTCTTGTGGGATAAGATCAATCTCTTTTATACTACTTGTCGTTCGATAACTAGTACTAGTGCGACCTCTTTGATGCTCACCACCATTATCATGTTCTTGATCTTCAGAGTAGTCGACATCACCGTTGAATTGACTCATACTTCTACAATGTCGACCACCCGAAACAGAGTTATTTGTATCGATAAGTGATTCGATTTCAAGTGGATTAGTATGAGTAATCAATATGTTACGAAACTCGTCTTCGAGACGTGCCATAGCAATCTGTATTGCACCATTAATCTTACTTGAATCAACAGAAACATTTGTAGATTCCATTGATCTTTGGATCTCATCAACAGCATTTAAATACCGATCCGCTTCTTGCCGGTCACCGTCGAATATCATACGCTCTCTTGCTTCTTCTGATACTGTTGAATCCCATCTTAAGATGAGTTTCTCCGCCGCTGCAAAATGAATACCGCCGCCATCGGTTTTCTCAGGTGAATCCATGAGCTGATTGATGGATTGAATTTGATTGACTAGCAATGAAGATTATTAGTACTAGTTTTGTTCTGCAAAATCAGCCAAATGAAAAGAGAGAGATAACTAGTAGTAGTAGTTTTAACAAACCAATGAAGAAACAGAGTAAGATACTAAATAATTTCTGCTGTTTTAATGGAGATAACTTATGATTTCTGCAAGTAAAGGCAGCTGTTGTTATTTGTCTGAATCTGAAAATTTTTTGAGAATTCTTTTGTTTATTTGAAATGTTGGTTTTGTTTTTCTTGATCAAGGGTTATATTCAATTCATTGCATATGTCTTGATGCCAAGCAAATGTTACTTGCACATGAGTCCTTACTTCAATCATTTAAGTACTCTCATGGAATGGACCCTTAGATTTCATCCATGGAATTTACCTTAACTTCATGCTTTTACAGCATTCTAGTATATACCACTCTCATCGTAGTAAATGTTGAATATAGTCTCACATCGTCTAGATTCTATTGATTTGTAAAATGTCTATATTTTGGACAATCCTAATATTAAAGTATTCAGATGAATAAGTGAAAAACAAACACTCACTGATATATTTTAAGTTTAAATATATATATATATGTATATTACAAAATGCGGCTTAATTATATGTTTAGCTTATCTATGAAAAGCTAAAATTTTAAATTTTCAATATCTCTCCCATGTTTTAAGCAACAGGCAAAAGTTTTGATGATGGTGCCATTTCTTATGGCATTTAGGTGTCTCATTTTTTTCTCCTTAATATGGTTGTAAACATATGTGGTTGGGTGGAATTTTTATTTTTATTTTTCCTTCTATATGATCAAAGGGATGTATTTTGGTTTTAATGATCTAAAGGATGAGAATAGGGTCAGTACAGAATATATAATAAATGTTATACGAGAGTTGCATGTGATCAGTTTGTTTTTTTGGGTGAAGACAGCTTGGAGAAATGTGTCTTAATAAAATGTCTCTTTTTGGACATTGGTTTTAGACAGCTTGTTCTTGCTGTGCAAATCCAATCAGAGGGAAGAAAAAGGAATACTATTTTATGCCCTTTTCAAATTATTTTCTATCATTATCACTCTGCATGGCTATGTTTTTTCCGAATTTTTGTTTCTTGATTTTTGTTTTATTTTCGTGAGATTCACGGTGTAACTTTTTTCAACAATTTTTATCGGACAAAGAACTAATAACCAAAAAACCAATAGACACAGGTGTGGGAATCACCTGGGATCCATTATTCCAGGACTAGAAGGAGGTTGATTTTGGACCTTACTTGGAATTCATCTTGTCTGTTAGGTTGTTTTCTCTCGGTTTTTTTCTTTATCTGGCCATCAGTTTTGAGCTTTTTTATCCAAATAGATAAAGTTGGATAATTGTAGAGTTGTGATGGGGTGTACCTTCTTTTTAGTAGACTGACATACATACAAAGCCTTAATAGCGATAACTTGTTCCATGAATGTGAAACTACGGATTAGTTCTAAAATACATTGTGTTCAAAGTAAATAAAAAACCTTAAAAAATAAATACTTTTTAAATCACAAGTTGAAAATTAACAAATTTTATATATTCGAAAAGTTCTCAACGAGATCTACAAAATGAGTACCACTTTCACTTCTTTCTAAAATGTTAGTTTTTATGTTATCGTTTAACTAAAGATAAACTGTGAAATGAACTATCATTACAAGTTCATTATACAAATTGAACTGCTATAATTGACTACCATTGACTAACTTTGTGAGTTCATTTTACGTGATGAACTATCATTACATGCTAGAATGAACCGCCATCACGAGTTTATTCTACTAAATGAGTAGAATAAACTCATTTTACGTGATTAGCTATACTTTTGTACCCAAGTCTTGTCCAAAACCAGAATTTAGTACTCCGTTATTTAAAACTAATATCTTGACCAATAATTGATCGTTAACCTATGTAGTTAAAATCGTTCCGCAAGGATGATTCCCTAGCGAGTACTCTCTACTCACCAGTTTGCCGAGGCAATCTTTAATTCCTCACTGGTTCCGAGTTTTAGCTAGTAGCAAGTCCAATTTTCCTGAGTTTTGACGAGTTCTAAGCCTGATTTTCTTAAATTTTGATTAACAAGGCCGATTTTTCCTAGTTTTGATGTTGGTAGCAATATATGTCATCAATAAGACTCTAAGCTTCTAATAATATTAGACCGAGTTTTGGCGAGTTCCAAGTACAAATTCATTGATCCTCGCTCCCCAACTAAGTAAAATCTGAGGAGCAAATTAAATTACTTTGTTGTCAACTGAAAAATAAAAAGACAAAATACAGGATTTAAAGACTAGGTATACACTCTGAAATTTGTGTCCACCATCATTACAGACACATTTCAAAAAGAACTTTTTTTAGGGAGGGTCTTTTACCTGTTGCTTGTCTTCTTTCTTAGCGAGGGCAAGAACAAAGTAGTTTATTTCTGAAAAAGGTAAACTCGATCCTCTGGTGTAAATATTCCACTATTTATTTATATAATCTTTAGTATTCTGAACTAGTGATTTCAGATATAAGCCCATTTAAGGAAGGTGAAAACGTATTGTAAGGCCATATTATTAGGCAGGAGCTGGTGATTTAGAAAGGTGACTGGCATCAGGTGCCTCAGGTACGTCATAGCCCCAAGTGATATGAGCTAAAATGTCGTCTAAAAAGTGCTAGAATCATCCTTTCCTAAGCTCTATTTTATGAGTCTGCTAGGTTTGTCTGTTACTGCCCTATTTATGGATCTTAAGTGGATACCTGCCCTTTTTGAAGACTCTGATTATGCTACATTTTTGGTTCATTTGGTGGAAGTCTTAGTAAAATTGGGCTTTTTATAGTGTTATTTCCTTTTCACTTTGATAATTGGTATAACTAACTTAAATACCACGTATTATAATGTGATTGGTACCACATACCCACATTAAAAATCGATCCACATCAAAAAGTTTATCGGATAATTAAATTCTTAAATAATGTGGAGAGCACTTCAAGGATAAAATTATACTCTCAAATTTGGTGACAGAACAGAATCATAATGTTAGCATGTCAATTTCAGTATGATCATCTAATGTTCTTCATGTCATTATCTAACATGTTACACCTCACAAACATGTCTCACTATAATATGTACATGAGATAGAGACTTTTCTAGGATTCTAATAAGACGAAAATACCCACTGTATTATTTAGCTTTTTGATATTTAAATGTGATTTTCAAAGGGTATACTTGTGAAACACGAAAGAAATTTATTATTTGGCCCCCTTACATCCACCTAATACATCGACACCACTGCCTACGTACACGCATAATGTCTTTTTAATGAATTTGATTTTTCAATAAATAAATAAATTATTTTTTTATTATAATTTAATATTATTTAAATTTCATTTCCAAAAAATAAAAAAGAAAAGAAAATCGTTCAAACTGAATTTGTTCGAAGTTAAAAACCTTTTTTGAAACTGTATACATTATGATTCATTTAATTAGACTAATAAAAGAGAGCATTAATTTTTCACAGACTTACCATATGAATTTAATTCGATTTCAAATAAACACGTAATCGAGTGTATAATGAATTGGGGCCTGTAAGCCATCGAATTCATTACTATACAGATATCAATTAAATGTGACGGTTTAGAAGTTCATACTCATCGTGTTTTTATATATTTAGATGTGTTATAGTAGATCTTTTCGATTTTGAAGTTTTCGATCGGAGAAATAAAAATGTATACGTCTATGAGTATAATTTGCTAGGCTATAAAGGTTCGGAATTCTAATTTAAATTCACCGTAAATTTTATGTTGGAGAATAAATTTCATATGATAATTTCTTATACTGTATTGTTTAATAAATTAAAATAAATAAATTTAAATCAAACCAGCGATGAATTAAGGAAAATTACTGTGTATAATTCTTGTTTAAATTTGTTTCCTCGATCACATACAAAGCTGATTTAATTAATTTTAATCAAAAAATAAAATGTAAGTCAACTAATCTTTACAGCCTAAACCTGCTGACGCTCACGTGCTCGCACGCTTGCATATTAGTATATCACTTTGTCTAAATTTAATATGAATTATGAATATAAATTATGATTAATTTGTCGGAAAATAGTCTAAATTGATTAGGCAACAAAGCTACACATTCTGAACAAATCAAAATACCAAAGATATTATGGGTGAAGTTTGTGAAGAGAATATTTTTGGTGGTAATATTTTTATATCTTATTTTTATTTTAGTTTCTCAAAGACAAGTTTTAGAGAACTGAGTCACGCAATAGCACTTTCTGGAACATATTTGGATATTTTCCAAAGTAAAATGTCACTTGCCCGTCTTTTAGATCTCTCGGAAGGAAAATTCGGACGTTTAAACTTTAAAGTTAAAACTGGGTCTACAATCCACTAGTTTTCATGTGAGATTCATACCACTTGCCCAAAAAAAAATTCTCAGGATTTTTCTCGCCGGTAAGTGTAGCAGCGATGAGTCCAATATTGTATATCCAAACCAAAGAAAATATATTGAAAGATAATTTCAATTAAAAATGCTGCATTTTAGAGCTGGAAGTAGAATTATGTTTCAACATTAATGCAATGGGGAATCTAAGATTATCTGTTGAGGAGATCCAAATTGTCGATTCAAGTTGAAAAAACACCTAACTTTTATGTATAAACTCCAACAAAAAGTACATTACTAATAAATAAGCCAGCTTTATGTTATTAATTTATTTATTTTTTTAAAAAAATAATAAAAATAAGAATATGGCAGTTGATTTCTTAAAGAACGGCAGATGTGCACGAGTGGTGCATGGTTGGTGGGGGTCGGAAAAACAGATACCGAGAACGGGATAGGATCATTTTCGAAGGAGCTGGCTTTCGGTTTCACATTTAGCAAAGGATATGCAATTTCCTTCATTTGGTGTAGGCATAGAGCTTGGATGGATCGGATGAGGATTTAACTATAGCAATAGTCTGAGTTATTACTGGTGTCGCAGAGCCAGAAGAATAGAGGATCCTGGAAAAGAAAGAAAATCTATTGGGGGCAAGCAAGGCTTCTGTGTCCATATTGGATGTTGTCATGAATTGTTGGTAAATTTTTTAGGATCACAGAGCCCAGTTTAGGTCACCAAGCAAATGTTACATTGCCTCGCATGGTAAGGTTTGGATCCGAATGGTAGAATTTAGATTACAATGAAGATTTTGAACCGCGTAAATTTTTTGGGTTAGAAGACAGAATTGATGTCATGAAATGCAAATTTTACGTCATGAGATAAATTTAAGGTCAAAAAAGATTTTTGAGTGCTGTGACACATTTTTGATCTTTCGACAAATATTTGGTCCCAAGGAAGCACACAAGTGTGGGATTAAAACCACCACAAAATATCAGGAGGTTGTCCTATATCCAAAAGGAGGTTCTTTTTCCACTCAGCATATCAAGCTAGCCTAGCTTAATGGTAGTGGTTACTGTTTGACGGGAAGGTTCAAATGTGGCCGTATGACTGGTGCAGCTAACAGATAATTATAAAAAACAAAAGTGCATAATTAGATCGAGACACAGCTAACAAATCAACAAGGCTAACAGATTATATCATAGAAATAACTAAGGTGTTAGGAAAAAGAAACAAAGAACTTACAAATTGTTTCCCAATACCACACTCAGATATAATCTTCTTCCAAATCATCAGCGAATGATCTTGGGAAACAAACACAACTTACTGGGAGGTGCACGGCACTAGTCGTGAAAACATCAGTATGATTGGCTTTACGATAGACATGTTGCACTTGGATAGATGAGCCTGGATTTCAGAAAGGCCGTAATCTCTATGGGGTAAGCCGTTAAAACCCAATAGCTGTAATAAGTTCAATGTCAATACAACTCGAATCTGATATCTAAAATAAGAGTTTAGAGTAACTACCCCAATTTGTTGCCGTTCCTTCCATCCTCAGAAGATAGTTTTACGTACCAAATTAGTGCTCGCAAAAGGTTACAAAATCAGATAATTCACATTGCCAGTGAAGGTGGTGGGGTGGTCATCAAGTGGTTTAAAACATTACGCATAAAATGAAATATGCATCAAAAGGTATATTAATGTCCATCAATAACCAATGGATAAGGATGTACCTCCCAGTCTGTACAGATATGAAGCAACCGCCATAAGTTGCCGCTTTGAGTTGCATATATACATCTTAGCCTGTAATCTTATGTATGAGCAAATGACAAACTGGAATGAATTAGACATAAGTGAATTTCCCGAATATATGTGATCCGTATACATGTAAAGTTTACGACGAGAGAATTCAACCATGTTGCTTACATACCGCAATTAGAGGCCCCAAAAAACGCTCGACAGTTTGGCCCAAGGCTAGCACTGAGTGCTAAATATTGTTTGCAGAATTGCTTCTGCTTATTCCTTGTAGCTCCATAGAAGAACTGGTGATGCTACCAACCGGTGATGCGATCAACTGTGGGAAGGCTGGACTAGCCCCAGTACTGGCAGCAGCAGTAGCATTGAGTGGTGACATCGTACCTGAACTTAACTGGGGACTCATTGCAGTTTGCTGGCTGATTTGATGTGGGCTTAATTGCTGCAGCTGCGGCGCCAGTTGGTCAGACAGTTGTGGTTGAATTGCCATAGCTGACTGGGGGGGAGCCCACCGAAGGTGATGAAACCACAGCTTGAGATGGAGACCCTATTTGTTGTTGTGGTTGTTGTGGTTGCTGCTGTCTTAGTTGTTGTTGTTGTTGTTGTTGTTGTTGTTGTTGTTGCTGCTGCTGCAACATTATGTCTTGTACTTGTTGTTGCTGATTCATGAACAAACTTGTCCCAGGGATCAATTGTGGTGGTCCCATGGTTGCTCTCTGTATATGGTTGAAGTCAGATCCGAGGTGCATCTGTTCTATTGCTGGCATACCCGCAATTCCAGATTGAGGCTCCCCAAAAATGCTGCATTGGCTCTGAATCATCCTGAACCTTGCTACCAGAGCATTAGCTTGAACTTGGGAAATTTTTCCCAGGTGAAGTTGCTGATTTATCATGTTAAGAGCGTGAAATAGACTCGTATGATTTTGATCCATGCCACCCAAGCCACGCATGGGGATTCTTTGTCCTGAAATCCCAGCTACCCCAACGCCTCTCACAATTGTACCTGTTCCTATAGCATTGCCAAGGCCACCAAGATCAACCATATTATTGCTCATGTTCCCCATACCCATGCCTGTCCCAAGAACAGTCATCATATTCCTCTGCATTTGCAGCTGTTGTTGTTGTTGCTGCATTGGCGGTTGCTGATGCTGGAGCTTTGAGTGTCTATTCATCATCTGATTACCCAACTGCACATTTGGATTCTGCCCAATATAATTCATGTGAGAGACTGGGCTTGTGGGAAGCATCATGGATGATCTCTGGATCTGAAGATATTGCTGTTGATTCATGAGATTCTGACTTTGTTGATGGTTCTGAACTGAAGATTGTGGGTTCAGATTTTGTGATGATGGAGGCATTCCAACCCATGACATAAACCCTTTAGAATATAAGGGCTGATAGTCCCCAGGAGGCAAAATCCGTGAACCGGCTGGCAGATTCTGGGACAAATTTACAGGTGAATTCTCGTTGTTAACTGATGTGTCCGATGCGAAGGATAGCTGAGAAGGAATTATTTCAGCTGACACACCCTTCGAAGTAAATCCCAGACTATTTGATTGATAATGCATAGAAACATCTGGAATTGGTTGGATTTGATCGTCTTTAAGTTGAAATCCTTCACGATGCATCTACACCAGGGAACAAAATGATCTAAAATCATATGAAAACAAAAAAATAAATTGGATATAACCATATATCTGTGATTCAGTGGCAATAGTTAGAAAACAAACCAGAGAACAGTATTGTGCAGCAAGCAAATCCGCATAATACTGTTACAAAAATTGGTCAAGAGAGATCGTTAATAACAGAAGATAGATACTGCACGCCTAGAGAGACAATTCCATTCCGTCTTCTTGAGGATGAAGGCAATTATAAGAACACCAAATATTGTGGTGAACCATGGTTCTACACAGTATGGACTTATAAACTTACAGTGTTAGGCAAGATGGGCAGATATTCCTTGAAACCTAGAATTTCATTATTGTATATGCCGCACTGGATTGCTACAGTACCATCACTTTCCTCCTCTGCCAATATTAATCGATTATGTCTAGGAATAACAACATTATCTGGAGGGACAGAGAAAGAAACAAATGAGAAATTTGAACAGTCGAGTGCAGGTAATCTAAGTAGCAGTTAATCAAGTGGCAATAGTTTCGTCATTTTTATGGCATAAACCTCCCTAGGGAGTAAGATAATATAAAAAACTCAAAGGGAGAAAAAAACACATATACAAGTACAAACCTTGAAATCTATGCTCATTCTGGCAGAAATTTAGTGCACGAACCTTGCAGATATTCATACTCCCACCTACAAGTGATTTCGACAGTTGTGTAACACAATTTGGATCTCTGAACTCCTCCTTATTAGAGACAATCGAGAGACATAATAAAATTCTCTCAGTAGAATATGATGCAGGTTTAGTAACAGAAATACTATCATCCTTTTTCTTTTTGCAATTGAGTTGATATCTGAAAGGCAACAATTTGAAGACTTGCCATTAGAAATTAAAGAAGATAATAAAACAATAATATGAGTGATCAGTGAAAGAAATAAAGGATACCTTTGGGTCACCATTTCAATCTTCGAAAACTTATCGAGAATGCCGTGATCAGACAAAGGTGTTGCATTGGCTGAAGGAGAACCAACCCAACTCATGGCTTGATTATTAGAGAGGGAGTTTGATATCCGTCTTGGGACCGTTGGTGCATATCGTTGCATCTGCAAGGAATCACCTGGATTAGAAGCCACAGATGGGGTCCCACCACCTTTTGAAGTAGAATGACACATTGCTTTTTGTGACACTCCACATGCAGAAGCTGCAACTGCACCAAGTGGGGATCCTAACGAACCACTTGAGATTTCTCCAGACCTAAATGACTTGGGATATTCCATAGCTACTGAAGAGGCCCTAGGGATCTGCATGTGTTTCCTTTTCTGCAATTGATCGTCTGTTCTTAGATCTTTGTCGACAAGCTGACCAAGATTGTTCCGCTGCATCTGAGAAGGGACATGGGATTTCATCGATGGATGCGGCGGTGCCCTCTGGTTTATTTTCCCCTGCTGTGGATCAAGTTGGCTGTTTTCCATCCCCATTGCATGAGATACACGGTTACTTCTACCAGACTCTGGCTTATCCAATTTCTCTATTTGCCTCGGATCATCCTTTACTCCAATTCCCATTCCCTTTTGGTCTACATAAAAGGGGTCTCGATTAGGTACCCCTTCAAGCACCTTCTGCGTAAACTTTTGAGCCCCAGGACTGACATATGGCACTTCTCTGGACTCTGCGGGTTGATGTAAGACTGTATTTTTCCATAATAAATCAGGCTCTGTGATGGTCTCCAACCGTGATCCCACCCCTTTCTGTGGAACAACATCGAAATTCACTAATGTTTGCCTAGGTCTCTTCTTACTAATATGGGACAAGGGTGCCAACTGGGCATCTTGATGTTCCCTCTTTCCACGCAGAGAAGGAACACCACCATTCCCATCATTATAGGTCATCATCAAGTCCCGACTAGAGGGTAATCCCGATTCTTGTACATCGGGCCCAGATACATGATCCTGCATAACTCTTAGGTCAACCCCCTGTTGATACTTGCATTGGTCGGGTAACATAGGCAATGCTGGTGGCGAAGCTTCCGGACCAAAGTTTTTAGGGATGAAGTGACTGTTGCATGAAACACTTTGAGTAGCATCACCTGATATAGTTGCAGAATCTCCTGAGGTATCAAATTGAACTTTTTTCCCATGTGTTTGACTATTGGATGTGATAGTCACTTCTGGCATTTGCCTCAACCTTCTCTTCTGACGACCAGATAGACCCAAATTGAGCTGCAAAGAAGGGGCCATTCAACAATTTGTACCCAAATTAAGTTCTGAAGACAAGCACAAGTTAAAAAGAATCAAACAAAAAATCAATACCTTCGTGGGTGCAGGTTCACTACAAAGCCTTTCTAGCATTGGTGTAGGATCTAAGCAGAGTTTTGGTTGCAGGGCTTTCAATATTCGAGACTCTACTTTCTACAAAACATGCATAATATTGAAGCATGAGTAAAGAAAAATTTCATCTACTTTTACAGTCATATAGAAACTTACTATTAGATCATGATAAGTCCAAGAATCATCTGAGATCAATGGAATGTCCTTCACAATATTCTCCAACGACATCCTAAGAGATACTTTAGTAATAACCGGGGATTCACTCATTGAGGAAACAGCATTCCCTGGTACAGACGGACCCTTGCGGTAATCTCGGACCTGAAAAGGGTAAAAAGTTGAGAGAATTTGGAAAGTAGAACATTATACCCTGCACATTTGATCCATGGATCATGGACAAAAATTATGAATTAAATTTTTTTGAATGGTTTAGAAAGTAAAGAGAAAGTGTGTGGCCATTATCATTTTCCCGCGTGAGTTTGAATATCATTCTACAAGCATTATGGTGTAATACTAGTAATTATGCTCTCACCTCGCACAATAGTGTTCCCTCTTCATACTTGACAGGTATCTCATCCAAGAAATCACCAGGTAATCGACCACACTCGATTGCCTGCAACAACATAAACACGTTGCAACAAACAACAAGTATAACAAACATGAATTCAAAATGCTAACAAAATTAAACACACCCCATCTGAGTATTTACAAAAGTTTAATTATGCTATGAAAGTAAAAACAAAGAAACTAGACGCTTACTGAGAAGAGACTCTCTGATCTCCTATCATACGGGTGAATGCCTTTTTGAGTATCCTGAACCGAATCCTACAGAGAATCAGTCCATTCTAGCATTCAAATATTTACAAAAATTTGACAAGAGCAACATGTCATATAGATAAGCATTCCTTCTAACTATAAGCTACAGCCTGAGGGTCTTATGAACAGACAAACCTCTAAAGCCTTTCTAATACAATATCCATCTTCGTAGAGATCCAATGTGAATGACACTTGATGCACTGCATAATCACACACATTTAATAAAACCATACCTGTAATAAAACAATCCAACTAAGCTAATAGACACGTAATCTTATCGAAACCTGAAGACGACAAAGAGATACCTTCTAGGGCTCCATTCATCTGCATAACATCCTGTAATGAAATCAGATCAACAGTGTACACCTTAAATCCTATCTAAAAAACAATCCAATAAGTAATAAAGGGGAATTACCCTAGAAAAATTGGGTGTTCTGGTAGTGGATGGAATAGAAGTGATAGACTTGGTATTGGAATCAGCATTATCATCCTCATCAGAGTGTAGATCAGAGTGTAGAGGAAGAAGAACAGGAGGGCGAAATCGTGTTCCTTTCCTTGAAATCTTAAAAGAAACACCCATTTTTTTTTGGTTTTCTCTGATTATGAAATTATTATGTTGAGGTTTTTGTGATTTTTTTTTGCCATGGATTTCTAGATTGTTGAGGGCGAGAGGGATGGAGGGAAATTGTTTGAAACCCTAGAATTTTGAAAAATTTGGAATTATTTAGGAAAATGAGTGAATCAGAGGGAGATTAGAGAGATAAATGCGGGGTTTTAATTAGTGATGATTATGATCTCCGTGAATATTTTAAACGGTGCAGATGAGTTTGTTTTTGGAACGTGGGTTGGATTTTTTATTTGGGTGGTTTTCTTAACGTGAGTTTGAATCAACGTAATCAATCTCTGCCATCCCCGACAATATTAGGTTCTACATTCATCTAAGACGAGATGCGTTACATTGCCGATATGATATTTGGATAATAATCTCGACTGAATCTAATTAACCGATATTAAGATGGGGATTTAAAAAAAATAATTCTTTATTCTAGGATTTCCAATTATTGTTCATGGTTTATAGGTTTTTTCTACAGTTTTCAATGGATCTGGTTCCTCCCGGTTACCATTGGGCCCAGAACCGGACCCTATTAAAAAAGATTAGTCCGAATCTTAACGGTTCTGGGTCCGGGTCCTAATTTAGTGGACCATGAACCAGACCTTATTAAAAACATAAATACTCATCGGGTCCTGGCATTTAATGGGTCCTCTAAAATTAACTATTTTTGTTGCTAATATTTTTTAGATTCGTTATGTTTGCTTTAATCTAATAATTATATCTATGTAAATGTTCTAATTGATGTTTGAATCTAAGAAAATAAATGAAAAATGAAAAAAATCCAAACAAAACTAGATGAAATCTTTGAATTTTGATTAAAATTGACAAACAAATGACAAATATTAGGGTTATATTACCCGGAATCTTATCGGTTCCAAACGTTTCTACCCGTCGGGTACCGTTATTTCTAATGGGTCCAATTTTGGACCCTAGTCCTACTCACAGGGTTCCGGGTAATTGGGTACCCATTGACAACCCTAGTTTTAAGTCAATTTCATGTCTCAATGTTCTAATTTCCATGTTTATAAGTGATTATTGTTTCATGTTCAATAATCGATGACATAATAGTGATTCTCTTAGGTTTGAGCTTTGCAATTCTGATTTTGTATAGGTTTTATCTGTTTCATACAAATATCGGGGTTTTGGTGATATCCTGAGTTTGTTTGGTGGTATTTTAGAAAAATGAGTACTAGTTTTATATTCTTAATAGGCAATATGTGAAAAACATTTGATATAATAATTATAGGTATAAAATTTGGAACCGAGATTTCACCGATATTTCAATGATAATCTCCCCGATACAAAGTTGTACCAGTGTCTCGGTCGGGACCATGAAAAATCGAAATCCAATATTGACTATATTGGTTTGAATTATTTATTTGTTTGAAACGAAGTTGGATTGGTGGACAGAAATATTGTTTTATAGGGTGTTTTAATCGAGTATAAATTAGCGTTTTGTCCCATTTTTTGTGGGTTTTGGACTCTCTAGTCTTGTACTCCTAAGGATGATACGTTATGGTCCTAATTTACAAACCCGGTACCAGTTTAGTCCTTTTTTGGACGAGTTAGTCTAAATTGACTCTGATCCATACTTTTCGTGTTTCATTATTACCCAAAATATCATTTCAATGTTACCATATTTAAAACAATATTTTTGAATTAGCGTTAATATTAAATCTGAGAGAGGTGATTTTAGTTGAGATCCCCAGAAAGAGAGACGATTTTGGGTTGAGAGATTTGTTCGTTGAGCTGGCATATTTTGAGGCAATTTTTATTTTCAGGTTATTAGTATCTGATATTTCATTAATGTTTATTCATTTGTTTCTTCTTCGATTTTTCTTTTTTGTTTTCAGCACTTGTTTCATGTTTTTTGATCTCTGTTTTCGTTTTTGATTTTGTTATTTTAGGTTTTTGATTTTTATGGAATTTTGATTTTTTTCTGTTTGATTTTGATTTTAGTTTTGATGTTTGATATTTTGATCGATCAAAAATAAATGTTCGATCTTTGATCTTTTGTTTCATGTTTTGATCTCTGTTTTTTTTTTTTGATTTTGTTATTTTAGGTTTTTGATATTCATAGAATTTTATTTTATTTTTTGTTTAATTTCAATTTTAATTTTTATTTGTTTTCAATTTTCACTTCTTTTTTCGAAGAATAACAATTAAGATATTTATATGTTATTCAGGTTTTTCATCTTTGTGTTTGTCCGAATCTTTTTTGGTAGATATGTTTTTGTTTTTTTTATAGATTTTTTTTGATATCTTTTTGTTGATTAACTTTTGTTGCAGGTTGTATCATCATTTTGAATGACATTTTTTTGGTAATCAGGGTCGTTTTATTTAATAATAACACATTGAAATTGATATAGTAATTATAATTCAATTTATATAAGATGTGCAGTTTAATATACAACGTATGTGTTTTTTACAATATCCAGTTTATACATCATGTGTACTTTAATGTACATTGTATATGCTTTTGCAATCTTCAGTTTATATAGGATGTGCACTTTGTACACGTAATGTATATATTTTTTTATATTTTTTTTTATAATATACAGGGAATTAAAAATGTCTGGTCAGGTTGTTTATGTTATTTTGTATTATGGTGACCATTCAATGCCTTTTAGTGTTAGTAAACAGAGTACTTTAGATGAGTTGAAACGTTTTACATGTAAGAAATAAAGGTCTTTGTCCCTGAGAGTATAGTTTTGAGTTATATGGACAATGATTCCAAAGCCCCTATTCTTGGTGATATATAACTCCAAGGTCTAATGGCTGTTCTAGGTGATATATATCTCCAAGGTCTAGTGGCTCTTATAATTGTTAGCATTATAGACATTGTTAGGAAGATGTTAACTTTTAGTTCTAATTGTCTGTACCTAGTCCTAGCCACTAACTTTGCCAATTCTATCTTAGTATCATTTGTGATTGTACAGAAGACATAGCTAGAAAAATTAGACTGCCTGAGCTTAGTGTTGTTACTCTATATGGGAAGCTAAATGTGAGAAAAAAAATTTACAACAAAATCCAAGGCTGACCAATGTTCAAATGTGTTGGATATTTTCAATAATGTCGCGTTTTGTATACTGCTACTACACAAGATCCCCCTAGACTGTGGTCGACCTGACCTGTTGGTGGCCGGGCCCTCTGGTAAGGTGTGGGATATCGTTCCGTCCCTTAATGGTACATGTCTTTTGAAAACATATTTCAAATTATTGAGTTTGAATTTCGTGACCTTTTCCATTATCCACCATCGATGTTTATTGAAGGTATATCTGTTGGTGATGAATAAACATCTCTAATAGATGCAAATCCCCTATAAGTAGTGATGAATTGATTCTCACTCAATCACATCAAAACTTTCTACTTTCTTCTTATTCTATAAAATCATCAAAAACTTTTAAACTGTTTATTCTTGGTCGAACCAAAGGAGTACAATCTTTGAGTTCGATTACGGTGTTTAGGACATCATTGTATCTTCTTATTCTATAAAATCATCAAAAACTTCTAAACTGTTTATTCTTGGTCGAATCAAAGGAGTACAATCTTTGAGTTCGCTTACGGTGTTTAGGACATCATTGTATCTTAAAGGCATTAATTCATTGATCTATTATACTCGGATATCTATTCAGAAGGATATAATTAATTGTCTAAAATAATCGAAAGATATTCCTTGCAGTTAGGGGTGGAACTTAGGTTGAGTCAACCCTCCCAACCCGAACGTTGGGAAGGTATGGGAAATATGTACCCGAACGTTGGACAGGTATGGGAAAAATGTAATCCCAAACGTTGGGTGGGCACGAGCTCAAATTTTACTAACCCGAGCAGCCCGTCCAACTCGAAGAACTATAACAAAATTATATAAATTACTTTTATGTATGGTATTATTGTTTATTTAGAGTAATTCTAACTAAAATTCGTAATTCAAAATATAATTCTTAAATTTAATATGGAAAAATATATCTATGCTTAGATAACAGTAGTGTTTGATGAGTCACCCAACGGTCATGATACATTCGTAGTTATATCCGATCTTCCCCCCCTCCCAGTGTTAGCTAGATCAAATGATCCAACGGTTTGTGCTTCATCTTCTATTGCCCACTCTAACCGGATCGTGATTGGTCATTAATTTTCCCATTAATTGCATTAATCGCCCCTTTCTTCCCCCTTTCCCTTTCATATTTCATTTCCCTCTCTCCGCGTCATCAGATCCATTCAACAAGATCAATAATGATTTTTCCCGAGCGATTATCGATTCAGAAACACCTTTGTAATACCCTTTTGTCTTCTATTAGTTAACCACAAAGCTTTGAAAATCAGGCTTAAATCGTTACGGTACTAGATGAACCCTTAATGAAAGGAATAATGTTGTCAATGAGGAAGAACCTTGACAATTTTCTTTGAGAATTACTTATAAATTAAGTAGTTGAATATATTTTTTATTTAAATTTGTTACTATTATTACATGACCGAAATTTCCAGAAATTTTCATGGACCAACACGAAAAACCAGCGAAAGTGGTCAAGGAAAAGACTTCCATAGATTCCACGGGTTCAATGGAAAATCCAACCCAGGAATTTTTAGTTCGGGCTTGGCTCGCCAAAACTTCTGACTCGATCAACCCGACCAAGTTCCTACTTAAAATCAGTTCTACACCATTCTCACTGTTTTTCTAATCCTCTGGTTTTAACCTAATGTTCCAACCCAATGTACTCTAGTCACTGGAGTTGAGAGAGGGATTTTTTTTTTTTTTTTTTTTTGGAGGTGATTGATGGCAGTGATGACATAAAGCTTACGCACAACTTGCATCATTATTCGGTTACATCTCAAAACTTATAAGTAGTCTTCAACAACTACGTACCATATCTCTTTCACCTTCACCATGATCACGATTGCAAATGCATAATATAGAGAATGAAAATAAATCTCTATCATAGAAAAGAAGATAACATTTTAAAAAAGAGATTCCTAATTAATCTATTCCAAAATTTGCATTACTGGCTTGTCGTACATGTAAGCGTGACGATTTTGGGGACGCAACAAATTTTCTAATAGTATGTGCACGTCGTTTGTGCATATTAGATTTAACGTGCAAAGCATTAGACTTATTTTATTTTTTTATATAATTAGTTTTGGACCTATCTGAATTAATTTGGTCCTACCACTAAAAATTAATACAGAGTCATTACGAAGTAAATGCCAAAACTGCTTAACCAATTATTTATGTTGATGTCTGATTTATTCATTATTAATTAGTGTTAATTAATTCAATAAATAATTGTTTAATCGTGTTAGTTGTGAAATCAACTAGTATTAAGTAATCATTGAAACGTGCAAAAATCTCATAAATTTTGATTTTTTTTAAAGTTAATCAACCAGAATCAGTGGATACGTAGGATAACATGTGCCAATTCTGGGTTGGTGTTCTTCAATCACGAAAAACACCAAAATCGGTGGATGTTTCCATTAACAAAGGCCGATTCTTACCATCGTTCGATGTGGGTGTTATTTTGAAACGATTTCGGGACACTTTCATAAAAGACAAAATCTATTCATAGTTTAGGAAATTAGCACATGACATTACATAGTTTAGGTAATTAGCGCAAACCTCCGAGCACGTTGGTTCAACACGTATTCCCTCGCGTGCATGAACATTCTTTCCCCGTTTTGAATTCGTCATAGGCTATAGAATCGTTCGACCTGAAATTAAATCGATTGTACGTTAGTATACGAACATCAAACGATGAGAGAGGGATGAACATGCCGAACTACTCACTTCTCGCTATTAGAAGCTTGAGGATGATGTTCGTGAACCATTCTTCTAATTTTACGGAACTCTCGCATTTCACTTTTGATATGGTATAATCTAAATTCTAGGTCTCTCCATTTGCGATGTTTAGGATTCCAGTGCGGTCATAAAAGAATTCTTTTACTCTCTTCCAAAACATCGAATAAATTTCGTACGGACGTTCGCGGAAGACGGGAATGAATGACTTGACGAGTTCCAAATCTTCTTCCGGTTCCCATTCCATTTTCCCAGGTCTACTTGAGTAGTGGATGAAGTGGGAGTGAGTAAAATGTGTAAGTTTGAGGAAAGTACGTTGGGTCAGGGATAGAGGTCCTTCTTATATATAGGAAGTCCCAACGGCTAGTTTTTCGAAAAACTCAAAATTAGGTGAAATATTCTATAAGAATCGTTCGATATGTAAGAGCACATCAAACGATTCTGGTTTCTCGAAAATGTCAAAAACTAGGATTGATAGAATCGTTCTATATGAATGTCCACATATAACGATTCTAAGCTAAAAAGAACAAGAAAAATTGGCATTTTCTTTGCTTAGATTCGTTCGATATGGTTGTACACATTGATTGATTTTATCGTCAAAAAACAACAGAAAATAGGGATTTTCTCAGGACTTAGAATCGTTCGATAAGTAGTTCTTCATCGAATGATTCTAGCCTAAAATACAACCAGAAAATTTTGGCTTTTTCTCTGCCTATAATCATTTGATATGGATGTTAATATCGAACGATTGTAAACTCAAAAAAGCAACAGAAACTTGGGATTTTCACAGGACTTAGAATCGTTCGATAAATAGGTCCCCATTGAACGATTCTAGGCTAAAAAACAACAAGTAAAATTTTGCTTTTTCTCTGCCTAAAATTGTTTAATATGGATGTCCACATCGAACGATTCTATATCCCTGACAAAAGTTTGGTATTTTTGATCAGAACTGTTTGATAAATATTTACATATCCAACGATTTTAAACTTGTAGTTTCTCCCAAATTTCAGATTCGTTCGACAAGTTTATCCTTATCGAACGATTCTTGCTTTAAAAACTGCTTCCCATACAACAACTTAAAAACCAATTAACTAAATTCATTCCTTCATAGCATAATAATCCTAATATTTTTAAATTTGAACAATAAACATAAGTTAAAGCCATAATTATCCAAAGCGAAAGACATAATTATCCAAAGCGAAAGACATAAGTTTGAAAAACAAGAATACATTCATTCAACCTCATCACCACCTTCCCCACGACCACGACCACCTCGCCCTCGTTTAACAAGTTCTTGTTGGTCATCTCTGCCTTGTCCACTGCTTGATTCACCTCGAGCAGCCTTTCTCACTTCGTTTTCTTGTTGGTACCGGCTCCGCCGCCTCCCCAAACCTAGCACCATCTTGTTTATCCAAATCCTGGTATTCTTCAATCTTCTCCTGGTTTGCCACAAAATGTTCTCCTCTCCCAATACACATTTTTGCTTTTTTTATCATATGCGTGATTCGTCTTCTCGATTTTCATTTCAAACAACAAACAAGTTACAATTCATGGTAAACCCTCTTAACATACCATAAGAGACCACAACACGTACCATAACATAGAGAGATCTATCCCGGTCCTTGATCAAGGGCCTCTCGTCTATTCTTATCACACGAGTTTGAGAAACGTTGAGGTACCACGACATATACCCCATATGGCGCGCTTCAGCATCTGAGTTCGCAGGCCTACCGATTCCACATAGGTTAGCCGTCCTATTATCCCAAACAACTTGATTTGGTTAAGGATGGTGGACAACCTCAATATCGTTATCAAGGGAATTACATTTAGCCATGTCAAACTTATATTTGACTGCATCAGGGATCTTCTGCACAACACCACATTGCCTCGCCACTTTTGTCGAGTTGTACATTACATAGCCTCTGGGGTGATAAAGAGGTCCATGATAAAGTTGTTCCTGGAACCCAACCATCTTTCCTTCCGCAAATGCTTCCCTGTAAGGGTTAAAGACAACATCTTCCATCGTCAAATTGTCCAGTTGCCGCCTCAGCTCAAGGACCTTCTCTTGACTCTTCTTCTTACCGTTGAAGGAGTATTTGTTTCCAAAATACTCACCGTCCCAATTTCCTGGCCCTGTTAGTAAACTTTGGGAAGTGCAAGTATATCCACACCTGTATCAAAGTAGGAATATAGGTGAGAATAGAAATAATAAGACAAAAAAAAACTCCATGACTATACCCCTTGAATTACCTGGTGAAGAGACACAATCCCTCTGACTTGGGTCCTGTATATCCTAGTGCACTTTCTCATCTCGTTCAACAAGTATGCAAGGAAAGCACTGCCCCCAAGAGTACTCGCGGATCTTATCCAATGGTTCAACTAACTGGATGTAGTTGTCGTTCACCCGAGAACCGGAAACATCAGGGAAGATAACAGATCCCAAGATGTAGAAAATATATACGATGGCGGTAGCATTGATAAGATGCATGGTCAGCTCACCTCTTTCATGAAGATCCTTTGTTCCCGAGAACACTTCCCTAAGGTGGCTAAGATGAAATATTCTCTGTTTTTTCTCTTTCACCACCTTCATCTCCCTTGTGGTCTTGTCGGTATCCCAACCAAACACTTTAAAGGTGAACTTGTAGATATCCTCCCAACTAACCTCATCCACATAGTTGGGTCCCCTCACGGATTTACTTCCCACGCTCAGACCGGTGATCAACTGCACATCATTTGGGGTTATTGTCATTTCCCCATCCGGAAGATGCATAGTATCCGTTTCCGCGTAATATCTCTCGAGGAAGGCAGAAATAAGGGGCTTGTCATACCAAACCACGGAGTTCTTGACTCCATACATCAATCCCGTTTCTTCGAAGATCCTTCTGACTTCGGGCGCTTCTCCCTCCAGTGGCCATAACTCCATTTTGCTGATTGACGGTTGATTTTTGGAAGACGCGCGACATTGGTGTGATCCTAAATGACATATTGCGATAAATTAGAAAGTGCATTAAGCTTAAATAAAAGTAGAAAATATATACAATAAGGTTAAAATACTTACCATGGTTGCACAGATCTTAGCAGCCCAGCTGTGCTCGTACCCCCATAACAACTCTCCTCCGTCACCCCGTAACCCATGAATGGCCTCATTGGGACCACGACTTAACAACATCTCAGGCTTTGGCTAGTATGATCCTTTCTTCTTCCTTCATGAAGATGTATCTTTGTCTCCTTGTTGTTCTTGTGGTTGTCATGGTGGTGCTCCACCTCCTCGTTCTTCTCCGTCATGACTTTCATTATCTTCCTTATCACTTTCCTCTTCACTTTGAACTCTATCAAATTCTGTATCAGAAGATGAAGAATAATCTTCTTTTTGGTGCTCCACTTCAGTTGGTTCACTGATGGAGACCGCTTTAGATTTTCCTGCCGAACCCCTACGGTGGTTAGCCACCAAGTTTTTACCGTCCTTTCGACGAGATCCCAAGCTATAGGGAGAAGGAAGATCATGTTTTTTCTTCGATATGTTTTCCTCTTTCTTTCCTTTTCTCTTCTCTCTAAAGAGTACGACAACATATGATAATCAACAAGCGAATTCAAGTGAATTTAGGAATTCCAAGAGTAGAATCGGCCATCATGATACATCCACATCCGACGATTCCTAACATGATTCACTATAGAATTGTTCGATGTTGGTGTTCATATCCAACGATTCTAGGCTAAACAACCAACATAAACATTGGACGTTTTCTTGACCCGAATCGTTCGATAGGAATGTCCACATCGAATAATTCTGAAAAATTTCAGTTTCTTCTCCACCCTGAATCCTTCGATAAGGATGTCCACATCGAACGATTCTGAAAATTGTTCAGTTTACTCTTGACCCAGAATCATTTGATAGGAATGTCCACATCGAACGATTCTGGATTGATGTTCTTCTTGACTTTTCAGTTACTTCAGAATCGTTCGTCGGGGGCTTGAACATCGAACCAAATGGGAATCGTTGGATATGGACATGAACATCCAACGATTCTGGTTTTCACAGAAAATCCAGAAATCAAAATTTTCAATATTTGAGTGTGGGCATGTGACTGAAACCTAATTTAGAGTAATGGGATGATAGAAAAGTACCTGATTCAAGCCATTATATGTGTGACTGTTTCTTCGCCTTTCTTTGTTCTCGTTTTCTACGTTGGTTGTTTATGTTTAATTTCTTGTGCAATTTTTGTATAGTTTCCACTAGGTAGAGTTGCTCCAGTGAGATACTTTACTCGTTTTGACATTTTTGTTATATAGAAAAATCAAACGGTTAATCGTTTTTTTTGAATCGTCGATGTTTTGGTTTGAGATGAAGAAGAAGAAGGAGAAAATAAAAGAATAAAAGAAGTAGAAGAATCGGTTGATGAAGAAGTTAAATGAAAAATAGGCTAGAGTAATTATTTTTAGTAATTGGGTTTACTTTTAGTTTGCAATATTAGGTTTTTATAGAGGGTAATTTAGTATGGGAATTTTGATAAAGTACATCCGATGGGATTAGCAATTACAAAATATACACCCATTATTTTCATATTTGCTAAATTACACCCTCCATCCAAAATTCTGTTAAACGCACCATCATTAGATCTGACCATCCATCAACCATGATCAATCAACGGTTGAGATATCAAAATAAATTCCAAATTTCTTCTCTAGCCTTTGTATAATAAAAGGGTTGTGAAAAAAGTCTTCCTCTTCCTCTTCTCGCCTCACTGCACCACCACCATCATTTATGTCTGCAACCACCCCGTTGCTACTAACACCACCACCACCTTCTTCTTCTACTAACACAACCACCAGGCTAACAACCACCACTAACAAGCCTAACACCATTTTCAGCCCATTTAGACAAGATTTTTGATCAAATTTTATCAATATCTTCATTACAAAGGTATGTGATGCAGGGGAAAGTTCATCAGTATGCTATGCTATCATTTTTTTCTTGTTATTCTTCTTATATCTTAGAATTTCAGAAATTTGAAATTAGGGTTTTATAAAATTTATTTTTTTTTGGGGATTTTGTAAAATTAGGGTTCATATTGTTGATTGAGATAGTAATATGAACTGAGTTTAGGTTTGATTTTGATAAGATATATGCTTTATGATAGTTTAGGCTTAGCCAATTGAGTATGTGAGATATCACGAAGAATGGGTTGGCCATATATGTGAGTTTTACGTGGACAGATTGAAGCCGAGAGAATACAGGGAAAAAAGTGAGTGATGCCATCTATTGAACAAGCATCTCACCTGAATCAGAAACAAACTTAACTGTCTGACATTCATGTGTGTCCCACATGTTTTTTTTATATGCCACACATGAGTTGAGCACATGTGAGAGTTTGAGCTTTTTATTCATCACACAGTTTTCCTGTACGTGTGTTTCTGTTTCTGTTAATTATTCTTCCTATATAAACTGAGCTTAACTCAGTTATTAAGCTAATAAGAAAATCTTGACCTTCTGTTAAGTAATTCACGAGAGTTTCTCTCTCATTCTCCATGAATGTTATCATGGTATCAGAGCAAGTAACAAAGTTCTTGGATTAACTCTTCTCTGATCAATTCAAGCTTCTTTCAATTCAAGTTTCTGTTTGATTTTCTATCTCTCCAGCAACTTCAGATTAGTTCTGTGTTCATTCTTTGTTTAAGCCTTCAGATCTACATATGATTGAAACCTTTCCTTCATCATCAACAATGGAAAATCCTACATCTAATCTACTCTCTAATGTTCCATTAAATCAACTTACAAATTTTTTTCATCTAAAGCTCAAGGATGACAACTTCATAACATGGAGATACCTAATGAATCATGTTATCCAGAAATTCAAGCTCAAGAAATTTCTGGATGGTACTCAAGAATGTCCTCCTCAGTTTACAAATCCAAGAAATCAAGCAAATGGAATCTAAAATCCTCTCTACACTGACTGGTTAGATGAGGATTCCACAATTACAATGTGGATTAACTCTACTATTTCTGAGTCTGTCATAACATATTTCTCTAGATCCACTTCTTCTGCAGATTTGTGGAAGAGTATTGAAGATAGATTTGGGAGAGCATCTTCAACTTATTCCATACAGCTAAGAACTAAACTTCTTTTCATTACACAAGGTAACAAATCCATTCCAACTCTCATAAACGAGATCAAATTCTTGTCAAGATCAACTAGCAGCTATTGGTGAAATCATCTCTGATAAAGAACTTGTTGTTATTACTCTAAAATCTTTGAATGATTCATATATTCCTTTTGCTACCTCAATGAGGCACATGAATCCACCAGTCACATGTATTGAGTTACACAACAATCTCTTAAGTGAGGAATCAGTAATTCTTGAAAGATCTAAAATTCTCAAGGAAGAAACCACTGCCAAAGCCTTTCTGGCCAACACTACAAGAGGTTATTATAGAAATTATTACTCAAATTCAAGAAACTTCTCCAGAGGAAGATCTTACAATGACAACAGGTTTCCTAATCCTACAATTTTTCAAAGAAGTACTTCTGGTAATGATCTCTCCTCTGGTGACAGACCTGTTTGTCAGATATGCAATACTTCTGGTCACATTGCAACAACTTGCACTCAAAGATTAAACTTATCCTATCAAGGAAGATCTCCTCCATCAAATCTTACTGCTATGCTAGCTGCTGCTGATATATTTGATGATGAAGAATGGATAGATGACAGTGGAGCTACAAATCATATTGCACCTGCCACTAAGGTACTTCAAGAAGTAACTCCATATGATGGTTCTGCAGTCATCCATACAACAAATGGTGAAGGTATAAACATTACCCACAAAGGTAATGCTCACAAACACATTCTTAATAATTCTTTTGCTCTTAATGATATTATCATAGTGCCTCAATCCTCTCACAAATTGCTTTCTATCCACAAGTTCACATCTGACAACAATTGTTCATTAACAATTGATTCCAATGGTTTTTCTGTGAAGGATCAAACCTCTGGGAAGATTTTTTTCCAAGGTCCTCATAGTCATGGTCTCTATCCCATCTCATTCAACCATGCTCATCATGCCTTTTCTACCACAATAAGTGATCAGGTTCTTCTACATAAAAGATTTGGTCATCCATCCTTTCAAACTATGCAAAGGATTAGTTCCTTATTGCATTTATTTGGTATATCAAATAAACCTTTCTTTTGTAACGTCTGCAAGCTACACAAGAGTCAAAAGCTTCATTTTCAGTTGTCTTGTAATTTGCACAACAACCTCTGGAATTGTTGCACATAGATCTATGGGGTCTTTGTCACATTGCTTCTATGTCAGGTAGTCTGTATTATGCAAATATTGTTGATGAATACACAAAATATTGTTGGATTCTTCCATTGTAATCCAAATATGATTTTACACTCTTTTGTGTCATTTGTCACAAGAATTGAGAACTTGTTATCATATTCTGTCATTAGAATAAGAACTGACAATGGTGGAGAATTCTTGAATACTTTCCTTAAAGATTTTTGTGCTTCTAACGGCATCACTCATGAACTTTCCTGCCCATATACACCAGAGCAAAATGGTAGAGGTCAAACATAAACATCTATTAGGAATCACAAGAACTCTTTTATCCCAATCTGGATTGCCTACTACCTTTTGGGTGGAAGCTCTAAGCACTGCCAATTTTCTAGTTGACAGACTTCCAACAAGATCCATAGCATATTTGTCACCATATCAAAAACTTTTCAAAAAATCTCCAGACTATGATTTCTTAAAATTCTTTGGTTGTTCTTGCTTTCCTTGGCTTAAGCCCTATACATCCAATAAACTAAAGCCAAGGAGAAAACACTGTGTCTTTCTTGGTTACAGTTTACAGCAGAAAGGCTACAGGTGTCTGGACCCTACTATTGGCACCATTTATATTTCAAGACATGTCTCTTTTGATGAGGTTTCCTTTCCATATAAAATGCTAACCTCTTCTGCTTGTCCAGAATCTTCAGTGTCTATGCCATCATCAACCACCAATGTTCCTTCTCAGCTACATTCCCCTAATTCTTTGTCTGTAGCACATCCATCATCTGTCACACTAGATGTTATTCCCACCAAAAATGCACATAATATGACTACAAGAGGGAAAAATGGTATTAGAACACCAAAATCCTATCTTTCTACTGCTCATCCTCTTGATGTGGCTCTAATAGGCAAGGTAGTCTCAGTTCCAACTTGCATCAGTGCTGCTAACAAGGAAGAAGTATGGAGGGTGGCTTCTGCTGAGGAGTATCAAGCATTAATAGATGCTGGTACTTGGTCTTTGGTTGATTCTACATGTATTGAGAATATTGTTGGTTGTAAGTGGGTATTCAGAGTTAAACATAACCCAGATGGCACTATAGCCAGACATAAGGCAAGGTTGGTTTCCAAGGGCTTTCATCAGCAGCAAGGAATTGATTTTGAAGAACATTCAGTCCTGTTGCACTAAGCCTACAACAATCAGGGTTATTTTATCTTTGGCAGTACAGTTCAACTGGGATGTGCATCATCTAGATGTCAGTAATGCCTTCTTGCATGGTGAATTGCAAGAACAAGTCTACATGGCACAACCACCTGGATTTATTGATCATACCAAGCCAAATCATGTGTGTCTACTCCACAAAGCAATTTATGGACTTAAGCAAGCCCCTAGAGCTTGGTATGCCAAGTTAAGTTTAACCCTTTTACTTCTCAAGTTTGTGAATTCAACAACTGATACTTCTTTTTTTATACATAAAGCTGGTACTCAGATTACAGTGGCACTGGTTTATGTAGATGACATCATTCTTATTGGTAGTTCCTCACATTTTCTGCTTCTGTTATTAGTAACCTACAAAGGGAATTTCCAATCAAGGATATGGGTCCATTGCACTATTTTCTGGGTCTTGAGGTCAAGAGAACAACCGATTCTCTTTTTCTTGGTCAGACCAGATATGATGTTGATTTACTGCATAAGCATCAAATGGAAGGTGCCAAACCATGTCAAACACCTATTGCACCATCTCAAAGTCTGAGTAAGGAGTCAGGTGATTTTCTGGACAATCCAATTGAGTACAAATCACTAGTGGGTGCCTTGCAGTATCTGACTTGGACCAGGCCAGACATCTCTTTTGCAGTTAATCTGGTCTGCCAATTCATGCATCAGCCAAGAACTGCACATCTTATTGCTGCAAAGAGGATTCTAAGGTACATTAAGGGTTCCATTCATTATGGTCTTCACTTTACCAAGGGTTCTACTGCTTTGTTAGGATTTGCAGATGCTGATTGGGCTGGTAATATAGATGACAGGAGGTCAACTGGTGGTTATTGTCTGTTTTTGGGCTCTAATCTTATCTCCTGGTCTTTTAAGAAGCAAACAACAGTTGCCAGGTCTAACACTGAGGCTGAGTATAGAACTCTAGCTCATAGTGCAACTGAGGTTGTCTGGGTCTGCTATCTTCTCAAGGATCTCCACTTCTCCCTTACATGCATTCCTAGACTTGGCTGTGATAATATCAGTTCCATCAATCTTGCATCTAATCCAGTTTCTTCATTCCAGGATAAAGCATGTTCATCTGGATCATCATTTCATTAGGGAGCTTGTTCAGTCCCAAAGTCTGGGTGTTCACTATGTCCATACACTGGACCAATTAGAAGATATCTTCACCAAGGGCTTGCATGGACCATGATTTCAGTTGCTCCGATCCAAGCTCAATGTTGTTCCCACACCCATAAGCTTGAAGTGGGTATTGAACAAGAATCTCACTTGAATCAGAAACAGACTTAACTGTCTGACATTCATGTGTGTCGCACATGTTTTTGTTATATACCACACATGAGTTGAGCACATGTAATAGTCTGAGCTTTGTATTCAAAACACGGTTTTCCTGTACGTGTGATTCTGTTTCTGTTAATTACTCTTCCTATATAAACTGAGATTAACTCAGTTATTAAGCTAATAAGAAAATCTTGACCTTCTGTTAAGTAATTCACGAGAGTTTCTCTCTCATTCTCCATGAATATTATCACCATCCATCTGAAGGTGTTGAATGGATGAGATTTTAAAATGTTTAATGTTTGAATGTGATAAGGAGATACGTGTTAGTTATATACTTAAATTCTTTGCACGGAAGGAGATTTAAAATAACACAACACAATTAGAAGGAACTGGATCTCCATCTCGAGAAAAATGCATATAATATGTTTGTAAAAATGTCTGACAAATGAGTTTTTCAGCCAAGTCTTAACTCCGGTTGCCATGGGTCTGTATGGATTTGAGTAGAGGGCTAAGAGAAGAATTTGAAGCCAACAAGGGGTGTAAGAGTTTGGTTAGTTGGAGAATTAGAGACATGGAAACATTGGCACGATACTTGTGTGGTTGAGTCTAATTTGAACATGTTCTTCACAGCGGAAAATCAGTAAAGAAGATAAGCTACTGCCAGATATGGGTTATGAATGCAGGTGATTTAAGTGATATCTTAGAATTTCAGTCAGGGAAGAAGTGAGTCTTGAAGACCCTAGGGTTGCAACTAATTTTGATGGCAAACAAGGAAGAACTTTGTGTGAGTAAGAACATCAAAAAAGTGAAGATGGTTGCTGAAATGGGTGAACTCGACCCGAGTTGGTACCGTTAGGGTTTTTTCAGACATTTTGATGTATTAACAGCTGTACACTTAACGACGGTTAAGCGTTTTATTGAAAAACGGGATGGAAAAGTGAAACTGGGTGTATTTTAGCAATTATGAAAAAAACGGATGTATTTTACACTAATTGAAATGGGTGTACTTTATCAAAAGGCCCATTTAGTATTTTGACCAAAATTTAGACATGTCATATCTACTAATACAGGGGACATAAAATTGGGTAGGGCCAAAATAATTCGTGTAGTCCCAAAACTAGCTAGGTTTTTTTTAAGCATTGTAAGCCATTAGATGAACTTGATATGGAAGTTATATTTTTGGGTTAATTGGTTTTTGGTACTTGGGTTTGTCCAACATTAAGGTTTGGTCTAACTTTTGACCAACTTAGAGTTTGGTACCTGGAAATAATGTTGACTTGTATTGACTCGGTTAAGTAGTTATTAAAAAGTTTAATTACTAAATAAGTTTACTATTATACCCCTCCTTTCATTAACATTACATAATAACAAAAAATTATATTTACACCCTTCAAATTCCCTTTTGTTCACTACCCGGCTATCCCCATCAATTTATCATCATTTCTCTCGTTGAATCCACCATATTTGGTTCTGAAAATTCTCTTCATATAATCACCAATTCACATAATCCTCGGCTAGTTTTAACCCCAATTAGCACAACCATTTACTGATTGAGATCTCAATTTGCATAGACAGAAAACCTAGTTTGATTTTTAGGGAAAGAAAAATTCAGATCTTCTTTATCTGATTTTTATCTATTTAACTTCGTGCTATCCTCATCACCTCTGACTTAGTACTTTTACCACTTCGAATGAAAGCTGCATCGATCCGTTGAAAAACAATAAGTTGTCAGCGAGAGAGATTGAATATGGTGGTTTTTAACTTGAGTTTGTGAAGGGTTAATTATTGAAATCGAAGATATGGGTGTTGAAAGTAGGTGGCAGTAGAGAAGACAATGAGAAGAAGGAAACGAGGAAAGCAAGGTTGGGTTTACGGCAAAACTCAGTTGAAGAACAAGAATTTCCGTTTGAATGGAAGATGAAGAAGAAGGTCAGTATCTCGTTCTTGAGCAGAGAAGAAAGATGGGTCGAGTAGCAGTGAGTTGTTTCACCTGTAGCTGTGAATTGAAGATAAAAAGAAGTTGAAGTTGGGTTGTCATGGAATTGGTGGAGCTGAATTTCAGAGAGAAGCCGTGAGATGAATTCAGGGAAAAATGGATTGGCTTTGCTGCTATGAAAGGGGTGTCGCTGTGAGACGTGGAATGAATGTGTGGTGGTGGTTATTGTTGAAGATGGTTCAATTACTGTCGAGAAAAGAGGAGAGAAATTTGGGTCATGGGTTCTTAAGCGACTTTGCAGGTGAAGAAGCTTTGAAAGGATCTCAATACAACCAGGAAAAGCACGCCTCTCAGCAACAACAACAGCGTACATCAAATGTTCGATATAATGCCTGAAAGAAGAAAAAGGGGGTTAATGGTTCATATTTATTTGGAACCGTTGATTAATGGTTTTCTTAAGAGCCGTTGGATCTAAGGGTAAATTTGTAATATCAAAATAATAATATTAATTAATTAAAATTTGACTTAACCGAGTCAATACAAGTCAACGTCATTTCCTGATACCAAACTCTAAGTTGGTCAAAAATTAGACCAAACTCTAATATTAAACAAAATCCAAATACCAAAAACCAATTAACCCTAAATTCTTTCGGGACACGATAAACGAAACATCCTAACCTGCTTTAAAACGAAACATTTACAATCTTTTATAGAATTTTGCTCATTTCTACTATTAATAAACCTTGGATAACTCTGAGTCTAACGTGACACGGAAAAAATTAAGTTTGTCGGAGAATATAACCATTTCTCAATAAAGCACAACAATTAATATGGAGGCATAAACATAATATTCCTTGGGCAACTACTCCCAATCAATTATGAGATCATTTCATTTGAATGAAACAACTAAATAATGTTCTAAAAGTCCTTGTCTGACTTGGTTAATTACACTAATTCTTTATTTCATTGATGTTATCGAATCTAATCTCTATGTGATGAATAAGTTTATCATATAAACCCACTAATTCTCTTGATTAATCAGAGCTATAACCAGTGATTAGTACTCAACACCATGGAAGATGCAATTCATCATCAAACCAAACCTCATATAGTAATGGTACCCACACCAGGAATGGGTCATCTAATCCCACTCACCGAGTTAGCGAAACGACTCGTTCGCGATCACAACTTTTCGGTTAGTTTCTTAATCCCTTCTGATGATGGTTCTCCATCTATAGCAATAAAATCTGTCCTTGATGAGCTACCTGAAACCCTAACTTACACTTTTCTATCTCCTGTTAACTTTGATGACCAACCCGAAGATGTTGATATTGAAACAATCATTTCACTCACCATCTTCCGTTCTTTATCTTATCTCCGGGAAGAATTGAAACGAATAACGTCTAGTAAACACGTTGTGGCACTCGTTGTTGATCTCTTCGGTACGGATGTTTTCGATGTTGCAAAAGAATTCGGTATCCCGGCATATATTTTCTTCCTTTGTAATGCTAACGTGTTACAGTTACTCTTTCATTTATCTAGTCTCCATGAGAGCTATTCTGGCGAGTTCAGGGATCTGCCGCTACCACTTTTTCTTCCGGGTTGTGTTCCTATGCCTGGACCCGACATTTTAGCACCGCTTCAAGACAAGAAAAGTGGTGGCTATAAATGGTTTTTGCATCACTCTCGACGGTATAGTTTGGCTCAAGGTATTTTGGTTAACACATTCATTGATTTGGAACCAAATGTTTTGAAAGTATTGATGACAGAACAACCGGGAATACCACCAATTTACCCGATTGGACCTGTTACAAAGAGTAGCTCGGGTAACATGCCAGTTAATGATGAGTCGGGATGTTTGAAATGGTTAGATAATCAGCCTCCCGAATCCGTCTTGTTCGTATCGTTCGGTAGCGGTGGGACCCTTCCTTATGAGCAGCTGATTGAATTGGCATTTGGATTAGAGATGAGTGAGCAAAAATTTATATGGGTCGTCAAAAGCCCGAGCACAACCGCCAATGCTTCTTTCTTCAAGCACACCAGTAAGGACCCATTTGATTTCCTACCTGATGGGTTCGTAAATAGGATAAGCGGCTCCGGACTGTTGGTGTCTTCATGGGCACCGCAGATCCAAATCCTAAGCCACGGCTCGACCGGTGGATTTTTGAGCCATTGCGGGTGGAATTCGACACTAGAGAGCATTGTTTGTGGCATACCAATGATCACATGGCCTCTTTTCGCGGAACAAAGAATGAACGCAGTAATGTTGGCGGAGGATGCAGGAGTTGCCATGCGACCAAACCCTGACGAAAACGGTTTGATCATGCGAGAAGAGATCTCTCGAGTTGTTAAAACATTGATGGGAGGAGGAGAAGGAAAGAGTCTTAGAAACAAGATGAGAGAACTTAAAGATGGTGCTGCTAAGGTATTAAGTGAAAATGGGTCATCTAACATGTCACTCCTTGATGTAGTAAACAAGTGGAAAAATCCTGCATTCTAAGAACTAGTTTATCCGATTCTTCTTCTTCTTCTTTTCCATATGGGTTCTTTTAAATTTAAAAATGTATTGTCTTGTTGTTTGTCATGGATCATTTGAGTTTGAATGAATAATACTTCTCTTCATTTGGTTTGGAATTTGATAAGACACAACTGTGTATAAAATGTTCAGCATATTCAAAAACTAGGAATTACTGGTTACTAATATTGCCATCCAAAAATCTAGCAGTGTAGGACATGGACTGGAAGCATGTAGTGGGCTTTTGAAGGCCAACTACCAAATGGATCCATACAGTTAAGTGACCTTGGAGGTCTAAAAGCTGCTTTGTAGTTGTACCTATAATAATATATCTACCGGAAAGACTAGCTTGACCAAGGGCTGTGTCCTGCGAGTTATCCCGCATGACACAGTCCTTAGGACCTGTGGGCCTTAAAAAAATATATTGTATCTCAAGCTTGTTATAGGATAAATGTGTCTCCAAAGGAGCAAATTGAACACTTGGTTCATATCACATATAAGCTAGGTATTTGTCTCTACCTCTCATACAAGATAAGTATTTGTACCTCCACCTCTCATGCAAGCTAGGTACTTGGCTTTTTACTTCATATGCAATAAGAGCACTTGTCTCTCTAGCTCAAAGTGATACATGTATCCATCACTATATATATCTTGTATTTAGTTCATTTGTAACTGCACCAAAAAGCATTAATAGAAATCATTCTTCTTCCAATTTCTCTCTACTTGTCTACTAAATATTATTTAGCTTATGCACTAATATTTATCTAGGAACCAATATCTATAATAATTAGTTAGTAATCTAGAAGAAAATAGTGAGACTTAAACACGTTATCAACACCTTGTTTTAACCGAGTATTGATCCTTCATACACAATTTTCTTGTTGGTTCTCTTCACTTAATCAAGGACAACTACTAAAGAAGGTATATTTTAACTATTCTATAAGCATGCATGTTGATATTTTTTTTTAAAATGATATATTTAACATGATATTAATTTTTTCCATGTTATTATTTTTTTTTATGACAATAATAGTTAGTTTATTTTACTTAGACCAAAAATAAAAATGAATAATAATAATAATATATATATATATATACCATCCATTTTCTTTTGAAAATAATACTGTACCATTTTATACCTTTATTAATGATGAACTTAATTTAAAACCATAATATATAATATATTTTTTACGTTTATTATACTATCTCCGTTTCAGCAAAAGTGTTAGTATCACTTTTGCTGAAACAGATGGAGTATTATTTAAATCACTAATACATGTTGATAATATTATCCCAAAAATAATTTACCAAATATCTATTATGCAACCGGTTGTAATCAATCTTGAAAATGGACTGTTACTTACTCCTTAATAATTATACGCATGTAAATGTTAAATGGGTCTGTTTTTATTTTTTTTAGAGGCATGTTTTTCATTTAACTATTTTGTTAACCTTGTTAACAAATTGTATGCCAACTATTAAAACCATAAAGAAACTTGGTTAATTAATTGTTGACTGGGTTATGATCAGAAGTTGGACTATGACTTATCAGTGTTACCTACACAACCGTAAAGAAATTTGGTTTATGTGTCCACACCTGGCCATAAAGTAATTGGTCTCGAAATATGGCACCAAAATTTGACATATTTATGAACTCAGAAGGACTTGAGCACCACATTAATGTCCCTTACTTTGTCTGTGGAAAGAAACTCACACATGAGGAAATGATTCAGAAAACTCTATCGACCTTTCCCACCTCATCAATGATACTAGCGAACCACTATCGTTTGGAGGTTGACAACAAAAGAATCAAAACATTCAATAAGTTGATAAACTTACTACAAGTGGCTGAGAGGAAAAATGAGATTCTTGTCAATAACAATACCAGCGTTGCCGGGAAAAAAAAAGTTCTCGAAGCTAACCATGGCAAGGTCCATAGAGGGAGTAACCCCAAAGGAAAGAGGGTTCGGCATTCTGACTCACATCCCCGTGATCCATACTCACGTGGAGATAATACCTCTCATGGTAGAGGACATAATGGACATAAAGGTTATTCTAATGTTTGGCACAGAGAAGGAACTTCTGGCCAAAGTGGTAGCGACCCCAAGTTCGATAAAACACCTAAGAATCCCGCCAATAAAAGGGTCATAAATGAAAATGAAACTTGTTTTAGGTGTGGATTTACCGGATATTGGTACATGCAATGTAAGGCTAGTGCCTATGTAGCTGCGATCTACAAAAATTACTGGGAAACTCTCGAACAGGAGGCTCACTATATGGAATAAAATGATCTTAACCCTGACGTAAATCTTACAATCACAGACTTCTAGGAAAACAAGGATTTTTCCCAATCAATGGATGCACCCGACTTTGCATGAGCCTAAACATCTAGTTTCTTGTTTGATGTCTTAGTAAACTCTGCCTTTAAATAATTTGGTACATGTTTTGAAGTATTTTATGTTATCTTAGGCTTATTGTTTTTTTAATGGTTTGAGTAGGCGTTATTGTTGCTAAACATGTTCTTATTATCTTTATGTTACGTGTATGGATTGTCTATAAGTACTTATTTTCTATTATGCATTATAGAATTTTACTTTGTTTATGATAATCTATTGTTTAGCATGTATATTAGAATGAAAAGGACGTCATTCTAGTAGAACAAGATTCTCTAAAGGAAATGAGATAAACTTATCGTTTTTATAACATTCCTGGCTAATGTACTTGTAGGAATGTATCAAGGAGAAATAAAATGTTTAGCTAATAGTACAACCACCCACACTATCCTAAGAAATCGACATATTATTTGTTGATTTTACTCCTTATAATACATATGTGACTACGATGATTGGATCATCACAAGTAATACTTGGACGAGGTACTGCTCAATTTTTATTTTCAAACGACACAATGATTAAAGTCACAGAAGCTCTATATGCACCAAGAGCTAACCGCACTTTGTTAAGTTTCAAGCATATCCTTGCAAACGGTTATCACTTGGAAACTCACTGTGAAAATGAAATTGAGTACATATACGTGACCTCTAGTGAATGTGGAAGGAAACGCATTTTAGAAAAGCTAATGAGTAACTCTAGTGGATTGTACATTACCACTACTAGGATTATCGAATCCCATGTTGTTACCAACGATGAGATGTTGGCCAGTGACTTATACAAGCTTTGGCACGATCGACTAGGGCACCCAGGTCGTGATATGATGATCCGTGTTTTAAAGAACTCACGCAGAGATCCCTTCTTTCGAATGAAAAAGAAAATATGACAAAAGGTTGTTACAATGCAGAGTAATAATGTGTTTTCTAAAGTAACTGATGTATAATCTTTGCTTTCTAAAGTAAGAAAAGCGCAACCTTCGTCTTCCAGAGTAATTGAAACGAACCCCATATCCCATTATTCTTCGTTTTCCTTGTCGAAGGCACGTCAGTCATTTTGCAAAGCTTGTACTTTAGCAAACACAGAATCAAGACCATCTTATGCTAAAGATACCAAACAAAATATTCCATTTTTACAAAGAATACAAGGTGATATTTGTGGACCTATACATCCAGAATGCGGACCATTCAGGTATTTTATGGTTCTGGTTGATGCTTCGACCCGTTGGTCACACATTGCATTGTTGTCCACAAGAAATGCTGCTTTCGCAAAGCTCCTAGCACATATTATACGATTAAGGGATCACCACCCTGATAATCCAATCAAGTCTATCAGACTTGATAATACTGGAGAATTTAAATCTAAAGGATTTGATGATTTCTGTACGTCTAATAAAATTGACGCATCATGTACCCCAGATACACACTCAGAATGGTCTAGCAGAAGCTACTATCAAAAGGTTACAAATGATATCTAGGGCATTGGTTATGCATTCCAACCTGCCTATTACTGCCTAGGGGTACGCCATATTGCATGCAGCATTACTTATTCGCTTTAGAACCACTTCTAGCCAACCATTTTCTGTGTACCAGTTGGTAAATGGATATGAGCCTGATATTTCACATTTACGCATATTTGGTTGTGCGGTATACGTGCCTATTACGCCCCCACAACATACTAAAATGGGTCCACAAAGACGAGTAGGTATTTATGTTGGATATGAATCCCTAACAATTATCCGCTACTTAGAACCTTTGACATGCGATCTCTTTACCGCAAGACTTGCGGATGAAAACCTTCCCGTCATTTGGGGGAGGTATGGAAAAGGATTTCCCAAAGGAACGACAGGAATTGTCGTGGTGTTCCCACATTGTCTCATCTAGATCCCCGTACTTCAAAAGTGAAAGTGAAGTGAAAAGAATTATCGATCTTCAGAATGTGGTTGATTCAATCCCTGATGCATTTACCGATATCGCTAAAGTGACGAGATCACACATACCAGCTGCAAACGTGCCTGCAAGGTTGGAAATTCGTGATAAAGGACAAGGCACCTTAGATAGAGGTGCCAAGGCTTCACTTTGTGGAAGTGTAGCTGAGGCCGTGGCCCCCAAAAGGAAGAGGGGGGGGACCACTTGGTTCGATTGATACTCAGCCAAGGAAGAAAAAGGCGAGTAAGGTACAAACCAATCCATATATCATTAATGTAGATAATCCATCTCATGAAATTATCTCTGATTACAGTTATATCCATGAGGCATTACTGCGGAACGCCCCGAAGTTCGAATTGATTCCAGAGAATAAAGAAATCTCTATGGATTGTGAAAGTGCACACGTGTTAATAGAAAGATTCTCCACGCATATTGATGATATATTTGCATATAGTGTTGATAGAGAGATTATAGAACACGATGATATCGAACCTCGCTCTATTGCAGAATGCCAAATGAGAGAAGATTGTCCTTAATGGAGAGATGCAATCCAGGCTAAACTAGATTCACTGGTAAAAAGAAGGGTATTTGGTGCGGTAGTGCTAACCCCATCAAGTGTAAAGCCTGTAGGATATAAATGGGTATTTGTCAGAACGAGTAATGAGAAGAACGGAGTCTTGAGGTATGAGGATCGCCTTGGGGCGCAAGGTTTCTCACAACGACCTGGTATTGATTACAAAGAAACATACCCTCCTGCAATGGACGTCATAACGTTCCGCTACTTAGTTAGCTTGGTAGTTTCAGAAGGACTTGAAATGCAACTTATGGATGTGGTTGCAGCATATCTCTATGGGGATCTTGATTCAGAGATATTCATGAAAGTGCCAGATGGGCTTCCATTGCTCAAATCAAGTGAATCTAAGCCACATCGTGCATTTGCAATTCAATTGAAACCCTCACTTTATGGATTAAGGCAATTCGGACGGATGTGGTATACCCGTTTAAGTGACTATTTGATTGGGAAGGGATATACAAATAATGAATTGTGCCCCTGCGTGTTTATAAAGAAAAAAAGTTTCGGATTTGTAATTATAGTTGTCTATGTCGACGATTTGAACATAGTAGGTACTCTTGATGAAATAAGAGAAACCGCAAGCTATTTGAAATCCGAATTTGAGACGAAAGATCTTGGGAAAACTCGCATGTGTCTAGGACTTGAAATAGTACACCGAGCTTGTGGAATATTAATCCACCAGTCTGCATATGTCCAAAAGATACTCAGGAAATTTAATATGGACAAAGTGCACCCTGCTAGCACTCCCATGGTTGGTCGAACTTTAGATGTACATAAAGATTCATTTCGTCCAAAGAAAGATGATGAAGATGTATTGGAAGCTGAATATCCCTATCTAAGTGCAATAGGCGCATTATTGTACTTAGCACAATGTACCCGACCAGATATCTCGTTCTCAATGAACTTGTTATCTAGATTTAGCTCAGCGCCGACGCATCATCATTGGAATGGTATAAAGAATATCTTTAGATACCTAAAGGGAACAATTGACTTCGGTTTTTTATCCCTATGAAGACGAAAGAAGAGCTTCTAATGTAATTGCAACCCCGTACACTAAAACCCCAAATAATGTCTCGGTTGGTTTTACTGATGCTGGGTACCTCTCAAACCCACACAAAGGTCGATCCCAAACTTGATACGTGTTCACTGTTGGGAATACAACAATATCCTGGAGATCGACCAAGCAAACCCTTGTGGCTATCTCCACGAACCACTCTGAGATCATTCCCTGCATGAGGCAGTTTGTGAGTATATATGGTTAAGGTCTATCATTAAAAATATTCGAGGGACATGTGGTTTGAGTTCTACCACTGAAGAGCCAACTTGCATTTACGAAGATAATGCAACTTGCATCGAACAAATGAAGAAAGAGTATATCAAGGGTGATAATACGAAACATATATCACCGAAGTTCTTTTACAATCAGCAACAACAATGTCTTCTAAACATTCAAGTCAGTAAAGTAAAGTCTGATGAAATGTGGCAGACTTATTTACTAAGTCATTTCCTACGTCCACATTTGAAAACCATGTGAGAAGTATAGGACTAAAGAGATTGTCCGAACTTCCATGATTACATGTGAAAGTTATAAGACTAAAGGAATTGTCTGAAGCTCGTGATTGCATAAGTAAGACTAAAGAAATTGCCTGAACTCCCAAACCTTCTTTGGACTAAAGAAATTGTCCTACATCAAGGGGGCACCTATGATATGTTGAACTCTTTTTCCCTTCATCGAGGTTACTTTTTCCCACATGGTTTTGTTACTCGACAAGGTTTTTAATAAGACAACAACAACATCATAAATGCAATTCATGAAGAGATGCCGACATTAGGGGGAGCATCTAAAGATATGATGATTGACATCAAAAGCGTGTTGAACTCTTTTCCTTCACAAGGGTTACTTTTTCCCACAGGGTTTTCGATTACTCGACAAGGTTTTTAATGAGACAACAATAATACAAGAAATGCAATTTATGAAGAGATGTCGACGTCAGGGGGAGCATCTGAGCATGCGATTTCTACAACATGTGCAAGGCCAACTTTATCTTAAGTTCTCTAAAAATTGTACTCTTTTCCATTAGTTCAGGTTTTGTCCCTCTGGGTTTTCCTGACAAGGTTTGAATGAGGCAATTAATTTAGATACATGTGATGAACTACATGTAAGACACTACAATAGAGACACAACATGTGAATCACTACATGTGAAGAAGTATGTCAAGGTTTTGTTCCATTGTGTTTTTCCTTGTAAGGGTTATTAGTGAGGCATTACTTTTGAAGTCCCCTTTGATCACACAAGGGGGAGTGTTGTAGGACAAATGTGTGTCCAAAGGAGCAAGCTAAACACTTGACTCATGTCACATATAAGCTAGGCACTTGTCTCTACTTCTCATACAAGATAGGCACTTGTGTCTCCACCTCTCATGCAAGCTAAGCACTTGGCCTTCTACTTCTTATGCAATCAAAGTGATACATGCATCCATCACTATATATATCTTGTACTTAGTTCATTTGTAACTACACCAAGAAGCATTAATACGAATTCTTCTTCTCCCAATTTCTCTCTACTTATCTAGTAAATGTCATTTAGCTTGCACTAATATTTATCTAGTAACTAATATCTATAATAATTAGTTACTAACCTAGAAGAAAATAGTGAGACTTAAATAAAGCTTACTTTTTATTTTATTTTTTTTGATTGTAATCACATTTTAATTTACAGAGTAAAATAGTTATTACATGTTCAATTACAAAAATATCAAAACAGTAAAATACAATATAATCAAAATACAAATACAAACGACGATATTAATTACAAATAAATCGAAAACATAAAAATCATGAACCAAAGCAGTATTGAGGAATTAACGATGGTGAAATCCAAAATCAACTCCGACCAACTAATGTTGGTGAAATCCAAAATCTAACTCCGACGAACAAGGCTATAAACCAGTTTAGCTTGGCCTTGGCTTTCATTAGTCAAGAGCTACAACCTTAATAATTAAGAGGTTGGCGTACCCACCACCAGCAAACGATGCTCAAGAATAAACACCCTGCATAAAAAATCATGTAAACTCGGACAAATTAGAGACGTGCATAACACTAAGAAGACTAGCTAACAACCTCAATTAATAATTGAGTAATGGTCCAAACCAACTTAGTTATTCAAATGAATTATGTGGTCGGGTGCAAACGGAATTAGAAAAAAATCATTCAACAGGATAAGATAGATAAGATATAGTAATATATGTACCAAGTACCAACACAAAGACAAGAAAATGAACAAGCAAACAAATAAAAAAAAAAACTAACTTAAAGTGCCTTGAAGAACTAGAGAACAACAAAACAGAACACTACAAGAAGAGCCACTTCTTTTTGTTAAGCTTTTTTTTGTTGTTGCAGTCCTGTTCAAGATGGATGAAGTAGTTCTGTTGGATTTCTGGCCAAGTATGTTTGGAATGAGAGCAAGAATAGCTTTGGAGGAAAAGGATATCAAATATGAATACAAAGAAGAAAATATTCGAGATAAAAGCCCATTGCTTTTGCAGATGAATCCGGTTCATAAAATGATTCCTGTGTTGATTCATAATGGAAAACCCATCTGTGAATCCGTAGTTATTCTTCAATATATTGATGAAGTTTGGTATGACAAATATCCATTGTTACCAAGTGATCCTTATCAGAGAGCCACTGCAAGATTCTGGGTTGATTACATCGACAAAATGTAAGTTTTAATTAAAAGCAGAAAATTTTAATTGTAACTTTCATTTCTAAATATGTTTTCTTTTAAGTAATATATTAATTATGATCAGGAGCAGTATATATATATATATGTATGGTCAAATAGGGACAGTTTCCCTTCACTTCTCATACAGCTCCAAGAGCGGGCCTTTGCGTATTTATGTATATTTTCATGGGAAAAGTAATCCTCTGAGCCATTTTGTTTATTGTTTGACCCCAACTAGTCAGATTTTTTTGATTTTCCCTTTCATACCTTGAATTCTGGCTTAGGCGCTGATTGATTTTTATTTTAGGTGTATGCGTTTGGGAAGAAAATATGGATGACAAAAGGAGAAGAACAAGAGAAAGCTAAGAAAGATCTCATAGAAACTTTGAAAGTATTGGAAGGGGAGCTTGGAGAGAATCCTTACTTTGGTGGTGAAAAGATGGGGTTTTTGGATGTGACCTTGGTTCCATATTATAGTTGGTTTTATTCTTATGAGACTTGTGGGAAATTCAGCATTGAAGACTATTGTCCTATGTTGATAAGTTGGGCTAAGAAGTGTATGGAAAAAGAAAGTGTCTCTAAGTCACTTCCCGATAAAGAGAGGGTCTATGGATTTGTTCTTGAACTTAAGAAGTTTCATGGAATTGAGTAGAATAAGATTATGCGTTTAGTGCATAATTTGACATATAAAGGTATTAAACCATGAATGATTGTCCTGTTTTTCTTTCTTTTGTTTCGGTTTTTTATTTTTACCTGTCTTCATTTGATAAAAGAAAAGACAAAATAAAATAAAATATAAGGTTTCATCTAAAATTTGATTAATAAATTTCCATGTATTTGTGTTCTTCTCTACTTTGTGATAGTTTTTCTCTTTAAAATTTTTTGCTTTTTTAAGGAAACTGTAGAGTGGAAATATGTTTTTAACTTAAAAAAAACAAATTAAATTCCTTAAAGATTATTTTCTTGGGTTTCTTTAGAAATGCAATATTGAATTCTAAAAAAAACAATTACTAATTGGTTGAATCAGGCGCGGAGCCAAGTTTATAGGATAGGAGGTAGCCAAGTTTATAGGATAGGAGGTTGTTTATGGGGAAAAACGAATTGAAGGTTATTTTGGAAAAAGTGGGGTGAGCAGGAGACAATTCGTCAATCCTTAAAATATTCACGTGAATATAAGAGGAGGGGATCAAATTTTGTCTTTCACGTGCAAAATAGAAGAGGAGAAGTCCAGCTTGCTTTCCTGTGAAAGAAGAGGAGAGGACCAACTTGCTTTCCCGTTAAACATAGGAGGAGGAATGTCGAACTTTACTCTCACGTCAATATAAGAAGGAGAGACATCAAACCGGTCCTTCCGAAAAAATAGAAGAGAGACGTCAAGTCTGCTCTTACGTGAAAATAGAAGAGGGACGCAGCTTGCCCTTTCGGGTGAGTTCGGTAACAGACGTCTGTTGGCATTCCAGAATTCCTTCCCCTTTCAGGGTAAGAAAATCCAGTACCTCTTGGTCGTGTGAATATTTGAATTTGGTCCTCACGTTTGAGATTCTCATATTTTATAAGAAGGATGACACTCATGTTTTACTCTTTGTACTCAACCTCACACATTGAGGGTAAAAGAGTAATTTTATCAAATTTTGATAAGAAATACAAGTAGTTTAGACTTGATTCTCTTTTGAAGTCCTGTCTTGAAAATAGTCGTGCAGGCTTAGTTTCTTGACTAGCATACACATTGGAAGCAAGAGAGGTAGAGGTTTCTCCTTCTCTTTAAAAATTAGGTTTTGGAAAAGTTTGGCCAGAAGGCTAGTAGTTCATGTTTTATTCTTGTGCTCAGCCTCACATGTTGAGGGAAAAAGAGTAAATTTCAGAATTTTAGAGAAGAACATGATGTCCATGCTTGGTTTTTCTAGTAGGCGTGCATACTTGACTTTGAAGAAGCAGGACGCGCGAACAATAGAGCCAAAAGAGCTAGACGTGTTCAAAAACAAGGGTTGAGATTTTTGTCACACTTTTTGCAACACTTATAAGTGTTGAAAACCATTTTCAAACGTTATCTAAATTTAAAATAATGCTTTTTGTCACACTTTGTCAGCGTTTGTAAATGTTGCACATTTATTTTCAAACCCCAATTAAGGTTTGGGAAATTGGAAACGCTTTAACTCGTTTATGAGTGTTGCGAAGCGCTTTAGAACCCTTTTCAAATTCTTTTATTCATTTTACATTGGTTGTCTCTTTAAGCAAAGGATCATTGCAACTGGGTATGGTTTTTTAGCTAGAAAAAGCTATAGAGTCATATTTTATTTAATTTAAGCACAACTATGGTACTTTATATAATTAAATAAATACGTATTTTTGTAATAGGTTAATATTGTTTAATTTTGAACATAAATATTAACGTAAGTAATTTTGGGATTCAACTGTGGAATATAACACCCGAAAATAATACTCAAATTGCTCTATACTAGTGTGCAATATATCTAGGAGCCTAAGAGATTTTTTTTTTTTAAAATCATAAAACATTTGGGAAACTTGTCGTGTGCGCCTGAATGTTCTAATGATTTTGTGTAGTGATGAATATTGATTAAATTCATAAATTTAATCATATATGTTGGCCAGACATATAGAGAGAGGTCATGGATATGTGCCTGAGATAGAGTAGGGATAAGCGTCTACCCGAAAATTCTTTTTCAGAATTTTAATAGTTCAGTATTTATCAGACCAGAGTCTTAAGAGGTGAATTACTAATTTATCCTTGTTAAAAATCCACCATCTACAGGGGTATATAAAAAAAATCCTACCCATGTTTTTTTTCTTCTCTTTTTGAAGCATAAATATTTTATTGAACTAATAAAACACTATTACATGATGATAGGTGATACCCACCGAGACAACATTACAGTAAGTTCGGTATGCCTAGAGTCTTCAACAACATGACGGTGAAATAGTATGTGAGCAACAGTCTCTGGATCAGAATTGCGTAAGGGGGAAGTATTGAAATTAGTGAGGTGGATATGGTTGAGGTTATCGAGGCTCCGTAGGCCTACGATGAATGTTTTCCACAAGAAAAACTGTACTTTTGATGTACACAAGAGTGCCCAAAGAAACTTAAATGATAGTAGTGGGTTTCGACGCAATCGATCTGAGGTGCTAGTCAGGCATTTGTGTCTAGATGTTGTGGTGTACTGCCCGTACTTTACCTGTCTACCTCCTTGTTTTCCTGCTTGATCCATGGTGATTACCTTTAACTTGAGTCCTTAGATGAGTATTTTCTATAGCTGGTAGACCTGGTTGAAGAAGTATTTGCAACTATTAATTAGCTTGGAAATGGCAGCTGTGCGGAGAAGTAATTCTTGTTTTTCCGAAGAGAAATAGTGCGCTGAGTAGACGAGACGAAAAATACATTACACAAGACTCCGTTGAGCAGACGAAGTACTAATTTGCTAAGTAGGTGAAGTACTTGAATTGACGAAGTAAAGTTACTAGACTCTTCTCACTAATACAGACCAACACGCTAATGTAACTAATACTGACTAGTTAATGACACAAATCTAGTATAACTAAAGTATTACAACATAGAGAAAGAACAAGAAAGTTATGCTGAACAATTGAACTTAAGAGTGACTATTACAGACTGTTACACACTCTAATTAAAAAGAAAAAACCTAGACTAAGAATGAGACCAGGATACAAAATAGCAGAGTAATGTTAAAACCTTGGTTTACTTACTGCCTTACAAAGCTAAAACTTAGAATCTACTACACTTGGACACACTATTATAACTAAAAAAACTATTGGCTTGAAATAGGAACGAGAAAAAAAGTAGAAGGCTAAAGAAGTAGTCAAGAAAAAAAGGTGGATATTCCACCAGCCCATAAAGTAAATACTAAGAAATTGTTGCATTATGTTATGATACTGAAAACCCCAAAAAAATTCTTATATAGTTCTTTAGTTCTTGGGATATTCTGTAAAGCTGATGTATTGCTGCCTGTTGTGAAATGAGATTGGTCTTGAAAGATTGGCCCTAATAGGCATGAAGAAAACCAAAAGTGGAGAGAAATTGAAAAAGCTGCTTCTTCTCTATTGTGTGCCACTAAAATTCGAAAGATGTCAGCCAATTGTTCCGGATTCAAAGTTGTTAATTCTCCAATTATTGTTCAATTATAAGCGAATATCCACCGTAAGTAATCATCTAAGTGACCTAAATCACATCTTGGTTACTGAAATCCATCTAACATCATTTGATTTAAAAAGCCTGCAATGTAACACAATTGAGTTAGCTTTGGGTATTGCACAAGAATTTTCCTTTCAAAGTTTTCTTTTGATAGTTACAGTTCAAGAGAACCTCAGTATGGTCCTAAATCCTCATCATAAAACAGCTCCATAGACACACAAACCACATGATAAGACTTCCAACCTTAAAGGAAAGGGAAAACAAGACGCCTGACAAAAACCCACCAAGAACCTTCCGGCTGACAACCAAGCACAAGATATAATTTGAAGTCTGAATCAGAAAAAACCACCAACAAAACAAAAGGCCATAGATGTTGAACTGAAGCAATAAAATCTGGTGGGGATTCAGAGAAATAAATGCTTCCAAACACAGGAAACAGGATCTTAAGGCTAAGCAAATGGGTCAGCTGAAGGCTCCACCAGACCAGAGAATGGCCCTGGTGAAACAAATTAACAAAGGTAGATTAATGATTAACACAACCACGGGATGGAGCTAGAAAATTTAGGATTTGAAAGCAAACGGGGATTCTGAGAACAATGAAAAAGCAATTACGAATCATAATGGGAAGAACTAAAATAAAAATAAGGAGGTACATTTCTACCTGTCGAGGTTACAATCTCTTTAAGCTTAATCACATTTTCATGATGCAATTTCTTTAAAACTATAATTTCTCGTATGGCAGTTATAGGGAACTGCAAAAAGTACCCCACAGAACTGTAGTCATTAAATATACAGCCTAACTTGGTTACCGTTTGTACAAAATCAGTCCTCGTATGTACATATATCAGGAAATCCAGAAAGAGTCTTTGT
>JAJJMC010012139.1:253057-265880 GCA_023531435.1 Papaver californicum
CTGATTCCTGGTCCTTTTAAAATTATTTAAAAATCATCCTTAGGTTATTTAGTCTTTTTCATACTCCTGGAATTTTCTAGAGTTAATTTAAGTCATTATTTTCTAAAATCATTACCTTCACAAGTTCGAGTAACAAATATTTATTTACCATTCTAAAATTACATCAGTATGCACTAGCTTGTGCATAATTATCGCTATTTACTATGCAAATATGCGTTCTCGAGTACGTAACACGGTTGAATGATGCTTTCGCATAATTCAAGCTTTATGGGATAAGCTACAAGCATATTGATGCTTAGGCATCAAGTATGCTCCAACGTATCGGCCACATCGCATATATATGTGCATTACCGCTCGTGCACATTCAAGCTTTATCGAATAAGCTACAAGCATATTGATGCTTAAACATCAATTATGCTCCAACATATAGGCCACATCGCATATACATGTGCATTACCGCTTATGCACATTCAAGCAAAGCTTACTCCCTATATATGTTTTATTCACATTTTTACAAATAAATAAAAGAAAGGGAAGTGACATCCATCGACTGCATTTTAGGCAAAAACGCCAACTCGTTGGCGCCTCTAGCAAAAACGCCAACTGGTTGGCGCCTCTAGGCAAATCCGCTAACTGGTTGGCATAACTAATCTAAACCGCCATCTGGTTAGCATAGCTAAGCATCATCAATTTCCAACCAACACCTCCTCCCTACATATGTTTTATTTTGCATTTATACAAGTGGATATAAGGAGGATATATGACGTTCATATACTGCACTTTCTAGTGATGCATTCTCAATCATGCATCACAGTATAATAGTGCATTGCCACTATAATGTGCTCTCGGATATACATCGTTGGTTCAGTGATGCATTCTCAATTATGTACAACGGCATAATAGTGCATTAGCACTATAATGCATTCTCGGATATGCAACGTTGGTTCAGTGATGCATTCTCAATCATGCATCACGGAATAATAGTGCATTAGCACTATAATGCATTATCGGATATGCAATGTTAGTTTAGTGATGCATTCTCAATCATGCATCATGGTATAATAGTGCATTAGCACTATAGTGCATTCTCGGATACAACGTTGGTTCAGTGATGGATTATCAATCATGCATCACGGATAATAGCGCATTAGCACTTTAATGCATTCTCGGGTATGCAACGTTGGTTTAGTGATGTATTCTCAATCATCCATCATGGCATAATAGTGCATTAGTACTATAATGCATTCTCGGATATGCAGCGTTGGTTCAGTGATGCATTCTCAATCATGTATCACGGCATAATAGTTCATTAGCACTATAATGCATTCTCGGGTATGCAACGTTGGTTTAGTGATTCCTTCTCAATCATGCATCACGGCATAATAGTGCATTAGACTTATAATGCAGTCTCGGGTATGCAAAGTTGGTTCACTGATGCATTCTCAATAATGCATCACGGCATAATAGTGCATTAGCACTATAATGCATTCTCGGGTATGCAACGTTGGTTCAGTGATGCATTCTCAATCATTCATCACGGCATAATAGTGCATTAGCACTATAATGCATTCTAGGGTATGCAACGTTGGTTCACTAATGCATTTTCAATCATGCATCACGACATAATAGTGCATTAGCACTATAATGTACTCTCGGGTATGCAATATTGGTTCAGTGATGCATTCTCGAATATCCATCATGCGTAATAGGGACTTAACAATATAATTCAAGGTCAAGGCATCCACACCCTAATCCAATCCTAAGTGAGCTTTATAATATTAGGGTGAAGCTTCATCCCAGGTCATGACGCGTCCCTGAGTAAGCGTCATGCAAATATTTCGGGTGTTACAAGTCCTTGGTTGGAAATCAATAGAGCATACCCGAGGATGCTTACCAAGCAAGCATCCCATTTGATGTAAAGTGTACTCGAGGATGTGTACCCTAGGAAGCTTCACCAATCCGTGATGCATACCCGAGTATACACTACTGAAAAGTGCAGTCGATGGATGTCCCTTACCCTTTTATTCAAAATATATGGAAATACGATTAAGACATATATAGGGAGGGAGCTTTGGGTGAATGTGCATGAGCGGTAATGCACATATATGCGGTGTGTCCTATACGTTGGTGCATACTTGATGCAAAAGCGTCAATATGCTTGTAGCTTAGCTGTTGGAGCATGAATTATGCGAAATCATCATTTATCCGTGTTGCGTACTCAAGAATGCATTATGCATGCTAACTAGCGATAATTATGCACAAGCCTGTACATACTTTGCTAAAGTTCCTTGGCCTATACGGACTAGGGTATGTAGGCATCCGCAAACAATGCATTGAGCTGCATCACCTTATCGCTCATATCATCTAATTTAGAGGTGATTACGATATTATGGTAACTCGTATCATCTGGCTCGGCAATGCTAAGTCAAAAGATGATTGTTGAAACACATGATGAGGTAGTTGCAATTCCATTCGATGGGTTGTTCATACTTCCTATCAACCGTTACAGCATGAAATGGCATGTGCCTATATGTTGCACCCTTAGCAAGAACAAGATCAGTGCAGGCTCCAGCGCATGGTCGAAGCAGAGTTAAAAAATTAGAAATTAGGCTTAAAATGTCCTAGATTCTATTCCAAGGCATGACTTAAGCCTGGACAATGCTCGTAAGCAAGTGATGCATGCTAAAGGCATCACCATTGGCTTTTATGGTTTTAGCCATTGTTCTGGAAGTTGGAAGAAGGGTGAGTAGGAACGGTATGGAAACTATATTTCGAGTATCATACAAGCAAAGCATGCTTGGAAAGGAAAATCTACCTGCATTTTCCAGCGAGAAGTTAGGCTTTAAGGTCCGGTGAAAGTCTTTCAAGCTGCGCATCGGGGAGTTCCGGCCTTCCCAGCGTACTACGCCGGAGACGGAATTCTCCAGTCTATGACACTCTCATTACTACATTGAGGGCTTATGGAACAAAGAAAAATTGGAATAGTGATTCTCTACTGATGACTGCAATTCTATATTGAACACTTCTCTAAACACTTAGGAAGAAGATCATGTGATTTGGAATCTGATTGACAAAGGAAATTTCATAGTTAAATATTTATTTGATCACAAGATAAATTATAAATATAGGGACACTATCTCCATAACCCAAATTGGGAAAAAATCTAAAAACTTGACACAAGTCCTTCTATCCAGTTATTCTTATAGTGTGCTCATGAAATTCTTCACAAATACCCTTAGAAAACAAACATATTGAGTCAAATTGGAGCGGTTACTGAAAGAATAGTTGGATTGGCCCAAATTGAGTCAGATCCCTTACTATCTATGGTCCTTCACAAATACCCTTAGAAAACTTCACAAATACCCATTCGGGTATAATTAAAATTTTAATTAAAAACATAGTTTCCATAATTCCGTGTTTAACCTTCCATTTCTTCTTTTACTTCTTCATTTCTGATAATACAGAACATAAATCTTCATCGCCTCCATCGCTCACACCACCACCATCTTCATCATCGCTCCCATCACCATCACCACCATCATCTTCATCGCCTCACCACAACCAGCGCCACCTCCACTAATCTCACCACCTCCTAATTTCCTCCTAATCCACCACCACCTCCTGAACTATCGATTTCGATCGATTTTCACTTCATTAACTACATAACTTAAATATCATGCAAAATCAAGTTTTATAATACTGTAATAAGATCAATCGCATCAATTTAACAAAATAAATAAATAAATAAATTAGGTTTTGATTTTGAAGATCCAGAGTTCTAGTCTTCAACAACAATCAAATTAGAAGATTCAATGGAAGGTAAAAAAACAAAAATGAGTTTGAACTTGTTTATATTTCATGTATTTCGATTTTCTTAGGGTTTTGGTACTATTTTTGCTAAAATCATATTATCATTTTCTCTAAAAAAATTTTTTGAAAGTTGTTTGATTTTGCTTTGATATTGATTTGATTTTGTTTATTACTGATAAAAAAGGTCTCTAGTTGTTATTGTTGATGTGAAAAACTTTAACATAAGGTGCTTCTGTGGTGGTGGTGGAATCGGTGGAGGTGTAGTAATAATTTTGATAAAAATCAGAAAGAGAAATTTGGAGAAGATGATATTAATGATTTTGATATTTCTAATAATATATTTTTTTACACCAAATGATTGGTATTTATACCAATGTATTAATAAGAAGACTTAGTCATAACATAGATACTTAGTCAAGTTAGAACTATTTGACTTAGTCTCTAACAGACCCCCTCAAACTGATAAAGTGTTACAGTCACAGACAAACACTTTAACTGTTTGATGCTTTTATTACACTGAACTATAGTAATAGAAGAGAAAGAACATCCAAGCAAAAACAACAACAACTTGGAGAAGACTGGTGCACATAACCCCTTAGTAAATAGATCTTCCAACTGATCTTCACTGGCAACATGATGCAATTGTAAGAAACCAAATGTAACACCCGCAAATTTTGTATGAAGCTTACTCAAGGATGCGTCATGGCCTGGGTTAAAGCTTCATCCTAATCTTATAAAGCTTCCCCAGATATGCATTTGGGGTGTGGATGCTTAACTTTGAATTTTATTGTTAAGGCATTATTATGCCGTGATGCATTATGCAATGCATCACCGAGCTAAAGTTGCATAGGAGAACGCATCATAGTGCTAAGGCACTATTATGCCGTGATGCATTATTCAATCCATCACTGAGCCAAGAATGCATCACCATGATGCATAAGTGTTTTATTCGCAACGGCTTTGGCAAGAAATCTTCATTTCGGCCTTGGCAGTCGATGTATGACCCTTACCTTTCTATTATTTGTTTATAGAAATGCGAATATAACATATATAGGGAGGATGTGTTGGTTGAATGTGCATGAGCGGTAATGCACATCTAGCTATGCGATATAGCCTATACATTGGAGCATACTTGATGCATAAGCATCAATATGCTGGTAGCTTAAGCGATGAAGCTTGAATATGCTTTGATGCTTACCCAATGTTTGGCTTTGGCAAGAAATCTTCATTTCAGCCTTGGCAGTCGATGGATGACCCTTACCTTTCTAATATTTGTTTGTGGAGATGCGAATAGAACATATATAGAGAGGAAACTTTGCTTGAATGTGCATGAGCGGTGATGCACATGTAAACGCGATGTGGCCTATACAGACTAGGATTTGCTTGTCCTTTTGGCCTTGCAACGAAGTTGGAATCGATGTTTGGCTTTGCCTTAATAGGCTTAAGTTGTTAGTCCCTTACGAATAGACCCTTTGATGAACTATGGTCATGCTTGATCCCATCAAGGTACGGGTTGGGTACGTAGGCAGCCGCAATGCAATGCATTGAGGTGAAGAACTTTGTCGCTCATATCACCTAATTTGGGAGATGATTGCGACATATGGTAACTCATATCATCTGTCTCGGCAATGCTAAGCAAGAGATGATTGTTGCCACACTTGATGGGGTAGTTGCAATTCCATTTGATGGATTGTTCATACTACCTTGGAACAATCGTTGCATGGAATGACATGTGCCTGGATGTTGCACCCTTGGAAGGAACAAGATAAGTGCAATGCTCCAGCACATGGTCGAAGCTGAACTGATAAAGCGAAAGCTTAGGCTTGAAATAGCCTAGGTGTTGGTCCAAGGCATGAGTTAGGCCTGGACAATGATTGGAATTATGAGATGTTTTCCAAAGGCATCCCCATTAGCTTGTATAGCCTTCAACCCTTAGTATAATGAGGTTAAGTTGGAATGGTATGCTAGTCAAAGGCATTCACCATCGGCCATAATGTCCTTGCACCCTTTGTAGGTCAAGGGTGAGTTGGAACGATAGGGAGAATGCACCTGAAATGGTATAAACGTAGCTTGAACGGTGTGGGAACTACGTTTCAAGTAAAACGCTTACAAGACATGTTTGGAAATAAAAAATTTACCTGCACTTTCTAGCGAGAATTTAGGACTTAAGGCACATTGACTCTTTCAGAATCACGGGTTCGGGGAGTTTTGGCTTTCCCAGCGCAGCACGCCGGAGGCGGAATTTTCCAGTCGGTTACACCAGACTCCACCAGTTCCTTGACAGCATGATAGTGCACCTCTATATGCTTGGACCTAGCATGAAAAACAGGATTAGTATCCAAGGAAATGACACTTTTATTATCACAAAAAAGATGCACAGGACCCTTCAAAGCAAAATGCAATTCATCTAGAACATAAAAAACCCATTGTAACTCAGCAACAGCCATTGTCAAACATTTATATTCTGCCTCAGCAAAAGATTTAGACACAGTAGGCAGTTTCTTGGATGACCAAGCAATGACAGAACCTCCCAATATAACAACATAACCAGAAGTGGATCTTCTGGTATCAGGATATCCTGCCCAGTCAGAGTCAGCAAAATCCTTTAAACATTGTAAATCAGCAGACCTAAGAAAGATACCAGTACCCAGACTTCCTTTCAAATATCTTAGTATCCTTTTAACTAAGAGCATATGCTTATCTGTTAGAGCATGCATAAATTGTGAAACATATGTAACAACAAAGCAAATATCTGGTCTTGTGAGAGTCAAATACTGAAGGCTACCCATTATATTCCTATATTCAGTTGGATCACTTAACAGAACTCCCTCATTGATGGATATTCTATTAGCCTTTGCCACTGGTGTTTTGCAGGGTTTGCAAGTCAACATTGCAGCCTTTGTTAACAAATCTAGAGTGTATTTTTTCTGTGTTAGCAACATAGTGTCAGAACTTGGTATTGCTTTAATTCCTAGAAAATATGTCAGATTGCCTAACTCCCTCATAAAAAACCTATCCCCCAAGGAAGTTACTGCAGCATTCATCATACCATCTGAACTTCCAGTTATTAAAATATCATCAATATACAATAAGAGCACTAACATATCAGAACCATGTGTATAAATGAACATAGAGTGATCATATACAGACTTCTTGAAACCATAAGATAAAAAAAAAAGAACTGAATGTCTTGAACCATGCTCGTGGAGCCTTCTTTAAGCCATGTATACTTTTCTTGAGTTTACACACATAAGAAGGATAATGATCAGGATGAATAAACCCTTAAGGTTGCACTATATACACAGTTTCATTTAAATGTCCATGCAAGAATGCATTGGAGACATCCAACTGTTTAACAAACCAATGGTGTGTAAGTGTAATTGTAAGGACAATTCTGATAGTACCAAACTTAACCACTGGACTAAATATGTCCTTGTAATCTACCCCCTCTAGTTGAGTGTATCCTTGGGAAACTAACCTAAACTTATACCTGTCAACAGAACCATCTGCCTTCAGCTTTACTTTATACACCCATTTATAACCCAAGATGTTCATCCAAGGTTCAGGTGAACATAGTCCCAAGTATCTTGCTGCACCAATGCATCAATCTCCTCCTTCATAGAAGCTATCCATTTTGGGTGTTTAGAAGCAGTCTTGTAACTCTTTGACTCATCAGTGTTTGCCAAGAATGAAGTAAAAGCAACAGGAATTGGATGCCTAGCAGTTATATGAGCTACATGATCAGGAAACATTTTAGGCTTGTATATTCCCATCTTTGATCTAGTAACAATAGTACTGCTAGGAACAGAACACATTCAGGTGCAGGTTGTATTTGATCAACAGTAGAAGAAGAATGAACAAAAGATATTGAATCAGGAGTATTTGATGAGTTGTAAAATTTTGTTTCATCAAAAATCACATGTCTATAAATATAGGTCTTCTTAGAGATTGGATTGTAGCACTTTTAACCTTGTGCATTGGACTGTAACCAATAAAAATACACATGTCAGACTTTGGAGAGAGCTTGTCAACTCTAGAAGCACCTAGGAAGGATAGCATGTAGACCCAAATTTTTTTTTAACCACTTATAATCTGGTATTGAGTGAAAAATAACCTCATAAGGGGTTTTGTATGCCAAAATTTTGGATGGAGTCCTGTTTATAAGATATGTAGCAGTTTGAAATGCATCATACCAAAATTCCTTTGGACAATGTGTATGAAACAAGAGAGTGTTACCCATCTCAGTAATGTGCCTATGTTTTCTTTCAGCAAGGTCATTCTGTTCTGGAGTTTTTGGACAAGAGATTCTGACAGAAATCCCATTTGAGTCAAGAAAAATCTTAAACTGACCATTCACAAGTTCAGTAGCACCATCCACTTGAAAGGACTTTATTTTTATAGAAAACATATTTTCTGTTAAACCTTTGAAATGAGTAAAACAAGACAGTGCATCTGTTTTGAAAACCATTGGATAAATCCAGTGAAATCTACTAAAATCATCAATAAAGACAATATAGTATCTGAATCCAGCCAAAGATTGTACAGGAGATGGTCCCCATACATCACAATGAATCAGTTCTAATGGCTGAATTGTATGACATGCAGAAGTAGAGAATGGTAATCTCTTACTTTTAGCAAGCTGACATGGGTGACAGATAGGAGATTTACTTGGAGAAGTTAACTGAATTAGTTTCTGTTTCTGTAAATGATGCAAGATATGAGAGGAAGGATGGCCTAATCTTGCATGCCACAAGGAAGGAGTATTAGCAACATTTGAGGAAGCAAAGAGAGAGTGATGATGTGATGAAACAGAAGGCAAATGATGGATGGGATACAAATTATTTTCAACATCACCATGAGCCAACAAAGAATTATCAAGCATGCTTCTTATCTCATAACCATATGAATCAAACACAAAGTAGCAACAATTATCCTTTGTGAACTTAGCAACAGATAAGAGATTATGCTTGAGTTGTGGTACCAACAACACAGTGTTTAACTTAAATCTAGTTTGATGTGTGTGCACAAAAGAAGTTCCAATTAAATATATAGGCAATGTCTTACCATTTCTTACCATGACTCTCCTTTCCATCATAAGAAGAAGAATGTTGAAGCAAAGAAGCATCACCAGTCATGTGAGAAGAGGCACCACTGTCGGACATCCATGTTGTAGGTGTGGACAGCTCACTACTGTCAGAAGCATTAACATTGAAAGTGGAAAAAGCATTTTCCATCTCAGCTACATTGGCAGTAGCAGCAGTAGATCCTACATTCTTTGGAGGAGCATACCTAAAGAAACACCTACTTACATAGTGTCCCATTTTCCTGCATATTTGACATTCCACAGTAAAATAGTCATTCTGTGGTCTTGTAACTCTACCAGAACCAAGAATGGATACTGAACCAGAAGTAGATCTAGTTGTTGAGCCATTATGATGAAACCTTTTAATATTTCTTCTTGAAGCTTCTTGAATTGGATGAACCAGAACTAGATCCAAATCTTGCACTAGAGTGAACATTTCTAGTGTAGAATGCTGTTGATTCTGGAGATTCAAAATTTGCTGTCATTTCTTGATGTTGATCATGTAGCCATTGCTCATGAATTGGCAATCTAGCTTTAAGTTCTGAGAAAATATATGACGATTCTCTATTGTAGGCAGAGACAACAAAGTTATCATATTCTCTTCCAAAGCCATTCAAGATATGCATAGTGAGATCCGCCTCACTTACCTTTTCTCCAATTGCAGACAGAGAATCAGCAATCATCTTGATTTGATGAAGATAAAGTGTTATTGATTGAGTACCCCTACGAATGTTGTTAAGTTGATTACGAAGCATACCTCTTCTAGCAGCAAATTGTTGTTTAAATGTTGTTCAAGAAACAACCAAATTTCTCAGGCAGATGATAAACCTAGAACATCACTGGAGACAGTTGATGTTAATGTTGCTTTTAAACAATTGACAACAAATCTATCAAGTTTACGCCAATGAATCCACCTTGGATTTGTCACTGGAAAACCATTTGTAAGTATTTCTGTTGGTGGTTTTTGAATCTCACTATTAACATAACCATATAAATCTGTTGATATAAGAATTGATTCAAAATGATCTTTCCATAACAAGTAATTTGTAGAATCAAGTTTAATTGAAATGAAGTTTGATATATTAGTAAATGGAAGAGAGAAATTTGATGTGAACTCTGGTTCTGTAGCAGTTGTATTATGATTTGTACCCCAAGGATCTGATCGATTAGCCATACTTCTAGTAACAGGCATGTAAAATTTTTTGATGATTTGATGTTAGATCAATCACAAAATTTCAGATCAAGAAAATGTTGATAAAGAAAAATGTTGTTGAAAAATATAGAGACAGATGCACAAAATTGAAGATCTGAGAAGAGTAAAGTTGAAGAATATTTGAACCTGATAGATTTGAAGATTTTAACAAAATGATACTTCTTAAATTTTTGTTTTACTGATTTTGATTCAAGATGATGAAACTCATCTCTGATACCATGATAATTTTGATAAAAATCAGAAAGAGAAATTTAGAGAAGATGACATTAATGATTTTGATATTTCCTATGATATTTCTTTTTACACCAAATGATTGGTATTTATACCAATGCCTTAATTAATAAGAAGACTTAGTCATAACATAGAGACTTAGTCAAGTCAGAACTATTTGACTTAGTCTCTAGCATGTAGATGGTGGACTTGGTGGTAGTGGACAAGAGGTGGAAAGAGTGTCGGTGGTGGAAACGACACATGATTAAGTGAAGGAGTAAGAGGTGGGATGGGATTATGGTAGTGGTACAAGACTTAGTGATGGAGGAGGATTTGTTGGAGGAGTTGGTAAAGGTTTTGGGAAGACAGAGGTAATGGTCGTGGTCCTGGTGGAGAAGCTTCCTTTAAAACAGCAAAAAAGCTTCATCTGCTTATGAATTTGCTGATTAACTTGGAAGTTTCTTTGGCGATTTGTGGTTCGTGCAGTGTAAGATTTTCTAATACGAAGTACCTGTAGTACATCTAATTTTTATGTTTGGTATTTAATGCTTATGATCCCTTGTGTATATCGAAGTCTTCGCATCTATTGTGCACTGCAAGATGCTTAATTGGGCTCTGACTGGTGTTTGGTAGGTAGATTGTCATTATGTCCTTAAGGATGGTTTATTCAACTGGAATGTTGTAGTTGAAAGACGAGTAGTTTACTAAACTAAGAAAATTAAGCAATGCACTTTAAGGGAAACAAAAATTGTGTGTCAAAGAATTTACATACGAATGTAGCGTGCCTAATTATCTTTATCTAGCTCTTTACATATTATGTTATGTTTCTTTTATATAAAAATATATATGCGTTTTTATCTCCCCTGTTGGATTTAGTAGTTTTATGGTTGTGTTGGAGTGGTGGTGTTGCAGGTGATGAAATTTGTAAAGATTGTTAATTTTTACTGAAGTTTGATATTATTGCAGATCGGGACTATAAAAAAATGATATAGTGAAACTTTTTGATTGTCTAGAAGATCATGGTATGTATGTCTTTATTCCTAAAACTCTTGTTATTTTTGCCTCTCATTGCCATGTTTGTCATATCTATCTAACTCCAGTTAGATTGATTGTCAGGTGCTGCTTGGGTTGTATTGTCACCTTATTTCTCTTTTAATTGTTCATTTCTACTCTTATAAGTCAGAATTCCTTCTCTATTACACCCTATCAGATAAAACAACTTAGCTAATTATTAAGCAGCCACTATCTTCCATATAAGCTTAGACTTTTATAATGCCACCAGTGGCCCCTTGTTTGTCGTTGATGCATTGCAGTTACAAAGTATTTCGTATGTTCAATCTTTTTCTATTGTAATTAGAACATAGAACCTCTGATCTGCCATTTGAGTTTGTTAAAGTCAAACATTTATGTACATTTCATTGGTAGTTTGCTATGATATTTTACTAGTTTAGATGACGGAGCATCCTATTTCAACGAGAAACCGTAAGATGCATCTGAAGATCATGGTCCATTTTCAACCGCAGCATCAGTTGTACAAGGGGCTAGCAGCATCTTCAGCGGTTACCACTGGCAAAACAATATATGTGGAACTCGATACAGAGGATTTTTTTGACTGGTAGCAATTAAAATCTCAATCTTATGTTGATTTTTTTGAAATCTAACCATAAAGTATGGGGTTAGATTGTGATCCAATTATGCTCAGGTTTGTCCGCTCAACCGTTCTCTTTTAAAGGGGTTTTCTCTTGTTTACTTGTATACTGAATTTGGGTGATTTATAAATTTTGGTTTTTGATGAAACCCAATTAGCTAGTATGTATTAATTGTTACTTTTGTTGTGAATGTGGTATTTGCTATTGCAGTATGAGTACAGTATGTTAAGTTGAGATGAATTGGCATGGATAATGTATTCAGAAACTAATTGTTTTTTGTCTTTAACACTGTTTAGGAGAGTTTATTGTGTTTTATACTTGTAAAACATGTAGAATGGTAGAAGAAAGTTTATATTTTTTTGACTGTATTAAGGTTTTGCAGCTTGGTGTTTTTAGATTGAATGTTTAATGGTTTACTTATACTTGTACTCATGTTTCTCGTGAGTAACCTTGTATTTATTGATTCAACAATTTCATTTGCTTGAATAGTGTGAATTTGTACAGTAGAAACACTGAAATAGCTATATTAGATGAACCTGTGGTGTAAATGGTAGCACATTTGACTCCACATCAGAAGATGCGCGTTCGATTCACGTCAGGTTCACTCATTCGAGTATGTAAATTTTGGTATCAACTTTGGTTATGGACACTAAATTTTGGTGTCAACTTTTGGTGTCAACTTGTGTTTGTTGACACCAGATTATGATGTCAACAACATAACTTTTTTTTGAATTTTCAGTTTTGGTGTCAACTTTGGCTTGTTGACACCAGATTTTGGTGTCAACTTTGGGTTGTTGACATCAATAACATCTCTTTTTTTCTAAATTTTCGGTTTTGGTGTCTACTTTTGTTTGTTGG
>JAJJMC010012144.1:0-12106 GCA_023531435.1 Papaver californicum
ATTGATATGTACCTTGTTCTAGATATTGAATTGGATAAGTACATATCCATATATACTTTGTTCATGCTATAGATATAAAAGCATATATATAGATGTATATTGTTCTACACTAAAGCATTCAGAGCTTGCATACAAGATAGTATATATTGATATGTACTTTATTCTAATCTTGAATTGGATCAGTACATATCCATGTATACATTGTTCATGATATAACAGATACATATCAACATATCAAAAATATATACTTTGTTTTATATTATAGTACGTATTGATATATTGTAGGGATATTGACAGTGTGTTCATTATACAGTTGGTGTGAAGAAAACCACAAAACCTGCACCTGCTAGGAAGATATACATAAGTGGTTTCATGGGGATTTTCTCGCTTGTTAAAGCAATCAAGGCAGAATAGCTTGAGTTGAGTGAAACTCAGTTGCGGATAATCAGTGAACAATCATATGGGAACCTTTTCCTGATGTTCTGGTACACAAATATGGGTGCATATCACTGGATGAAGAATGAAACTGCTGTGACCAATCTTATAAAGTGTTATAAGAGAAATAAAGTTGCAGATGAGCTCAGATTTGAGTTTAAAAGGCATGGAGTTTCACATATTCTAACATCCACTCCTGAAGAAGTAGGTGTTATCTTTGGAATGCCAAGAGCAGGAAAAAGACAACATGAAGATATAATGCTGACATCTAGAGGTGGATATAGAAACAATGCTTTCTTCTAGAGGTTCTTTGCTGATGCACCAAAGACAAAACTAATAGAGTGAGGATACATGAAGAAGTCTCGAAACTTCTAAGAAAAAAGAAAGCAACTGAGAAGAATTTTGAAGAAGAAGAAAGTGATGAAGAAAATAAAGAAATTGGAAGTGATGAAGAATAAGAAAGTGAAGAAGGAAGTGAATAAGGGATTGAGAAAAAAAAGTCAAGAAGTGAGAGATGCTGAAGACCTGGTAAGGCTTAATTCCTTGTCATGTGTATCACTTTGTTTTTCACAACAAAAGATACACATACCTTGACTAAAAAGTACGTAGGTCTTGTGGAGGATCTAGAAGCTGCGAAGAATGTGTCATGGCCTGATTTGATACATTCTTACCTTGAAAATTCATTAAATGACAATCTCAACGCAGTCGAGAGTACAACAGGGTGTATGAATTATTTTTTGGTAAGAACACGTACTAATTTTTTTTAGTAGTTTCCTCAATGAAATCATGATTTACTTTTAACTTTGTTTTTGTGAAAAAAAATTTCCAAAACAGATTTGGTATGCAGGGCATACATATTTGCTGGAACCGGAGAAATACAGACGATTCCAGAAAAAAAATGTTTGTTCCGAGAGCTGCAAAATGGAATCTGTCAAAGTTATGTGCTGAACTCCAAAAAGACATTGATAAAACTGAAATATGAGGTAAGAAAAATATGTACTTATTTACTAAATTTATGATGCTGTGTTATCATACAGTATATAATGATATGTATTTAATGTATGATGTTTTTTATCCTACAGTATATATTGATATGTACCTCATGAAAAAATTTGTTTTTATAGAACATATTTCTGAGTACATATGTTTTGTTACAGTTCAATGACAAGGTTCAATACACCAATGAAGAAAAGTAAATTCTAACTAGAATAACAAGAAGCGTTGAAGATGAAAAAAAAGAAGATAAAGAAGAAACTGCAGCAAAAGAAGTCGGAGAAGATAACTGGAAATGAAGATATGAAGATTTGAGAAAGACAATATTTGAGAAATAGGATGAAGCTAACACTATGAAGCATGAGGATGGACCGCTTGATGCGTCAAAGCTTCTACAAATGTTGAATGACATTTATATGAAAGCTTCTCCCATGCAGCCTTAAAATGGAGGAGAGTTTCGAGACTCATTTGATGAGAGTCCCACTCATTTAAGCACTGACCCAACTGGAGAATTACCATCTCCTACTACTCCAACAGATCGTCTTTGTGAAAACATAACAAAAGGTGGAGTAGATTTTGGAAAAGAAGTGCCAACTGTTCAGATTCCAACAGAAGATGAACAAAATGATGTGAGTGACACCACCGTCAAAATGATGCCATTTAATGTTGCATTGTCAACACCACCTTCAGTGCGCAAGTTCTGTGGTGTTGATGTTGATGTTATCAAAACATGGGCTAAATCTGACCTGGAGGAAGAGATCAAAAAGATGCAGGAGAAAAATAACTCAGAGGTAAGTAATGCTGGCTAGTTTTACTCTTTATTCAAAATCTGTTTATGAATATAGTTGTACATATCAGTATGTACTTGATTATAAATGTGTTTTATTATTGTCATATAACTGTACATATCAATATGTACTTGATTACAGATGTGTTTTATTATTGTGATATAGATGTACATATTAGTATGTACTTGGTTACAAATGTGTTTTATTATTGTCATATAACTGTAAATATCAGTATGTATTTACCTATCATAAATAAAACTCTGTGGTTGCAGAATGATTTAGTTGGACTTGAACAACAAGCAATGAAGAATGTGGTTGAAGCAATTGACCAGAGTCTTGAAATAATGAAAGGGATGTCACAGAACCCAGAAGAACAAGACGTTGAAACTCTGATCGACAGCTTCGTCGGCATGAGAATCCCTTTGTTTACTGCGATGGCTAAGATTAAAGACATTGAAAAATTCACATTCGAAGAATTTTTAGACTTAGCCATTTCAAGCAGGGATGTTTATGATGAAGAATATGCATCTCTCATCCAAGAAAATGGTAGTTTTTCAAGCCATACTCTGTTTGGGATTGACATTCGCAAACATTTTGATAATTTATTTGAAAATGATTTGCGATGTGTAGAAGTTCAACAAGCTACAGCTTAGTCAACCCAAATAACACCAGAGAAGGATCCGATTCATGTAACACCTGAGAAGGAAAGTGACCAGGAGGTATATCTTTTACTTGTGGTAATTTACCTTTCTTGACATTGTTTGAAAAAATATGATTCAAGTATAATACTGAAAATATGGATTCAAAAATGCAGGAAAATGAAGTTAGAACAACCCAAACGTCAAGCGACGTGCCCATTGCAACCAAACTTTCCAGGATGACTGCTGTCAAAGCAAAAGCAAAACCAAAGGTTCTTGCAAAGAAGACAGTCAAACCTAGAGAAGAAGTTAGCAGAAGGGTAGCACGTGTAAATCCTGGAAAGAAGACAGATCCATTATTTGATAATGGAAGTATGTTTTCTGAAAAGAAAAAGCCAAAAACTGAGAAGAGAAAAAAGACGATAAGGACAGGAAAGCCAACAAAGTTTGGAAAGCTTGGAAAGCTCAGCAACCAAGAATGAAGTTTTTGGATCTTCACAAGTCACCACTCTACGAGAAAATGACAAAAGAACAAATAGAGATTCTACTTCCGTACTTTGAGAATAAAAAGAGAATGTAAGTACTTTCTACCCTTCATTTTAATTTTAAATCAAGTAAGTTTTGCAGTACATATCAAAAAAACTTACTTCAATATGTGTTTTTGTTATAAATGTGCAGCTCTGTTGCTTGGAGAGTAGAGAATGAAAGTGGTATCTGCGTCAGCGGGTCTACAATGGAAGATCTAATATTCAACAGAGAATTAGAGCAAGATCTTTTCAATTATGCTCAATATAAGCTTCAACTGACTTCTGAAGACGACCAAGCAAATGATGTCGAAGAAAGAAAATACTTTAAGGTGTTGCACCTGGATCCAGCTGCTTGGGTATGTTTTGGTTTCTTCTTTTATACTTTTGAACATTGGTTATGAAAAAATTATATATTGATATATACTTTTGTGAAATAACCTGTTAAATGTTTCCAATTTTCAGTATCATGTCGAAAAGCCAGACTATTTTAAGGGGGCAGAAGTGACTGATGTCATAATGCCAATCTTGAAGATGAACGATGACATTGAAAAGATACTTGTACCAATGTGCCACGGCAACAAGCATTGGACCTTGCTGGAATTTGAATTTAAAACAGAAAAATTCATACATTACAACTCATCTGTGGCATTCAAGGACCATTCTATGAAAATGCCAAGAAAATGTCTGATTACATGTTCGACCCTATCAATCAATTCTTGGACGAGCATAACAGAATCATGGTGAGCACCGTACAGTTGACTGAGTATGCCTGTCCACAACAAGGGATCTGGCCAGACTGCCTTCTGTATGTGATGCATTTTATAAAAAGGAGATCAAAGATATATTGTGATAGGAAAATTTTGGGGGATGACAAACAACTGATGAAGAAGATTCAGCTGAAAAGAATCAAGTTAGCAAGCAAGTTGTTGACAGCCACTCATCCTGAAATCAGTTGGGAACCTTCCCAATGAACAAACATGTTTAACTGCATAGTTGATACATTTTAGTTTTTGATGGGCAGGGTTTTGTGGGTAGTACTTCATTAACTTTCTTATTGTGTTTACTTATTTAACTTGGTTTCTACATATTCAAATTGGTTTTTAGTTAATATGTTTATATATATATGTGATGATATTTATTAGCATTGTTAGGTTTCTATTTAATTTTAGAGTAATATAGAAAGGTAGAACAAATTGATATGTGCTAGGAAGTACATATTGATATGTACTTTGTTCTGAAACTCTGAACCAATAGATTCATAATCTAAAAACAAGTACGTATTGACATGTACTTTGAAGTACATATTAATATGATTTTAAAAAATTACTTTGTTTATGTACATTTTTTTTGTGTTTTTATAAAAACTACAAGATTACTAAAATAAATAAATAAAAATGTATTGAGAATAAAAATCACTAATAACTCTAAAATTAAATAAAAATGTATTACTAACTACTATTGGTGGCAGAATAGTATCTTCTGTGGTATACTCATCAGACTTGTGGTATATTGAAAAACATAAATAAGAAAAAACTACTATATTTGTGCAGTTTTGTTGATGTGTGTTACACTAAATATCAATATGTACTATGCTAGTTCTAGTTTATGGTTTATATGTACTGCTTAAAACCATTCTCATGTATGATACTACCATAAAAAAATCAATATTACTGCTTAAAAAACTTACCTGTCGTGATTAGAAACAGGTCTGATAGCGATTGAATATAGATGGCGATAACAGCTAACTTTGAAGTATTCGTCGATATAATTAAGGAACTTTCCCCCAGATGCAACAATAGCTGCAGTAGCATGCGAGCATGGAAAACCATACACGCGCCATCTTTGGCAAGTACACCTCTTTTGCTGTAGATCTACCATATGAGACCTGCAAATAAGAAAACCAAGCATATTATTTCACGCAGTATATATTGATATTTGCACTACACAAACAAAAAAAGAATATAATCTGCAAAATACATATTTGATATTTTCCCTAAAAACTAGTTTAGTGGATATCTCAGTTCAAAAGAGCATGTTACCTAAAAAAACTAACCTTGAGGAATGAACTTCAAAGACGTGAGCATATGACTGAATAACTTTCCAAGGACGACCAATTTGAATGTGTAGTTCAAGCAAGTCTTGACACACATAGGTTAAGAGTTTCATATTCATCAAAATACTTTCTTCACGACGTTCAAACATAAACTCCATTACCCGTAGCCTACACGACAAAATAAAATTAAAAAACAACAAACATATTTTACATATAATACATATATACTTGTAGAGTTACAAGAAACTTATACAGAGCACAAAGAGATAACTTCTTCTCGCGACGAATCCAGTTATTAAAATACTCGGCAATGCTTGAATAAGTCTGACCATACCTACAGCCTGGGAAGTTTGTACTAGACCACTTTTCCCTAGGAATGTTACGGAAGTATTGAGAAACCCAAGGCCTTCCTAGATAAACCATTTCTTGAAGACATTCTTCATATCTTGCTGGAGAAAGCGCATATGTTGCGTTTTGGAAACAATCCACCACTTTTATATATTTTTCATCAGCCTTACTGATGGGTAAGTTCTTTTTCAAGTGGAAAAAAAAATAGCTATGATAAGAATCAGGGAAAACTTCAGGAATTGCGTTCAACAACCTTCACCTCGGTCAGTCAAAAAGGTGATGGGACGATGGTCCACAACTTTTTTAAGATTGTCCATAAACCAATGCCAATTATCATTATCTTCGCCAGGAACTAATGCATATGCAAAAGGATAAAAACCTGGAAAACATATATAAAAAACCACATTAATATGTACTTCATGTCTACACCTTCAAAATTATGTTATACCTACAATGTATATCAATATGTACTTTATGTACACTACAAGAAAAACGGGTTTAAGCGACATGTCGTTTTAAGTCGCTTAAAGCCTCTTTTAAGTCGCTATAACCGTTATAGCGACTAAATGGCACTCGCTCCGTTGGTTGCCCAAAGCCATGTATCTCAAAGCCTTGAGCGACCATGCAATCGCTCTAGTAATAAACCAACTTACCTAAAGCGAGTGCTTTTCTCATTGCTTAACATTAGACCAACTAACATGGAGCAAGTAAAATTGTGATCGCTTAACATCTAGACCAACCAATATAGCAAGTAAAATATCAATCGCTTCAGATATACCAATAATTCTAAAGCAATTAAACTACTTAGTTGATAGATACGTGGAGCAACTATTTCTGAAATTGCTTGGTTAAAGTTTTAAGCGATCAACTAATTTTGCTCGGTAAAAGTGATTTATGATTTTTATTGGCCTGAAGTTGGTTGCTCAAGCTTTTGAGGTACAAAATTTTTTACTCTCTAGAAGCAACTTGTGACTTAGGAGCTATTAAACTACCTAGTTGGAAGATAAATGGAACAACTAAACCTGATTTTACTTGGTTAAAATTTTAAGCGATCAAATGATTTTGCTTGCTACAAGCGATTTTTACTTTTGGTTGTCCTGAAGTTGGTTGCTTAAACTTTGAAGGTATCAAAGTTTTTACTCAAGTTGATCGTTTAAATTTTTAAGCTTCCAAATTATTTTAGAATTCAGATTTTAATTGGCTTAAAGTTGGTTGCTGGAGTATTTAAGCTACTCAATTTTTTTGCTCGCAAAAAAATTACTTCACTATTCTGATTTACATAACCCCAAATCATAATTTAAATTAAAATTAATACCAAATAAATTATAAACCAAACTAAAAACAAAGTTAAATTTTATTATATCACATAATTCAATTTATGTCATTTCTTAAAAAAGTTACACTCTCTACATAAAAGGAAAAAAAAGTACAATCTAATCATTTCTTTAAAAAATATTTACAATCTCCACAATCTTAAAGCAAAAGACGAAGAACACTACTTCAAAAACAGATATGGCCTTACTCAGAAAAAGATATGTATCTAAGATAGAGCTGAGTTTTTTTCCTAAGCCTGATACAAAGCCAGCTTGAACAGCTTCATCCAGTACCAACCAATTCTGGTCAGATCAATAACATTGCATCACATACAAGGCAATCATTTGAAAGTAAGCTTATAAGAATCCAGGGATTTGTAAGTGTAGCTGCATAGGTACCTCATCTGAGGTCAAGTGACTGAGCTTTTCATTGGCAATCTCTTCACTTCGGACAGTTGCAACCATTACCTAAACGGCAAAAAAGATCTGCTTAAGACCAATATCAAAAGCAGTTCAAAGTCAAACATACCTGTATAGGATCGTAATCAGTTATAACAGCTTCATAGAAGGCAGGTTAAAAATCTGCTTAAGACCAATATCATAAGCACTTCAAAGTCAAACACACATGTATATATAGGATCGTACTCAGTTATAACAGCTTCAAAGAAGTTGTTATCCTCAGGCCACCTTGTCATCACCGTCCGCTCAATATATGGATCAGAAATTCCATCTCCCACACGTCCATTTGTCACAATTGCACCAGAAAGTCCCCGATTAGGACAGAAGATTTTCCTTTCATAAAACTATCAAAATCATAATCTCCAACAATCTAACGTAAAAAATCAAATGAAATAAATAGAGAGATTACAATCTCAACTCAGGTCAAAACAAGCATAATACCTTTTCTTTTTGAAGCTCCTGGAGTTGAGAATGAAATTCATCCAACTTCTTCAAAGACAAGTCATCCTAATTAACTGTGGGAGCCTCTGCCTGTTTGGTAAGTTTCGAATTCCCAGCAATTTCGCCACATCTTTTGAATCTGTGATTGTACATCAGCAAACTCGTTCTTCCTTTCATCTTTCAGCTCCCATAGCTGTTCTAGTGTTGGAGCTATAGATGCTAAATGTTCCTTGATTGTCCCTGTCGACTTGTCGGGCTGTATAACAATTCGTAACATTAATGAGGACATACCAAGCTACAGTAACTAAATATGTCTGTATAACAATTAGTAACATATTAATGAGGACATACCAAGCTACAATAACTAAATATGTCTTTGTCAAGGTAATCACGATGGTATGTAACATTCATTCCAGACTTGCGAGCATTAGCGATTCAGCATAAGTAAGCCATGGGCTATGTTAAGCTAAGATGTCTGAAAATAAACTAGAATCTAGAGGTTAAGGTTCAAATAAAATAGCAGGAAAACCCCATACAAGCACAGCTTTCATCCATTCAAGGAAACCCATAAGTAAAAAGATGAGAAAAACATAAAAACCCATATGACTACTAACTGTACAAACAATTAAAATCAATCAAAAATACCCAAATCCACATATTTAAACCATAAAATAAGCAAAAATAGTGAAAAATAAAAAAACCCAAATTTGAGAAATTGAAATCAGAGGAAGTAATAATGTTTGTATACCTTAAAATTTGTTTCTCACGAAGTGGTTGGAGCTGTTCATCCAAAATCCTTTTCACCACCAGCCAAACTGGACTTGATTCTCTTTCCAGTTAGATATCCTTTAACCTACGAATGATATAACAAAGAACAATACTTCAGTTACAATCCACACAAAATTTAAACGGAAAAATTAGGATTTCCATAACAAAATTAATGAGGAAAAAAAACTACTTCTTAGATTTTGATCTCTAAGACTACTAATGTCTCCCTCTTCACTGTCTTGTTTAGTAACTTAATCCTTGGATCCAAAAGACGCAACAACTCACATACTAAGAGGCGTGATTTAGATCTACAAGGTCATAAAACATCTGATGTAAAATCATTTGATCCTTCTCTTTCATTACCAGCAGAATTTTGAGATTGCAACTGGAGTTGGTGGGTTCAAATCTTCATCGATGTAAAACAGGTGCAGAGTTTGCATGGAGAAATGATTGATTTTGAATTAGTTATGATGTATAAACTTAGGATTTCAATGATGAATCTGAGTATAAGGAAGACGATGAGAGACTGAGATTGAGGCGGAGAATAACAATTAAGTTTTCATTTGGGTTTTCATTCATTTAGGAATAGAAACTGAGATGTCGTGAGAGATCTGATAGAGAAGTGATAATAGAGTTTCATCGTGATGGTGTTGAATGATCCTGATTCAGCAGTGATGGTGGTGATGGTCCAGTCGAATATGGAACCCTAGTTTCTCCACCGGCGGCTCAAATTGGAAGAGAGACAGAAAGAGAGAGAGAAAAGCAAAGGGCGAAAATGAGAGACAAACTTTTGTATAGGGTTTTGAAAAAAACGATTAACGGTGGATAAGCCACCTCATACAGATCATGGAAAGATTTTAATGGTCCAGATTAGCTATTGGATGCTCATACGGATTGTGTGTTAGTTACCATTTTGTGTTAGTTACCATTTTGTGTGCTAGTTACCATTGTGTGTGCTAGTTACCATTGCGACTCTTAAGTTTTTGCACACATGAGATATCCCATTTTGCATGTCCGATAAGTTTAACGAGTTAGGGGAAAAGGTTACTTAGGATAATAAGGTGTATATGAACCCTGAACCCGAACCCCGAACCCTCAACCCGTCATGTTCGCAACATTAACTCTAAACTACGAGACATCAAGCTTTGCTTCCCAATTCCTTTCAATTGGGATGATCATATATTTTTTGTTATTAGGTAAAGCTTAACTTTATACAAGAAATTAAGCTACATCTCAATTCCTTTTAATTGAACATTTGTTGGGGTTCAACCCAATTCATCAAATCATAACTTATAAACAAATGACAAACTAATAACCCTAATTACAAAAAAAAAAAAAAATTGATGAATATTAATTTCCAAAATTTGTTACGTTACGATAGAAATATCCATTTCCGACGTTACGATAGTAATATGCATATTACTCGACTATTCCGATCAATTAAAATTAACTATGATTTCTTCAATCTCACTAAAATTCACTCAATTGTTTATCGAATCGACTTGAATACACTCAATTTTGAACGGATATGTATTCAAGTCGATCAAAATTGAGTGTATTCAAGTCGGTTTGATAAAAAATTGAGTGAATTTTAGTGAGACTGATGAAATCATAGTTTGATATCATTAGATTTGTTAGATCGATAAAAAAAATGAAAAAGTTTGATTGAGATTGAATACAATTCAATAAATATAAGTGAAATCGAGTGAAATTGATGAAAACCTCTTCCCCTAAGTCGGAATCTTCATCGATACCCTGAACCATAAACCCATGGAATCCTTGAGAAATTAAGTGAGATCGAGCGGTATTGAATAAGATTGATAAATAATAGGATCACGTGAAAAGACAATGAACCCCTTGTTCGATGATGTTTACGAGTTTGATATATTTTTAATTCAATCAATTTTGTTATATTTCACTAGAAATCACTCAATGTTTCATCAATCTCACTTGAATACAGTCAATTTTGATCGATCTTACTCAAATTATATTAATTTACATTAATTTACATTAATTATATTAAATCACTAAACCTAATCTGACGCACATGTTCCTTTCCCTCTTTCTCTCTCTGTCCCGGGTTGTGCTCTCCTCTGCGCCGCTACTAATTCCTAAAGAAAATCACTAAACCTAATCTCTTTGTCCCGGATTCACTCGAAATCAACTCTCTATTAACCTAGATCCCACATATTAGATCTCACAGCTTCTATCTTCTCTCAGTTTTGATTCGCGTGAAAAAACTATCTTCTGGGTGTTTAATCAAGTAAGTTTCTTATATTTCTCATAAAAATAAGATATGAGTACCCCTTTCTTCATAGTTTTTTACTTTGAATTTTAATTATGAGTGAATCGTAGCCGCAGTATGTTTCAATTAGGGATTTTCAATTTCTTTGTGGTTTGTAAAGTAGGTTTCCAGTATGTTTCAATTAGGGCTTTTTTGATTTCGATATGGATTTTGATTTAACAGGGGAAATTTAAGTTGGAATCTTCACGATCACTTCATTTCTTGGAAATTTAAGTTGGAATTTAAGTTGGAAACATCTAATCTTTTTTTATTGAAAACATTCTGATCATTTCTTCAATTAGCATATCATGCTTTAATTTGGGAAACTAATATTAATGACTATTGCGAACTCTATTGTGATAAAAATGATTAACCATAATATTCTTTGATGTCTTTAATATCATCCTGAAAACACAATTTGCTTCATTATACTCAATTTAGTTGACTGGAATGATATGAGTTGTTTGTTTAATTATAGTCAATTTGGTCAACTCATGTTAAAGAAAAAACAATTTGTGCATCCAAATATTTACTCATGGTGAATTAAAACAATGATTTGAACAAGTTTTCATGTTTCCATTAAACAAATCCGAATAAGATTGTTGGATTAATACTAAGTTCTCAAGTTTTCATCCATTTACCTCACTAAATTTCATTCTATAGTCATCAATTATACAATTTTGTACAATGCTCAATCATTGTATGATTCCACTCGATTTAACCCAATAACCCTTAATCCTACTGGATTTCACCCAATAACCCTCAATCCTACTCGATTGATCCCGTTATTAATCAATTTCACCTGATTTTTGATCTCACCCATACGAACCATCATTAATCAACCACCCATTACTTATCATTCTTACTTAAATTCACTCATTAACCATCAATTCCTTTTGATTCAGCCAATAACCTTCTTCCCTATGTCAGAACCTTCATCGGTGCCCTAAACCCATCGATGTCTGGCATATTATTCTTAATAACCTCTTTCCCTAAGTCGGAATCATCATCAGTGCCCTAAACCCATCGATGTTCGGCATATTATCCTTAATAACCTCT
>JAJJMC010012150.1:0-10753 GCA_023531435.1 Papaver californicum
TTGCTTGATCCTCTTCCATGTGTCGTGATTCTTTAATTTACTAACAATTTGCCCCCTTATTCTCTTTTTTACAAAATCATCCAACGGTCGATCCGAGATTTTGAAAAATAGAGAAGGACTTTCAGTTTCACGTTCTCCGAGTTTTCCGCTGGCTCTGTATTTATTACTTTTATACTCATGATTATGTCAGTTACACTTTTTTCAAAAAAAATTTCGATTATCTCGTTCTCCCATCTTGTGGCGGTTACTATTCTCCTCCTTTAAATATCCTGTAATTTCCTGCTGTCTTTTCTCTTTTAGTTACTGCACCTTGTTTTCCTTAATCTTTTCAAATCTTCCTACTACTCAGGAGTTCTGTTCTTGTTAATTGGTTTCTTCTTCACTTCATTTTGACCATTGTTAATTTCTTTTCTTCATGTAAGTAACTTTACTTTTCTTGATTCAAAATTTTTCTTTTTATGGCTGTGGGTCTATCGATGTAGTGAGAAGATTGTGATTCTCAGGTTATGCATGAATAAAAAGGCTCTTTTTTACACTGTAATTATTAATAGGTAATTTCTTTATATGTTAATCTTTTCTTTCTTTCGTTTCTTTTTGCTCAGATCTTCAATATGTCTCCAAGGAAATCTGATACTACCGGCAACCAGGGTGGAAATAGGAGATCAAGTAGGACTTCTTCATCTCAATATGCTGTTTCCCGTCGAGATTCATCTATTGCTACTCCTTCTCCTGCTGTACCTCGCACCGTACGGGATTCTTCTCCCGATATTCCTAATGTTGCCCCCAAAAGTAAACGGTCAATGTCATCTTATAGCTATCGATCCATGGATATTGAAGAATTTAAAAGAAGACATAACCTTCAAGGGTTTAAAGTTTCTTTTGCGGATAGTACTTCCGATATGATGACCTATGATTCGATGAGAAAATTTCAATATACCCATCATAGATTATTAATTTCTGTTGGTGCCTTGGAAGCTGGTCTTCATCTTCCTCTGTATGAGAAAAATAACCCTTTCCAATTCACAGTTCTTGCTACTCGCAGCAGGGCCCCGCATACTCAACTTCGTTCCATTACACAGTATAATGGTAATTGGTGGCGGATTCTCGATGAATGTACCCTTCGCAGCGAGGGTCGTACCCGTCTTACTTGCTATGTTCCCGATCCCTCAGAACGTGATAATTATACGCCTGAAAATTTCCAGAATACTTATGGTGATGGTATTACTATTAAGAATTTTGTTAGATGGAGTGTTAGTCCTGTTCGCAAATGCTCAAAAGGGTTTCCTCTTCTTCATGAAGTTGATGATCCCAGAATCAAGGTAGCCCCACGCACTAATGCTGATTTTCCTTCGAATGAGAGAATTCGTCGAGAACATGATTATAGGTGGTATCGCACTCCTATTCTGATCGAGGGACCTTGGGTATATGGTGATCTCCCTACTAGTGAAATTCAACATCTTCGTAATTGTTTCCCGAACTATTGCCCCTGGAAATTGAACTTTGATGATTATAAATTTGACTTCAAGGTTCGGAATTCTTAGTTGATACCATTTCTTTTATTTATAGTGTATCGATCTTTAATGCCTTCTTTAAATGTTTTTTTTTTTTTTTTTTATTATTATTTTAACTTCAGGTCGATCCTTCTTTGGACATCGGAATCCCTCTTCCTCCACCTGATCGTGGTATTAAAATCGTCGAGAATAGACAGATCGTCGAGGATGAACAAACAATCGAACCCTTAGTTGATGGTAAAGGAAAGCGAAAATTAGTTCTCGCAACAGAGAAGAAGCAAAAGAGGCCTAGAACTCTTGAACTCTCAACCGAGGTTATAGGAGAGATGGTTCCTAGTTCGAATAGGGGAGAAGGAAGCTCGATGGTTGCTCTTCCATTGGATCAGTTTGATCCTATCGATGTTATTCCAGTTTCCTCGATGCCAGCAGAAATTGTTGTATCGGAACGATCCAATCCTATGGTTGCACCTTCTTCTGGTACTTCATCCAATTTTTATAACGTTGTTTCTCCACTTCCATTTGATTTCGTACTTGATTCCCCTGTACCTGATAATGGTGCATTGGAAACTTTTTCTGGCCTTCCTCAAGAAGAGGGAGATGATATTGTTATTGATGATCTTATTGATGTAGTGAATGAAGTATCTCATTCTGAAGAAAAGAATACATCGGAGAGAGATAATGCCGAGATACTTCCAATTGGTGGTATGGGAAACATGAATGTTGAGGCTGATATCGCCATTGTTGATGAAGTTAACATTACTGATCGTACTGAAGATGAAAACCCTCCTTCCAGTTCGATCCTTCCTTCCAGTTCGATCCCTCCTGAAGTCGAAGGGACTTCTGAAGTAATTGTAGAATCGATCGCCCCTTCTGAAATTTTGGTTCGATCTCCTTCGATTGCTGTTGAGGTCGATACTTCAATTCCAAGTGCTGATCCTTCTACTCTGAAATCTATTTCCGATCGAATCTCCAGTGAAGGTTTCAATTTAATTGGGGACGAAGAAGAAGCATATAAATGGTTTCTTTCTCAAGAGCTTTGGAATATTTCATCTAATCCTGATATTATCAAATCTGATTCTGGCTTCATGTCTCGATTCAAGGATTCACTTAGTGCGATCCCCATGGACGAAGCTTTGGATGCATGGTCCAAGAGTGATGTTTTTGAGCAGAGATTTCCTGTAAAGCCTCCTCCAACCTTTAATGAAGTTTTGACTCTGTCTGATAGTTCATTATATTCACTTCCACAACAGGCTTTAGCCCAACTTCAATATGGTAATGACTGTCTGTTCAGTGGTTATAAATTTTATAAAGCTCGAGCCACCATGATGAAATTGATATTTAGGAAAGAATCAGTGGAGATGAAGGAAAAGAATGTCTCCTTACAACAGGTGAATGATGAATTACAACAGCAAAATACTCTTCTTCAACAACAACTTCAACAACTTCAACAGCTTCAACATCAATATAATGATCAACATCAGCAACAACAGGATCGTCTCCGAATTATTGAAGATCACAATCAAGATCTTCATAATCAAAATCAAGGTTTATTTTTCATTCCTTTTCAATTACTATTTTATTTACTTGATTTATATGAAACTTTTAAATTTTATACTAGGTCCAGTGGAAAATATGGAGACATTATTTAGGATCGAACGTAGAATGGTACAATTGAATAATCATGCAAGGGAAGTTTTCAAAGAGATGAATGTGGTTAGAGATAAACTGACTCAACTGAACGATAGTTCTGATTTAGCCATTTGGAGGCGTAATAAAGCAGAATCAAAATATCGAGAAGTTGTAAAATTGCTAACTCAGAAAGAATTAGAGTTTAAATCTGTTGTCAGAGGTACATTTTTGGTTTAACTGATTTTATAGCTCTTGATATCATAAAATTTGTCTGATGTTTTCTTGTATTTTCAGAACTGGAGACAAAGTTAAATGAGGCTAAGAATCGTGCAACACAAGCAGAAACTGAGCTTAACTCAGCAAAAAATTCAGTGGAAAAGATTACTCAAGAGTTAAAGACTTCTGAATATAATGTGACTCTTAGCGCCACAAAAATTGAGGATTTACATGCTCGACTATCTACTGAACTTTCTAAAATCAATGCTCGTGATCGAGAGATTGATTCATTAACTGCACAACTAAGTGAAGAGAAAAATCAATCATCACATCTTAGTACTCAAGTAGCAATAGATCAGCAAAAGATCGAAGAGCTTCATAAAGAAATCAACTTTGGGCGTGATTTTGTACAATGGGTCAGGCAAGAAGCTAAAGCGAAGATTGCGATGTCCTTCAATACTGCTTTAGATCGTGCAAAATCCGATCCTTCAGTGCTTAATAAGCGCGCTCCTGTGCCTGCAGTTCCTCCTCCACCATCTCGATCCGGTCTTCCTGATATTTGATTATATTCTTTGTAGTTTCATTTTCTGTTAACTCCTCCATCTTGTACTTTGTGTGTTTTTTCAAAGATTTTCTTTTTAGACTTGCCTTTTATGATGTTCCCTGCACAAGAAAATATGATTAAGTAATCTTTTTGGCTATCATATGATTTTCTAAGTCCCATGAATTGAAGTACTTTTTACCTCAAATCATGTTGTTCGAGATCCCACACATACGAAACAAACCCGGGCCAGGGGTAAGATACAGGGTTGGTCCCGAACTGTACTCTGAAAATTGATAAACCAATAATTAGGAACCCCTTCTTGATAAGAATTTTATTGTTAATAAAATTCTCTAAGGATTATGTTCACCTTTTGTGTATGATTATGTCGTCAATCGTAACGATATCCAGAATATGATGTTTCTGGATTGATTTTGAGCGCTCAGAGTATACGAAATTCCGAGATTAACGGAATTTTGATTATCATGGTAATCTCCAAGATTTGATATTCCTGGGTTCAAAGTATATGACATCCCGGGATTAATGGAATTATAAAATTCTCCATGGTACGATGCTCCTGGAGTGATTATAAAAGAAATTAATGAATTAATTGTTTATGTACCTGCTTTTTGCGGTGTTATTCACAGATAGTAAAGCTTTAAGTATTGTGCATTCCACGGATGCTTTAAAATTTCTCCTTGCAAATTCTGAAGATAGTACGACCCTTGTCCTGCCGGTGCTTGAATCACATATGGTCCATCCCATGTTGGTGCGAATTTTCCTGCTCTTTTGTCCCTTTGATGTTCTGTTATTTGTCGGAGGACATATTGACCTTGGACAAAATTTCGGGATTTTACACGCTTATGGTATTCTCGAGCTAATCCCCTTTGATAATTCTCCATTTTTTGGAGTGCCACTTCTCTTCTTTCTTCCAAGTCATCCAATTTTTGTAACATGAGATCTGAATTTAGGTTTTTCTCCCATGCTTCTGTTCTGGTTGTAGGCAAAATAACCTCTGTTGGTATTACTGCTTCTGTTCCATAAGCAAGAAGATATGGTGATTCTCCAGTTGAAGCTTTTCTTGTGGTTCTATATGCCCATAATGTATTATGTAATTGTTCGCACCACCTATTATAATATCCATCCAATGTTTTCTTCAGATTTGTTGCGATTGTTTTATTTGTGGATTCTGCTTGCCCATTACTTTGTGGGTAAAAAAGTGTAGATTTATGTTTTTGAATATTATATGTTTCAAATAACATATCGATATTCTTCCCTTGGAGTTGCTTTCCATTATCAGAAACTATCGCTGCTGGAATCCCAAACCTACAGATGATATTCTCGAATAAAAATGTAAAAACATCAGTATCTCTGATTCGCGCTAGTGCTTTTGCTTCTACCCACTTGGTGAAATAATCGGTGGCCACAATTAAGTATTTTCTTTTCTTTGTGCCTTCAGCTAATGGTCCAACTATATCGACTCCCCATTTTGCGAATGGCCATGGGCTAAGTATTGAATTTAATTCCGTAGCTGGTGCTTTGATTTTCTTACCAAATCGCTGACATTCTTCGCATCTTCGAACCATTTCTTCCGAATCTTTCAACATGGAAATCCAATAATAACCCTGCATTTTGGCTTTTAATGCTAGCGATCGTCTTCCGCTATGATTTCCTGCATCTCCGTAATGTATTTCTTTGAGAATTCGTAATCCTTCTTTCCGTGATAAACATCGAAATAATGGTCCAAGAAAAGAGTGTCGATAAAGAATTCCATCTCTTAGTTGGTAGCTGTTTGATTTAAGTTGAATTTTCCTTGCTTCTTTAGAATCCATTGGTAATTCTTTAGTTTGTAAATATTGATGTATCGGGACTCTCCAATCCGGCTCACTTGGTTGGTCATTTTCTTGTTGCGATGGAGATGTGGCATTTTGTATGGCTGATTCATCGATACCGTCTTTTTCTATGTTATTTAATACTTGTGCTCTTATGGATGGCTCATATATTCTCCCGATTTTCAGGGCTTTAGTATTTGGATCATTTATCATGGATGAGATATATGCCAGTGCGTCCGCATGTCGATTCTTTTCACGAGACAGATGTCGAAAAATAATATTTGGAATACAAACTGTTAAACTTTGTACAAGATTTTTGTATCGTTCCAAGTCCTCATCGATCGTTTGATATTTTAACTCGATCTGTCTAATCACCAGCTGCGAGTCACTGGTAAGTCTTACATCGCTTATTCCTAATTCAATAATGAGTTTGAGAGCATGGACCACTGCTTCATATTCTACTATGTTATTCGTATGTTCTTCGTATTCAAGTCGAAATGAGTGTACCATACGTCCTCCCTTGGGCGCTGTAATCACGATGCCTATTCCTGCTCCTTCTTTATTTCGCGACCCATCAACAAAAACCTCCCATCGTTGTGAACTATTTGAATCTAGTATCTCTACTGGTTCTTCTTCTTCACACCCCGGTAGTCCTTGAATTTCATACTCTTCCTCGATTGGAAAATCTGCCAAAAAATCAGCTAGAACCTGGGATTTCTGCGCAGTTTGTAACTCATAAACAATGTTGTATTGTTCTAGCTGAGCGTTCCATTTTGCTATTCTTCCTACCTTCCCTGTATTCTTTAAAACTGATTCCAGTGGAGCTTTGGTTAAAATACGGACATAATGAGTGAGAAAATAAGTGCGTAACTTCTGAGTAGCAAATACCACTGACAAAATTAATTGTTCAATCTTTGTATAATTTCTTTCTGCTGAATTCAAAGTCTTGCTGATGTAGTATACAGGTTTCTCGATTTTCTCATTCGTTCGCACCATTACTCCACTAATGGCATTTTCTGTTGCTGCTATATACAAAGTTAACATTTCTTCTGGTTCTGGTTTTTGTAATGCTGGTAAGGTGGCAAGATGTAGTTTTATACTTTGAAATGCTTGCTCACAACGATCGTTCCATTCAAATTTATTTTTCTTCTTAAGTACATCAAAAAAGGGTTTACATCGTTCTGATGACCTTGCAATAAATCTACTTAGTGCAGCCAAACATCCATTTAACTTTTGTACACTCTTTATACAGTTTGGTGATGGCATATCCGTTATTGCTTGTATTTTTGCTGGATCAACTTGAATTCCATCTTTTGTAACCAGGTATCCTAAAAATCTCCCTGATGTAACACCAAAAATACACTTTTCTGGATTTATTTTCATCTTATACTTTCGTAGTGCACCAAAAATTTCAGTCAGGTTTCGCAAATGATCACCAGATAATTTGCTTTTTACTAACATGTCATCCACATAAACTTCCAAAGTTTTTCCGATCCATGGTTTGAATATTGCGTCCACTAAACGTTGATATGTTGCTCCTGCATTTCGTAACCCAAATGGCATTCTGGTGTAACAATACAATCCTCGTGGAGTGAAGAACGATGTATGTTCCTGATCCGCTTTTGCTAACGCTATTTGATTATATCCAGATTGTCCATCCATGAATGATAACATCTCATGTCCTTCAACAGCATCTACTAGTTGATCGATGTTTGGGAGCGGGTAACTATCTTTTGGACATGCCTTGTTTAGATTGGTAAAATCTATACAAATTCTTACTCCACCGTTCTTCTTCGGGACAATTACCATATTAGAAATCCATGTAGGGTATCTTACTTCCCGAATGAATCCTGCACTCAAAAGTTTTGCTAATTCTTTTTCCACTTGTTCATGATATTCTGGTGCGACTTTTCGTATCCGTTGGCGAAAAGGAATTGCATCAGGATGTATGTTTAATTCATGCTGGACGATGCTGGGATCGATCCCCGGCATGTCTTCTATTCTCCAAGCGAACACATCCATATATTCACAAAGCAATTTGACTATCTGTTGTTCCACATCTGATTTTATTAACGTCCCAATTCGCACTTGCTTGGGGCATTCTATGGTGCCGATGTTTATAATTTTTGTTTGTTCTACTGGGGTGAAAACTGGTTTTGGAATCCCAATTGGAGTTGGGGTTCCCTTTAATTGCTACTTAGCCCCTTTTTGTGGCTGATTTTCCAAATTTTCTTGATTTTTGCTATTCTCTCCTTTGTCACTCTCTATTTTACTTTTTGCATTTTTTTCTAAGTATTGATTTATTTCATCTTCTTTTGCTTTAATTCTTGATTCTTTTTTCTTTTTATATTGTGAATGCTCCCGTTCTTCATTTATTCTTGTCTCCGTTATTACACAAAGTTTAGCATCTTCTTGATCACCCTTTATCTCCATCTCTCCTCGCGGTGTTGGAAATCGTAGATACTGATGATAAGTTGATACTACACCTTTTAATTGATGAACCCATCGTCTTCCTATTATAACATTGTATGGGGATGGTGCATCCACAACACTAAATCTTGTCAGAATATTGATCGGTCCGGCCGATACTTCAAGATCAATTTCTCCCTTTGGCTTGGACGATACCCCATTAAATCCATAAATGACAAATCGTGAGGTGATGAGTTGATCTTGTTTAAAACCCATTTTACAAAATGTATTGTAGAACATCACATTTAATGAACTGCCCCCATCCAAGAGTATTTTCTTGACATTCCAACCAGATATCAATAATGTCAACACAAGAGGGTCATTATGCATTTCAATTTCTTGATTTACTTCTTGTGCAGAAAATGTTAATGGATGTGCCATCCAATCCTCCCATAACTCTACTTGCCTTCCTTGAACTCTAAAGGCCTCGTGGTTCCGAATTCTCTTGCACAACTTCTTGTTGATTGCTATATTCAAATCTGTATCACACTTTTCCACACATGAAATCATATTAATTGTCTGTTTGTTATATGGAATATGTATTGCTTTGCCTTCATCGTATTTTTCTGATGGTTCAATTTTTTGAACAAATTCCTTTAATTCTCCAGCATCGACCATTCTTTGTACCAATGTTATAAAATTTCTACAGTTGTCTGTTGTATGTCCTTTGTAGTTATGGTATTCACAATAGTCTTTGGAGTGTTGTGTATGTTCCGGTTGATTTCCCTTAGTTATTGGCCATTGAAAACCTGGTTGATTCTTCAAAATGTTGAATAACCTGAAATATGAAACATTAAGCTTGGTAAAAGTTCTCTCTCGAAATTGTTGAGCAAAATTTTTTCCATTTCCTCGTCGTGGATGTTTTGATTCTTTTGATTCAACTTTTGGAGGATATTTCCTTTTCTGTTCTGGTAATTCTTCAACTGAATTTGTTCTCCTTGTTTTCCCTTGATTTTCAGAATTAATTCTCGATCCTTGATCCTGTATATCTTGGAGTCTTGCGCATGTTTCTATTATTTCTCTCAATTTGCCTTCAGTTTTTGGATTGTTTCGATGGATTTCAACGAAGAGCTGACTCTTCCGATCTACAATCCCCCATTTGTAATGGTTTATAGCTGTCATAGGGTCTAAATCACCTATTGCTTGACATATTGAATGCCATCTAGTTGTATAAGATCGGATCGATTCTTCCGGCCATGACATTAAAGAATAAAGTCTGTCCTCCCCTGAATCAATTGGTCTGTTATATATGTATGCCTCTAAAAATTTTCTGGCCAGTTGCGCATAGTTATTGATAGAATTTTCCGGCAACCTGTCGTACCATAATAATGCTGTCCCTGTTAAACTTGACGGGAAACATCTGCACATGATTGCTTCATGACCATCCCATCGCGTCATTACTCGGTTATAATACTTTAAGTGCGATGTTGGATCCTTGGTTCCATCGTAACATTCAAACGCTGGAATATTATATTCTCTTGGTAATGATACGCGCGTTAATTGTTGCGCTAACGGTGTTCGCTTTGCTTCTTTCAATACCTCTTCTACCCCCTCTTTATTCTTTAATCCTTTAATTTCCTCCTTCATTTGTTCCATCGCTTCCAAACATGTTTCCCATTGGGTTCGTTGGAAGTTATTTTCCTGTTGTCCTCTGACCCGAGATGTCGATCCTGCTAACACTATTCTTTGATCTGGATTCCGCTGTTCATTTCTTGATGTTTGTCTACTCGACATCGGCTCCTGATTTCGCACTCTAGTCACAGTTGGTCTTTGTTCTCGCTGAATTACATCTTTTAAAACTTGATTTTCGGTTGCTAGTAACTCAATTTGATGGTTGCTTGCTCTTTGCTCCTTTCGTATTTCCTTTATTTCTTCTAATAGGTCCTGTATTTGTCGTGTCTTTCTTCGAGAACTCTCATGATCTGAAGAGAAATTCTGAACCACAGTATTTGACATCAATTCTTGACTTGGGGTATGATTTCCCTCATTATTTTGTTGCTGTCCTGAATCACTTCCTTCTTCTAATCTATTTTCTAAGCCTTCATTACTATTTTGATTCCCAGAATTCGCGTCTTGAGACATATTTTCTAGAATTTGCTGCTTCTTCACTATCTTGTGCCTTCTCGATCGTTTTCCTTCCTCGATATCTAAAAATTTCTCAAAAAATTAGTCAAATGAACTCTTATCTATTAAATCATAAGAGATTCTTATTATTATTTTAACTGTAAATTTTCCCTATCACATATCCAATTTTTTCCTCCTTCAAAAAATTTTTGTTTCATATTTTTATCTATTTTGTTCCTCACCAGGTATTTTTCACGTTAATAAAACATACTTATGTAAATAAACCTTATTTTTCATATCTTGTAAAATTAAATTTTCCCATATTTTCTTATAAAAAAAAAAAAAAAAAATTTTCTTCCCTAGATGATTCATTAATAAAAAATCCCTTTTTTATTTTTCAGGTAGGATAAATCCTTTTTTCAATCCCTGTTTCTAGCGCCAAATTGTTTAGGCCAAAAATTCCTTTTGCTAAACAACCAATCAAACTCTTG
>JAJJMC010012154.1:0-19152 GCA_023531435.1 Papaver californicum
ATACAAGCTATATCGGGCAGTCTTATCCTGGACACATCTTCGCACGTGGAGTTTAGCATTGCTCTTCTCGAGTATACCTGCGAACTAATGTGTTAAGGACAATTTGTTTTAAACCTATGATTCTGCCCTCGTAGTTATCCGTGGTTGAGTTGTTTTCAATTCAGTTTTTTATATATTATTCTGATACATCTAATGCTGCTGTTCATTGTTGCAATATTCCAACACTAATTCGGAGTGAAAAGTGCAAAGTATGGAAGACACTGATTTACTTACTTCAATTGAGTAGCTGAATTATTTCTTGTTTTCTATCTCAATTACTTGCCTGAAATCCCATATATGTTGTTGTACCACCAAATCTATTTGCTTTACATTAACGAAGCAACAAGAGGTTCGTTATTGCCTATTGTCACGGGCTAAGATTTTGGACTAGACCGTGCGGCACTTGAACTCTTCAAGTAAGCCTAATAGAACTCAAAGAGATAAGAGACTTAGAGATTTTAAGTGGGAGAGTATTTGATTATTGAAGAGAGAGAGTATTACAATGCTTAGAGAGCTTGTTGGTGTATGATTTGAGCAAATGAGCTCTCCACCTTATATAGTATGTATGGAGGATTCTAGAATATGTTCTAGAATCATCATCTTCTAGAGTATTCTACACTTTACAAGAATATACAAGGGAATATTCTTTATCCAAGAATATTCTGGAAGCTTGTGGACTTCCCTAATCTTCTAGGATCTTCTAGTGGACCTAGACTCTTGCAATGGGCCAACCCAATATGTGGGAAAATGGGTGGGCCGTGACATTCTCCCCCACCTATTCTCGCGACGTCCTCGTCGCGACTTCTGCATGAAACTGGTCGATCGCATCTTTGAATTGCCGGAGAGACTCCTCGGACTCCCATGTTCCTTCTTGCATTGATGCATCTTTCTATTTCACTAAGTATTCTTTGCAAGGCGGCACTCCCTTCCTTCGAACAATCCGGTCAGCTAGTATCTCGTCTACAGCTTTGTCGAAAGAAGTTGTAATGGGAGGTGCATGTCTTGATACTCTCCGACCCTCGTCTTCCTCGTCCTTGTTGAACGCCTTTAGATTGTTCGCGTGGAAGACGGGATGGATTTTCATCTTTGATAGGAGATCTACTCTGTAAGAAGCTTTGCCCACTTTGATTAGTACTTTGAACGGCCTTTCGTACTTGCGTAACAAGCCTTTGTGTAGTGGCCGAGTGTACTTGAATTGTTGGGATAAAAGATTGACAAACACCATGTCGCCAGCTTGGAACTCCACATGCCGCTTCGTTTTGACCCACTTCTTCATTTTCTTAGCCACTTTTATCAATTGGGCGTGTGCTAAGTCTCTTTGCTGCTGCCAATCTTTCGGAGTCTTGTATGCTCCGGGGCAAGTACCTGCATAAGAAGTGGCCAAAGTACTTGGCGTCAAAGGTTGCTTCTTCGATTTAGTCACCTTCGGTGGGGACCTTTGATAAGGTGCTTTTGTGGGAGGCTCAGCGCTAGGCTCTAGCTCGATCGCATGATCGATCTCCCTTCTTAGCGGCAACTTCTTGGGCAGCTCCTTCGGCATCGCGTCCTCGAACTCTTCGAGAACCTTCTTCATGCCTTTCAGAACTTCTTTAACTTGGGTAGTCGGTTCCTCCTCCTTCATTGTTGCTATGAAGGTTACCTCACCCTTCTTAAACCCTTCTGACAGTTGTAGCGCCGACAACACCGTGGTCTTCTTCTTCTCCCTAGTCACCGGGATCAGGTGTGTTGAGTTTTCTCCGAGTATACACAAGGAGTCAAAAGGTGGCATTGGAATGGCACGTTGTTCGCACATGAACTCCATCCCCAACACCATGTCAAGGTCATCCATAGGGATCACCGAGAAATTGACAGATCCCGCCCACTTGTCGAGATGCATCTCCACACCACGTGCCACGCCCACTAGTGGCTTCGCATCTGAGTTCACCGCCTTCACGGTACCTCCTTCTTTAGCGAACTTCTTGCCTAGCCGCAATGCTTCTCTCTTGGACACGAAGTTGTGTGTGGCTCCCGTATCCACTAAGGCGCGGGAGGTCTTCCCGTTCACCTTAACTTCTACGAACATGAGAGTCTTGTCCTTGCTCTTGGATTTCTCCGTCTTAGCTTGGACACTGCTTAGCACTTGGAGCGAACTCATCATGGAATCTCGTTCCTCGTCGGATCCATTTTCCTCCATCAACGCACTAAGTTTACCCTTCATCGGGCAATCACGGACTTTATGATCTCCATCACATAAGAAGCAAGAGTATGAGGGCTTACCTTTATCTTTATGCTCGGAAGTTTTGTCTTTCCACGAAAGATACTTTTTTGAGGTATGCTTGTCTCTATCCTCCTTCGCTTCCCCACCTTTGGCATGGTGACTTCTTGAAGTTTCGCCTCTTTCTTCAAAGTTTGTACTCCTTGAAGTCTTCCTTCTTTCTTCGAAGCTTGGACTTGTATTATCGATCAAGGTCTCGGATACAGCTATTGCCTCGGTCAGTGTTTGCACACGACGGCGATCCAGCTCTTGTTTTACCCATGGCTTTGCTCCGCACAAGAAGTTAAAGAGCTTCTCTTCCTCAGACAGGTTGGGTATTTCTAGCAACAAGTTTGTATACGTCTCGGTATACTATTTGGTTGTACCCGTTTGACGAAGATACTTCAACTTCGCTCTTGCCTCATAAGCCGCGTTCTCCGGGTAAAAGAATTTCTTAAGATCGACTTTAAAATCTGACCAAGTAGCGATAGTAGCCTTACCTTGCTGAATCTCTTGGCTTCGAAGTCTCCACCATGCTAAGGCGTTCTCCGTGAGAAACACCGTAGGTCTTTTTATCTTCCTTGCATCATCCTCCATCTCCAGGTGTTCGAAATACCTTTCGCAACTCCATATGAAAGTGTCAATCTCCTTCGCGTCTCTCTTTCCATTATACGGTGTTGGCTTGGGAGCATCCTCTCTTGAGAGTCTGCTTGGCCCCTCGTGCATGGCTTGGTTGATGGCCGCCCTTTTGCACAATACCAATTCTCCTTTCACCGCTTCTAGCTCTTGCTCAACTGACAGCAATTTGGCCTTCACCTCCTCCACGCTATCATCCATCGCGTCTTGGATCCGAGCTTCTACGTCCATTTTGATACCATCCACCGCCTTGCTTATGGCCTCCTCGAATGAATCTTTCCACCCTTCAAGAGTCTCCCTTGTTAGGAACTCTTCTTCGGCGCGTATAAGGAAGTCGCTCACTCGCTTTTCCATACGTGTCATTCGTGCCTCAAGACTTGTTTGCGTATCCTTGGACTTGCCCCTTTTCTTGGCTTGGCCATCGACACCTTTCTCCATGGTGTTGTTGCTATTAATGTCAGCCATTCTTGAGTCTTAAACCTGGCTCTGATACCAACTGTCACGGGCTAAGATTTTGGACTAGACCGTGCGGCACTTGAACTCTTCAAGTAAGCCTAAAAGAACTCAAAGAGATAAGAGACTTAGAGATTTTAAGTGGGATAGTATTTGATTATTGAAGAGAGAGAGTATTACAATACTTAGAGAGCTTGTTGGTGTATGATTTGAGCAAATGAGCTCTCCACCTTATATAGTATGTATGGAGGATTCTAGAATATGTTCTAGAATCATCATCTTCTAGAGTATTCTACACTTTACAAGAATATACAAGGGAATATTCTTTATACAAGAATATTCTGGAAGCTTGTGGACTTCCCTAATCTTCTAGGCTCTTCTAATGGACCTAGACTCTTGTCATGGGCCAACCCAATATGTGGGAAAATGGGTGGGCCGTGACACTAGGCTAACCTAACAAGCATAGACAAAATGCAGTGAGGTACATATTTATGAAAGTTCTAGAGACACGGACAAAATGATCTAATTTTTTTTCTTTTTGCATGTTTCTTAATCGGATGATTCAAGTTGAAATGTGATACTATTAGTTCTGGGTATATATACCCTGACTAGTTTTAGGTCTATCCGAATTATTTTGGGTCTATCTAATTTTATCTCCAACAAGAAAGTAGAATAAAGGGTGTTCAATTAGTTATAATCAGAATTACTAAATTATTCTCTACTCATTAATTAACCCTAATAGTTAAATCAAAATATAAATACAAAATTCTTTCCTTATTTTACTACATTTCAAATCTAACTAAATCTAAAACAAAAAAAACTTTATATATCCGTCAAACCTTCCAAATTCTAAAATCTTAACCCTAACTTTCCAACAACAAAAAAAATCCGATCATTCGGAGTGAACTACAAGGTAAATCTCCATAAAACCTTTCTTATAATATCATTTTTGATAGATCTATGTGTATAAATCTTCATTTTCGTGAATCAAATTCCTGATTCTCTGTAGAATTGTTTGATGTGGATCCATCGTATCCACCGATTCTGGTTATATTCTTCATGAGCATGAAGAACATGCAGCAAAATCGTTGGATACGATGGATCCATATCGAACGATTCTCGTTTCATATTCCTCATACATAGTTACCATTACTAGAATCGTTGGATACGGCAGATCATATCCAACATTTCTAAAAAAAAAATTAACTTTTTCTATATTGGAATTGTTGGATAAGAACCTTATTATCCACCGATTTAGCCTTTTATTTTATTTTTTACCCTTTCTGTATTGGAATCGTCGGATAAGACACCTGTTTATCCAATGATTTCCTTGCTTGCATGTTTTTATACTACCTGGTGAGAATCGTTGGATACGACACACAATATCTAACGATTTTGGAAATAAAATTTTTTGTGCTTTATAAATAAGAGGAATTGGTATCTAAACGTGCTACATAACCAACGATTCTTACTGGGTCTTTTTCTGTTAGCTTTTACAGTTTGAATTGGTGGATAAAGATGGTCTTATCCACCGATTATGTTCTGTTCATTTTAGGGGTTAAACTTTTGTTGGTAATTATATTTAGTGATACTTATATTTTTTTTCGTTCAATTTTTTTATTTGTATAGCCATTATGGACGGTCACAAGAGAGGTTATGGTCCAACCCGACAGTGTGACATTGATAAGAAGCCACAGAAAAAGTTAGTTGCCACCTCTGCTGCCCCATCCAGACCAAATTGGATGAAGTCCTGGAACTTCCATGTCAGCTGGCAATAAAGGAGCTTGATGAGGTGATTGAAATGGCATCCCGTATAAGAGAGGACATTGCTACCTGGAGATCCCAAGATGCAATCCTCGAAGAGGTTGTTGCTGAAGATGTTGCTGCTGATGATGGTGGAGCTTAGGTCTGTAAATCCTAATCCGAAATCCGAAATCCGATAGCCGTTTCCAGTAATCGGAATCCTATAGGAAATTATCCGACATAACGGTTATCGGATATCGGAAACGAAAAATTATCGGAATTTATTGTGTTATCGTAACGGAATCGGCTGAGCCAGTTTCCATTACGATAAGTTCCGATACCGATAAATAATAATACCCCCTTGTCCTTAGATAGTTAGATAGCTAGCTTAGGCCCCTTCTCAATATCATTAGTCGATGCAGAGAAGACTGGAGAGTGAATTCGCCTCCCCCTCTGTTTCTCCTTTATCTATTCTCATTTCTCTATTTCTCCTCAATCCCCATCTCTTATCTTGGTTCTCTAGTCTACTATCTATCTATTTTTCTTCTCTCAGTTCTCAAATCTATTTTTAATCCAAGATCATTACACAAATCACTATTAGTAGTGATTCACTGAATTTAGGGTTTATGTTCAAAACTAAGGTTTTCTGTAGAAAACTAGGGTTTCTTTTTAAATCCAAATTGTGGTTCAGTTTTGAAACTTAATTTAGGGATTTAGAAATTGATTTGTGCAATTAGGGTTTTCAGAAATTGATTGGTGATTGAAAAATTAGGGCAATCAATCAATCAGTGATCTCACAAAGTTAAAGAGCATCAAATCAATTGGGTACCTCAACTCCATCAACTTCAGTGGCATCAGAGTTAGAAGAAGAAAATGTTCAAGGTTCATAAATGAACTTTGTGATTCTTCCCAGAGAAAAGAAGATGAAGAGGAAAATCCACCTATAGCTGAAGCAAAGAAGAAATTATGTACAGCAAGGTCTAATGTATGGAATGAATTTGAAAGGATTATTACTATAAATATTGGAGAAGATAGGAAGAAGGAGATTGAAGTTATAGGTATATGCAGTCATTGTAAAAAGAGAATTGAAGCAGCAAGTGCAAAAGGAACCAGACGCTTGAGATCCCATCTTAATACCGGCAACAAGAAGCCTGAGAATCAGCCTGGACAAAGAAAAATTACTTTTATCAAAACAGGTAACCAAGTATTTATATTAGATAATTGGAAAAATGATCCTGATGCTACTAGATTAGTTGTTACTAAGATAATTGCTAAACATGATTATCCAATAAATATGGTTGAGCATGGATATTTTGGAGAGTTTGTGAAGTCTCTGAACCCTTCTGCTAGGTTATATAGTAGGAATACAATTAGGGAAGATATTATGAAACTTTATGCTCAATACAAAGTGATTTACAAGAAGAATTTAATTCAGTTACTTCTAAATGTAGTCTAACAATTGATATGTGGACTTGTAAACATACAAAAGATGGTTATTGTTGTGTAACATGTCACTACATAGATGATGACTAAAAACTGAAAAAGAAAACGCTAGCATACATTTTAGTGTCATCACCATATACAAGAGAATTTCTTGCAGATTTTGTAAAAGCAGTAGCTCTAGATTGGAATATAGATAATAAGTTTTTTTTTAGCTGCTGACAATGCTAAAGCCAATGATGTTATGATAAGAAACCTGAAGAGATGGCTTTCTAGCAAGGATTGTTTAGTTCTTGAGGGTGATCTGTTACAAATGAGGTGTAGCAATCATATATTGCATTTAGTTTCGTATGTGGGATGAAAGTAGCTGCTAGATTTATTGATAGTATTAGAGAGTGTGTGAAATATGTCAAGTCTTTGCAGGCTAGAAAAGAAAGGTTTGCAAATGCATTGGCACAACTTAAGCTTCCTGCTAGGTCTGTAAGTTTAATGTGGACACCAGATAGAACTCCACCTTTAAGATGCTTAAAGAAGCAATTGATTTGAGACAAGGATTTGTCAGGCTAGCTGATTTGGATTCTGATTTCACAATACTACCAAGTTCAGAGGATTGGCAACAAGGAACAAATATTTGTGAGTGTTTGGAAGTGTTTGATGATATTTCAACTAAATTTGAAGGGATTAAGTATCCAACAACAAAGTTGTATTACAATAGGGTCTATGAGATTAATAAGAGCATTAAGAAATGGGAATCTAGTCCTCATGAGTATATCAGAGACATGGGATTGAAGATGAGGGAAAAATTTGATAGTTACTGGACAGAATGTAACTTGTTGATGAGCATTGGAGTTGTTTTAGATCCTAGGTATAAGGCTAGATGGGTAAAGTTTATTTACAAGAAATGATATGGGTGCATTAGCTACTTTACTCATTATAAGAAATTTCAAATAACACTAAATGCTTTCTCTTCATATGAATGTGAAAGTAACTCTACAGCTCCACATTATTTTGGTTTTGGGAGTTCAGCTAGTGGAACAAGTTCAACTGGAAATGAAAACTCTAGAACAATTAGAACTGACCATGAGTATGATGAGTTTATGATGGAAAACAGTGAGATTGAGGTTTAGAAGTCAGAGTTGGAGAAATACTTAGAAGAATCAATGCTTACTAAAGGCACACCCAAAGAGGACTGTCAGTTTGATATACTGAGTTGGTGGAAGAATCATGCTCCTAAATATCCAACTATTGCAAAGATTGCAAGAGATGTGTTGGCAGTTCTTGTGACTAGTGTATTATCAGCATCCATGTTCAGTGCTGGTGGTAGAGTTCTTACAACACACAGAAGCTCATTAGCTCCAGAAGTTGTTCAAGCATTGCTTTTCTTAGGTGATTGGATGCCATATCTCAATGACAATGCTAATGCTAGTAGTACAAGTTAGTAACTTTTCTTTCTTTTCTTTTGCTTTCATATTTTTTGCACTGCCAACTAACAAATTTCAGTTTCTTTGAAATGCAAATATATTTTGAAGGTTGCATGATGATATATCTCACTGACAATGCTAGTACAAATGTTTCAGTCCAATGCTAGTACAAATTTCAGTTTTTTTTTGTGTTTTCTTTTGCTGCAAGAACAATAGAACATGTAATCTACAATTGTGAACATTTGTGTGTGTTTCTATGTGTTTGAACTGAAAATGCTTATATGAACTAAAATACGAACTGAAAAAAGGTTTATCTGATTTCCTGTCAGATATCAGAAATTATCGGGAACATATTTGATATCCGAAAACCTTAACGAAACGGAATCGGAATTGATTTTTGAGATTCCGTCAGAAGTTATCGGATATTCGGTAACTCTTATCGTAATGGAACCGGATGAGCCAGTTTCCGTTTCGATAAGTTCCGTTGATAACCCTAGTGGAGCTGACTGTTGATCCTGGTGCTGATGATGGTGTCGCTCCTCCTGCGGCTGATACCTAATACATGTTTTTAAGACTTGTTGTCTAAACTAAACTAAGACTCCTTGTTGCGTTAACTATTTTGTGTTGTTTTATTCGGATACTTATTTTTATTTTGTTTGTGGATGGATGAAATAATGGTATAATATGTTATATGAATGGTTTGAAGTTCGCTTCACCTTTTACGTTATATGATTGGTGCTAAACAGTACCAAATTTTTTACAATTGTGATCCAGAATCGGTGGATAATACACATATGTTTCCACCGACCATTCATCAATTTACAAAGCTTACATACACCATCGGGTCTATGCACTATAATCTTAAGTGGGCGCTTATACTTCTTTGATTTAGTTATGTAGACCCTTTGTGTCTTCTTCACATACGGTTTATCCTTTGCAATGTGACTTTCAATCTTGCCACTTCTCTCGCAAACAATTTTCCAAACGATCACGCCTCGAAAGACGACCTAAGACTAATACGCATTTTATCTCCGTTCCTTTTCCCAAAAACCATTGTTTTGCATCTTCCCTATAGCAACACACCAAATTAGTATAGTAGTGGTCAGAAGTATCAGGACCAATCTGAGACACGGGTTCAGGTTGATCTTCGCCGAGCGCTTGAACAGTCTACAATATATATCGAAAAATTAGGCTAACAAAATCGGTTGACATGGAACAATCGTGTCCAACGATTCTACAGAATCGGCCTCTAGGTCCTCCCATATCCACCGGTTCTTCCTGGTTTATATTTTTGAAAAAAAAATCCCCAAATGCTGGAACCGGCACACGTGAACTGACTTGCGTGCTGATTCTAGCATTCAGCAAAGTGGAACTTTCTGGACACTTTTTCGATTAGAATCGGGGTATAGAGCAACACATATCGACCGATTGTAATCTTGGTGAATTTTGGGAAAATCTCCAAGTTATAGAATCGGTGGATGTGTGAGTCCATAACATCTGATTTTTTACCTAACAACGCCGCCAAAATATATACAAGAATCAGTCGTTGTTCATGACCACATCCGTCGATTCCGGTTCATATTTTCGAGAAGATGTAGAATCAATAGATATAATGTCATCGTATCCCCCGATTCTGGGTAGTACGTAGCCCAGAAAATAACTCAAATTTTAGAAAAAATCCACTTTTGGGCGATTATAAAATTTGAAAACATGTTTCGAGATCCTTAGAACGTATACCTGACAATTGGAAACATTAAGACCTTCATTTTCCAGGTTAGATTCTTCATTTGCTTGAGTGAATTCATCATAAGGTTTACACGTTCTTGTTCATCCAACAAATAATTCAAATTAGTAGGATCGAACTTACTATAATCTGATTGGTGATACGTAGATGCACTCACTTCATCATCACCTCTAGAATCTTCATCGTCACTGTAAATTATCAATTTACTACCAAATCACAAAATCCTAGTTTTCCCCACTTCTTCTTCTTCTCAAACTTTCAAAAAACTGTACTTTAGTTTTTACTATCTACCATTAACTATAATCTAATTTTAGTCACCAACTAATTTAACCAACACTTAAATTAATTGAAACTAATTAAACATATTAGTTAATAATATAAATAATCGGATAAAAAGTTTTTAATTATTTTTCATAATTATCATATTTTAATTTTAACAGTAAGCCTAAAATTAACCAGGATATATACAGTGCTAATAGATCCCACGTTTAACAGCAGACCATATGTTCATCCCCTGCTCGTATGCTTTTTAGGTATGGAATTATTATATAAAAGCTTTCCGCATCAACCGGCCAATGCCTGGATCAATACTGCATCTCTTTACTGCCTGGGAGAACTACGTGCTTAATGAAAGATGCAAGACTTCATGGATCAAATTATCTATGCTGTCGTTTGGATGATTTGGGAGGGATAGAAAGTAGAGTCTTTGGTGGTCTTGTGATGGACCTACCTGTAGGCTAGTGAACTCTAGCCAAATTGTTAATAACTGGGAAAGAATCTGCCATGTAATTGCTGAAAGGGCTTGGTGATTGACCGTGTACTTGGACTTTTTTTTTTTTTTCTCTTAACATACTCTTTTTACTCAAAAAAAAAAACACGTTTAACAAATATGAGAACTGTACAGTCGTTTGATTGATTAGTAGAGCATGATATTTGGCTATGATACAAACATGAGTTTGCAACTTGCAACTCATTGTTAGTCCACAATGAAGATTTATGTTGGCTAGAATTCTGAAAATTGTATTTAGGAACATTAATGTGGATTACATGTGAATACCTCTTCAGTAGGGTTGTAAAGTCGTTATATGTTGCCATTTACGGCCCGCAGTCAAAATTTGTGAACATCGTAATTTTAGCGTAACAGTGACTCTACCAACATATAGGTATGTGATAACTCAGGTCTTAAATTACCCTTTTCTTATAACTCTGTTAACTCTACTACAAGTTTATACAAGACCACAAAGCCGATTGCTTAAAAAACAAACAAAAACAAAAAAAACCAAAGCGGATGAATGAAAATTAGGTCTTCTCGGAAGAGCAGTAGAGCTCAGTCCACAAACTAAAATAGTTTAAACTATTGGACAATAACTATGACAGCATGCCAACTCTGATGAAGAGCATACAAAAACCAAGTGCCTTCACAATCATGGTTAACAGAGCCAGTTTGTCCAGCTGCATTATGCAGATCCGCATAACACATGGAAGCTTTTGACACCCAGGGAATTCATCCATCGAGGAAAGCATGAAACCCTGCATAGGTTGCATTGTTCTTGTACGCTGTCTTGTCTCCTACTGTAACAGTGAAGTTGTTCGGTTTGAATGCCGATTGTCCATCATCAGCACCAAGCCACACGTCAAACTTGGTGGTGCTAATAAGAATGGCAAAAAACTATAATCAGCTGAGAATGGAAAGTCCTACTCCCCTAGGTAAAGCGTAGCATGATGATATATATATATCACAAGGCACCGAGAGAGTTTAGAATCCTTCTAAAGGATGAGAAACAAAGTTTGAATGTGGGGTTTTTGTTGTTTTTGGGTGATACCTGAGATTGGATGTTATGAGATCCCCGACATGGTATGAGACTGTGCCAGAATTTACATCAGAAGAAATATGGTTTCCCTCCGACAAAACCTTAGAGCGTCCACAATGAGACGATGAAAGTACTGACTCGATAGTCGGGATTTATGTGGCGCAGTGGGTCGACGAATTTTAGTGGATAGTCGGGTTTTTTCACTGTAGCCGACTACAAATAGAAACTTTTCCTGACTAAAACATGTTTAGTCGAGCGGGTTCATAGTGTACCGATTAGCCTCAAGCGGTGTCGTAGGTTTTCGCCCAGAGCCAAGCGTTATTCTGGGACAACGCTCAGAAACACATACGGTAAGCTAGGAGAACGCCTAATCAAGCGTTATTCTGGGAGTTCGTCTGATGAAGCGGGATACTAGGATAACGTCCACACACAAGCGTGACGCTGGAATACCGCTCCAACTGAGCGTTATCCTTGCATGCCGCCTACCATCAAACGTGCTGCTAGGATACCTCTAAGTTGGAACACAGCCAAACAACTCAAACCACCACTGTCTTCTAAACTCCAACCATCAACCTCACTGCCAGTAGCAACCATGGACTGACTCGAGCTCCACCTCTCTGTTAAACTTTATTTGACAGTAACATTCCATTCACTGCCATCGATCAACATAATTCACCATAATTGATCTCCCTGTTCAAACCAGCTCCTCCGTATCTCGAGTTCTTCCGTGGCACTATCTTCGTCCAACGACCAATCAACACTCAACTCAACCATTACTCGAGCCTTACTACCAATGACCAACTGCCACCATTAATGCTATGAACTTGAACACCAAAAACTCCATGTTCATGGCAGCACTCACCATCACAGACTTTCTTATCACGAGAACCCAACAGTTGATTCAGTTGGCCAATTAAGAAGTCACGTTACTCACAAAAATGCAGTTGATTCAGAAAAACATAATGTAAAAGGCACTCAACTAATATGGATATACACAACGGTACTACAGAAGGAAGAAAACCGCAAAAATGATGAGGCTATTGCCCAAGATTATAGTTAAGCTAGTATAATTTATTACTGAAAACTATGTACAATTTTGTATCTTGGGTTGCTAATCAGCAGATGCTAGTTAACTCTACATGTATCTGCTACATCACCATCTGAATCGTTGTCAGCTCCGTCATGACTCATTATCACCAACAACATCGCGATCAAAGGCAGCAAAAAGCTCTAGCAAGTTAACGCCTGCAGCTGTCTCCTCCGCATTGTTGCTGGATGTAGATCTCTGCCTCTGCTGCGGTAGAATTTGAAAAAGGTCTTCAGGAGTGAATAAGCGGTAATGGCCAATACTTCTCCTTGGTCTCAACTGGATACACATACATTCAAGAATCAGTATAAGTATCATTCATTATCATCTGCATCATTATTAGCATTATCATTATCATCAGCGTCATCATTATCGTTATCATCGCCAGCGTCGTCATCATCGTCATCACTATCACTGTTGTCATCACTATCACTGTCTTCATCATCACTGTCTTCGTTCTCACCAAAGTCGGTGGCATCGTCATCATTATCATAATCAAAATCATCATCATCATAATCCCAACCGAGGGCAAGGCAAGTAAAGCGTCCAGGTATAACCTTTAACAATATCAGCAGAGAAATTAGAACTTCCTCTGCTGCCCAGACAGCCCTAAGGACGATCTGCAAGTTTGTTCACTAAACACGTGTGTCTGTGCGATAGAGTGCATGTATATAGTGAAAAGCATATATGTTCAGGATACATATTCAGAGTCAGTAACCACCATCCCCGGCACCTACCTTGGTGGAGAAATAAGAAAGATTGCAAAACCTACCCAATATTGTTTTGTAACTAGCTGTGGAAAACAAATCTTCACATATACTAATTGGCTCTTTCTAACTTTATGGTGCGGGAAGAAGTAGAACAAAATAGAGCTCGGTGGACTAAGCAAGCATATGATTAGCAACATAGCATAATAAAAGATAAAGCTTAATTTGAAATATCATGACAAAACTAGATGGAGAAAGCTAGTCTCATAGCGACCAAGACAGACCATAGGATGGCTATATACTGCGCATGTTGCAAACAACAGAGTTGCACCAAGGTGTTATAGGATTTGCTTTGCATATCACACTTCTTTGAGGGTAAGAAATGACCTGCTATTATTTTTTGAGGCACAACACGTTAAGATGTGCCATAGGCCACTATACTTATCAAAGATGAGGGTTACCTGTTCAACTTTTACGGGCAGTGATGCTCTATCATCAGCCTTCGGAGTCCAGATCTTTATGCCATGCTCAATGCCACTACTAGCAAGCATCGTCACATGGGGATGGGATTGAATGCAGTTTACTATATGCTTGTCTGCTTCCATAGCACGCAGTATCTCTCCGTCCTTCTTCCTCCAAATGAATATCCTCCCACAATCAGAACCACTTACCACATATTCATCTCTGGGCCCAAAAAATGAAACACCCTTCACAGTATCACAATTTCTGTGCCCTTTATAAACTAGGGGTTCAGCAGTATCAGCATCAGCATCAATGGCTGATGGAGATGCTTGTGTAGTTGGATTAGATTCTCCACTAGCATTGCTTGCCTCAGCTGATGGAGATGCTGGCACTGGAATCGGTCCTACTCCCATATCTCTTGTGAATAAATAGATGTGCTCATCACTGTAGGAGACAAGTAACTCACTCTGGTTTGAGAAGGCCAGGCCTGTAATCCCCACTTGCTCATCACCAATCAGATGTTGGGGGGAGAAACAGTCTGTGGGTTGACCAAAATCATTCGATCCATCCCAATTGTATTTGCGGATGTCGTAGAGACGGGCAAACTCATCAGTTCCACCAACTGCAAAGAGATTTGGATTCCTTGGATCTATTGCAATTGTATTAAGATGGACTGTTGGCATATATGCCGATCTATCAGAAGCGAAAGCCTTGCACGTAAAGAGCCTGGTGGCAGAACTAGATCTCAAATCAAACTGCAAAAAGCAAACTGGTAAGGCTTGGGTCATCCACTTAGATATGTAACATGATAAGATCAAACACCGAACACCAAATTAAGGTGTGATTACACAATGCAACAAGATTGCATGAATGGCTAAATGCCCAATCTACTATACCATTTGGGCTGAGTCAAAGAATTACGAAAAAAATCCAAAAAAATCAATAAATTCATGAAACCATTACTACATTGCTAATCCTAAAACGTTGGCTTTTTATGGTTTCGCAACATACCATAATCAGTTCCATCTAAACAGAGACTAACTCAAGTTAACTGGAATAGTAATATTACTGACTAAGGTATGATTAAGGTCCATAATCAAGTGCTTATGTTTAATGCTACATTATGTGAGGTAGCTTAAACATACCAGTAGGCGTCCTATATCATTTTAAATGATTTATCATGTTGATTTAATTCAGCATACAGTGTAGTTACTATCATGTTTAAGATTTAGTTGTAATGATTAAGGAGCTGGATTTTTAGCACAAAGACCTCTAGAAGCACCAACCAGCATATGAGTCACAAGGTCCACTATTGAGGTCTAAATGAGAGAGGTCACAGATTTCAACATGCAAAGCCAAATATATATCCTGTAAAAAGGCTAATACAATACTCACATGCCGAACGGATCCATCTTCACCGCATGTATAAACGATGTGAGGGCTTCCTGGCTCAATTGCCAACTTATGAGCTCGTCCTTGATGCTTTCCCAACAGTCTTGTATTCACTTGGCTGTCTTCTTGGATTTGAGCATGTCTCACCTGAAATGTACACAAAGAGAAATATAAAAGCTCAACTAAGAACTCAGAAAGTTGGAAAACTTATGTCTCATCCTTTCTGACTTGGAATTATATTTTTATGTGAGGTACTACCTGCCCATCTGCAGCACATGTTACAATACTTTGATCATTAGTGTATGGCATGATCTTTGCTTGAAAAACATTGTTGGTATGCCCAGAGTGGAAAGATAGCTTCACACGGGCAGATTCCCAGTCCCACAACATAACAAACCTGTCATCGGATCCAGACACAAGTATGTTTCCTTCAGCATTGAAGCTCACTGTATTTACACAACCCCTATGTTTTTCCAAGGTTTTGTAGACATCAAGTCGAAGCACAAGATCCTGAAGAAAATAAGAAAAGATGGTTATAAGAGCTGTTCTTTCTTTTTAGTTTGGAACTAGAAGGATACGAGGATATAACAAATTGATGATGGTACATTTTGATCAACAACCAGACCACTTCTACAACCGAGTGCAACATGGAGTAAAAGTACAAGTAAACATAACGACAAGGAAACATTGGAAGAAAAAAATTCAAAACCATTTGAAAACTATACTGCTATCGAATACGACTAATATATGCAAAATCCATGACTGATGACAAATGGAAGAAATTTTTACATTGAAAACTCTCACCTTTTATATTGAAGCTCGTGATTCACAAAAAGATAGACTCAACAGTTATGATTGGATCCAACTGTTTGCGTCCATATTAGCAACATCTACACCTTCTAATACAGGCAAAACAAACTGCTACTTATAGTCTAACACTGCAGTTATTATGTAGTTATCAAATCTACCATATAAACTTTGCTTTCCCATTTTTTCTTGATTGAGCAAGTGCTAGTCTGCGAGATGGTCATTATTCATCTATAGTACTATATTATGGAGTTCATCACTACGTTGCTTATATTCTTAAAATTTCTCATTCCATTGTCTATGTACCCTGAATGTGATCACTCTATAGACAAATCCGTTAACTTACTTACATTCGTCAACACTAAAAATAGAAAAAAAGGGGTTTTAAACCATAACCCATAAACAGAATTATTATTCTATACATCCAAATCAATCAAAATACCTCAAAAATCAATAAAACAAATAAATTGTAAATAAAGATAAAATTGGGTAGGAATAAAGGTGAATTTATTGCGGAAGGAAAAAGTAATAAACCTGAGAAGCACCAAGACGACGAGCAAAGGTTCTTGGTGGAACTTCACCAACTTCACGTTTCCATATTTCACTGATTCCCTTCCCGGCTGTTGTTTTTGCCCTTTTCGCCATTTCCCTCTTCTCTATATCTCTTACACGAGCTTTCACTACTTGTTTCGATAGAAACAGTACCCTTTTCAGGCTTTAAACCAAAGCTGAATTCGATACCGGCCCGGCCCCAAGGCAAAGCCATCAAACTCAAAAGGCTTGCTAATATTATAACATCATAGTCGACCAACCACAACAACGTCGTCATCGTCATGGGATGCACAGGAATCAGACCTGAACCAGAGATCCGGATCAGAACTGATAAATCCGTATTAAAATTAGATCAGAACCGATTTAGAAAGTACAGGTACTATGACTGAAATTAAGAATTGGTGTATAGGGGTATAAGTATTCGGTTCTAGTATATTTTTGTACCTAGACCGGATATAAATACATGTTTAATTTTGTCCCTTGATTTAAATATATCCTAGTTGTTGATGCTTGATTTATATACCTATTTACTTTCTCGATCTCTCATCTTACTCTCACTCTCACTCACAGACTCTCGTTCTTTCCTTATTCTTTTTTTCTTCTTATTCTTCTTCTTCACTTCTTTTGTGCTTCATCCACACCACCATCACCACCACTACTCTATCACAGCAATGTAGCGACACCACCTCCAAATTGGGGTTTTGATTTCTTGATTTGTGATTTTATCCAGATTTAGGGATTGACTAATTGATCTTAGATTTATAAATTAAGGGTTTCAATTTCTTAATCTTAGATTTATGAATTTGGTTCTTGGTTTGGAGTTAGGGTTTTGAATTAGTTTGTTTTTTTTTTTTGTGCAAAGTCTTCCACTGGTTCAATCTCTAAGAGAAAACGAGGCAGAAAAGAATGATTATTTGATTATTCTTTATCCATTGATTACTGGGTCAAGACGTGGTTGTGAAGGTCAGTTGAAGAGTTGTGATGCTATCAAGGGTGTTGTAGATTGTCTAGAAGAATTAAAATAGGGATTATGTGTTTAAAGCAAACAAAAAAACAAATAGAATATCTTGTGAGTTTGAATTAGAGTTTGAAATGATTTTGACAGAGTTTTAGGCGAGAAAAACAACGAAGAAAAGTGATGTTTCCACCATTGATTTATATGATTGAATGAATGCTTGTATGGATCTCAAATATACATGGAAACTATGAAATTGCATAATTTATTTTTAACTAAAATTTTGATTAACTGATAATTGTAATAGGTAAAAAACCATAACCAGACTGGAACCAGAACGGTCATATAAGTACAAGTACCAACAATTGGAACCGGACACTATGAGGTACAGGTACTCGGTTTTGAAGAAAACCGGACAGTACCTCCCTCTGTGCATCCCTAGTCATGTTGGCCGAAGTTGCCCAACATAAGATCGTCGGATAATACCCCATGCCTTTTATCTTGTGGGCTTTTGGCCTTTGATCCATTCCACTATCCCATTCATGGAGACTTTATCCGCCGCTACGAATTTGACCTAATTCTAAAACCCCAAAAGAAGCTTCCAAACAATTATAGAATTACTCGTTGGACAGGTCATGATAGGTGTCTCGAAAATAGATACATAAAATTTATATGGTTTAAACATCTGAAAATGTGTGATCCAACCTTAATAACTCATACCAAAAACCTTATTGGGTACTAAACTACTGGCTACGGGAGCTCTTCCTATGCGGAGGCATGCTTAGTGGGGACCAACATCAACTCAACAAAGTACCACCCAGACTGACACCAAGTTCAGACGTCCGAGGAATTAAAACAACGGACAATCGATTTTGGATCTATATGATGGGAGAAAACCCTCACCAACACGAGGTTATCAACTTTGTTTCCCAGCATAAAAACACCATAAGGGACTCAGCAAAAAGCAAGAAAGGTAGGCTCAGATCTGGAGTTGAGATCCCTAGAGATGAAAGGGCCAAATACGAAGAGGATTCGTACATCAGTAGGGTTATCGTGATAACTGAAGTTCGTCTTCGCAAAATGATCAGAAGGTGCTAACAAAAAAGATATCCAAATACGATGGGTTGTAGCGACTTCATCGAGCTGATGGGGCACCCTTTGAAGACGAGATGTTTCTTCCCTCCATTTAACTTTTAAATACCCAAGCTACCGAAGTTCGACGAAAAAACAGACGAACAAAATTAACAATCCTCAACTATGAAACAGAAATGACCTTTTTGGAATACAATGTGTTTATGCTAAAAAATCCTTTCAGCTAAACAACCAATCAAACTCTAGGATTCAAGTTAAATAAATGTAAACTAACAATAGAGAAACGTTCTTTTATGTAATAAAGAATCATACTTTTCTAAATTGTTTAAGCTCAATACAATTGATCATCCAGGTTTTGTAATTTCTGGGTTTATAAAATTGTTTACAATTTTCAATTCAATACAGAAATTCATACATTATACCACTACTTCCCATAGGTTCGTACCTAAAAATTTCTTCCATCCCTTTCTCTGGTTTTTCTTTCTATTTTTTCCGTCCCCTTCTTTGTTGTTTGATCTCTTCTATTTATAAATCTATTTTTCTGGGTCGCTCTTTATGCAACGTGTCATTTTCTATAG
>JAJJMC010012158.1:0-38390 GCA_023531435.1 Papaver californicum
ACATGAAGAAATTAGGCCTTTCTCGTGGGAAGCCTATTGTAGGGGTAGATATAACATATATTGAAGTCCCAATGGTTTATTGGAGGTCAGGTTCATCATCAAAGGCTCTAGCAACCAAGTTAGCCACAAGTTGGCTACGCAAGGAGAGTTTGAGACAAACTAGGATTCCAAAGGCTACATGCAAGGATTTTAGGGATTAAAGGACATATAAATACCAAAGTATCCAGGAGTTTTAGAGGAGATATCACGGACAGTACAATACAGGAGAAGAAAACAGCAAGAAGAAGGAAGGCAACAGGCGTTTCTAGAGGCTGCTGGCTATCTTGGCAGCTGCACTTCGGAGCAACAATTCTTCGCTATCTTTCCGGGTTTGATTATACTTTTCTTTATTTTTTTTCCATGGGTTTTGAGAAACCCATGATGTGCTAAACCCTCTATATTGGTTAGGGATGTAATCTGAAGTTTAAAGACATGTTTATCAATTGAATGGCGCATGCTTATATGTTCATGTTGTTTTTAGTATCGTTCATGTTCTACTGATTATAACGCCATGTATGATTGATTGTGTGTTTGTTTAAGTTGCAAATTGAATGAGCATGCATTGACATCTACAACTAAACTAGAGTTTTCGATCCGGAATTGTCGAAGGACTCTAGTTACAAGTAGTATAGCATATTTGTTAACAATACTTAAAATTGCCATGCAAGTATGTGTAGAAGTTTGACCTAGATTAAATCTGAGTTGCGCGATGCATCGGATTATTTAGAATAACCTCAACTCACAAAGACCATTGCTTTCATTGGGTTAAACTTGGTGTTTACATCGAGTTATCTGGTGTTAAGAATTCAGAGAGCGGCGCGATACCCTCTCTGATGATATTAGGAGTTTTGCCGGAGTAGCCCTGCGATAGGATGCTTTAAGGTTATTGGTGTTACTAATGCATGAATGTTGAGTATGCTTTGATTGATAACATGTTGGAAAACGGACGATGAATTCTCTAACCAATGCTTTCTTTCCCTGATACACGTTTTTATTAATTTTGCTTTAGTTTGCTTTAGTTTAATTTAGTTTAAATCACAACACAACCCCCCTGTTTACTCACGTAACTGAAAATAAATCACAATCACTGCCTCTCTGTGGGAACGAACTTGTTCTTATTTGCTATACTTAAATCTATTTTGGAAGAGTAAGAACTCGATTATTTTGGTTGATTACGACACGACCACCTTTGCTTAGTGAGAAGCACCGGAACTACTTGATGGTCAGTGATCGTGATGTCTTGAACTGCCATCGTTTAGTGTAATTCTTCAATAACTCCTTACGCGAGATATCTCTTAAAATGCTGTTAAGTTCATGCCGTTGTGTCCGTTTTGGCCCTGGACTATCCCGTTTCTCAGAATGCTCTAGAGAATCAGCTCAGTTCTCATAGGAATCGACCCACTTTCTCATTCAGATAAGTGAGTTCTATCAAGAGTGTTAACTGCTACACCCCATTTCAATCTTAAATTGAAACTATAGAACTCATTAAGACTTTATTATAAGTCATCCTCACTTGGAGTCACACTATCACGTCTACACCATAGGGAAGGGACAGAGAAAATAATTCCCTGATAGTGTTTAATTTTTACCCGCCACAAATTAGTTGTCTCATTCAAAACCTTGATCTTGGGATCTCCAATCAGCAAGGTTGAGTATCCTTCATGGAAAGTTTTAATTGATGAGCTTAAGTCCCATCCCCCTCGATGCATTACTAACTATCTCCTTGGATAAGCCTTTCGTCAAAGGATCCGGGATATTCTCCTTAGACCTCACAAAGTCAACAGAAATAACGCCAGTTGAAATTAGTTTTTTTAGAGAATTGTGTCTTCTCCTAATATGTATAGATTTTCCGTTATAGTTGCTGTTTTTAGCAGTAGCTATTACATCTTGACTATCACAATGTATAGATATAGCTGGCACAGACCTATGCCAGAGAGGAATGTCTTCTAAAAAATATCTTAGCCAAGCGGCTTCCTCTCCTGCCTTATCTAACGCAATAAACTCGGATTCCATAGTGGATCGAGTGATACAGGTCTTTTTGGAACTCTTCCAAGACACTGATCCACAGCCTAGAGTGAATACGTATCCACTCGTAGACTTAGACTCCTCTGAGTCTGTTATCCAGTTTGCATCACAGTATCCTTCAAGAACAACAAGGTGTCTTTCATAACTCAAACGGTAGTTTAAAGTGTATTTAAGATACCTCAACACTCTGAAAAGTGCATCCCAATGCTCATGTCCAGGATTACAGGTATACCTACTTAGTCTACTCACAGCATAGGCAATGTCTGGTCTTGTGCAGTTCATTAAATACATTAGACTTCCTATGACTCGTGAATATTCAAGTTGCGAGACTCCATTGCCTTTGTTTTCTTGAGTTTGCAAGAACGGTCAAATGGAGTACTTGCAGGTTTACTATCAAACTGGTTAAATTTCTTAAGAACTGATTCAACATAATGAGATTGACTAAGACTGAATCCATTAGACTCCTTTCTAATTTTCATCCCTAGGATTACATCAGCAGGACCTAAGTCTTTCATGTCAAAGTTCTCACTCAACATGTTCTTAGTGGAATTAATGATTTCTAAGGTTGTGCCTAGTATAAGCATATCATCAACATACAAGCATACAATCACACATGCATCATTGATAGATTTATTGTACACACATTTGTCAGCTTCATTTATTTTAAATCCACTAGAGAACATTACATGATCAAATTTTTCATGCCATTGTTTCGGTGCTTGTTTCAAGCCATATAAAGACTTTTTAAGTCTACACACTTTTTTTCATAACCCTTCATTACAAATCCTTCGGGTTGGTCCATATAAATTTCTTCATCTAATTCACCATTTAGGAACGCAGTTTTTACATCCATTTGATGTATTTATAGGTTATTAATTGCAGCGATTGCAATTAGCATCCTAATGGAAGTAATTCTAGTGACAGGTGAATAAGTGTCAAAGAAATCTACACCTTCTATTTTTTTATAGCCCTGAGCTACTAGTCTAGCTTTATACTTTTCCACAGTTCCATCTACCTTACGTTTTCTCTTGAAGATCCATTTACAACCTATGGGTTTGCACCCTGGAGGTGAATCTACTATCTCCCAGGTTTCATTATGAACAATAGAATCCATCTCACTAATAGTGGATTCTTTCCACCATGGAGCTTTAGACGAAGTCATGGCCTCTTTATAGGTTTGTGGATCAGTTTCAACTAAACAGGTTATGAAGTCTGGCCCAAAAGATTTTTCTTATCTAAGTCTTTTGCCTCTTCTAGGTTCATAAACAGATTCATCTTCTTCTACCGGTAAAATATGGCTAGAAGAAGGGACATCTAGGGGATCATCACATATCATGCGAGATTCAGATTTCAACGGAAACACATTTTCAAAAAATGTAGCATCCCTATATTCCATAATGGTGTTCACACCAATTTCTGAGTTTTCAGAACTCACAACCATAAACCTATAAGCAGTGGTGTGTTCGGGATATCCTATGAAGACACAATCAACTGTTTTAGGTCCTATTTTAGTCCTCTTAGGTGGAGGAATAGAGACCTTGGCTAAGCACCCTCACACTTTGAGGTATCCATAAGATGGTTGTTTGCCTTTCCATAATTCATACGGTGATTTGACTGATCCTTTAAGGGGCACTCTGTTCAGGATATAGCAAGCTGAGAGGACGGCCTCCCCCCACAAGTTCGTCGGTAGTCCTGAACTGATTAACATGGCATTCATCATCTTCTTAAGGGTTCGGTTTTTCCGTTCATCCACTCCATTAGATTTTGGTGAATAAGGAGGAGTTACCTCATGAATAATGCCATGTTGTGCACAAAAGTCTCCTATAGGGATTACATATTCACCCCCACGGTCAGATCTAATGGTTTTAATTATGGTGTTCAATTGGTTTTCTACTTCTAATTTATATAATTTAAATGTTTCTAAAGCATCATCTTTTCCTTTAAGCAAGTAAATATGACAGTCTAGTACAGTCATCTATGAAAGTGACAAACCATTTTTTACCACCTCTGGTTTGGATTGATTTCATATCAACTAAGTCTGAGTGAATTAACTCTAAGGGATTAGAATTTCTGTGGACATTTTTCTTAAAGGGCTTCTTTGCATATTTTGATTATACACAAACTTCACATTTATGTTCATATTCCAAATTTAATTTTGGAATGCAGCCAGAGTTTGCCAATTTGTTCATTGATTTATAATTTACATGACCAAGTCTACCATGCCAGATATTCAATGAGACAACAACATAAGAAGAATCAATTTTATTAACTTCAACAGAGGTTACAGATAATTTTTATAGGCCTTCAGCCTTATAGCCCTTTCCCACAAAATCCTTTTCCTTAGTGATAATTACTTTCCCAGACTCAAATACAATCTTAAAGCCCTTATCATCTAGCACACCACTTGAAACGAGATTCTTGCAGATGTCTGGTACATGTAAAACTTCATTCAATGTGAGGATTTTCCCAGAGGAGAGCTTCAGCGAAACTTTTCCTTTTCCTGCAACCTGTGTTGCAGATGAATTACCATATAGAGTTTTTCTCCTTCTCCTACCGTCTGATAGGAGGTGAACATGTCTTTACTTCCGCAGACATGTTTGGTAGCTCCAGAGTCTACCCACCAGTCTCTCACATTGGTAACTAAGTTAACCTCAGACACAGTGCCAGAAAACTCATTTTTACTACTTTCAACTAAATTTACATTTGTTTTCTTAAAATTTGCATCTTTGCGTTTTCTACAATGAATTGCCATATGGCCAGACACACCAAAAACATAACATGCTCCCTTAATTTTACCAATAGAAGATTTTGGTTTTTGAAAGGTACCTTTCTTTGCGGGCCAGGCTTGCGCTTGTTGTGGTCCAGACTTAGATTATCGAATTTGTGTTCAATAACGTGAACTTTGTTTGACATGTCTCTTGCAGAAGAAACATTCTTGTCCTTTGAACACATCAATTCTTCAACTTGGATTTTCTTGCCCAATTTTACCATGGAAATTTCACCAGTTTCATGCCTTAGTCTTCTCTTGTATTCAGCCCAGGAATTTGGCAATTTTTCAATAACATCAGAAACTTGATATGTTTCGTCAGTAACCATTCCTTCAGCAATTATTTCATTAATAATTTTTTGCAGCTCCAGAAACTGATCAACCACTGATTTATCATTCATCATTTTATATTCCAAAAAACGTGCAACCAGGAATTTTTTACTTCCTGCTGTTTCTGCTTCATATTTATCTTGTAGTGCAGTCCATAAATTATAAGCATTGAAATTATCCTTAGCATTGTAAAAATCATATAAAGCATCTTCTAGGCAGTTTAAGATATGATTTTTGGCCATATAATTACTTCTCTTCCAACTTTCTAAGTCCTGTAATTTTTCAGGTTCATTCAGAGACTCATCAAACGGCTTCAGAACCATCTCACCTAGCATGTGGAAACTCAAGAAAAATAACATTTTTGACTGTCATCTCTTGAAGTCCTTTCCAGAAAACTTCTGAGGTCTGTCAACATCAGTCTTCACCATTGTTACACAAGTAAAATTTTCAAATTAAACAAATATCGAGTTAAAAATGTTGGAGAGTATTCCTGTAACAGTGAACAAACCAAACAGAAGCTTGAAAAAAGTTAAGGGTTAGAACAGATAACACACTTCAGACAATCACACAAGCACAGAGAGATGGAGTCACATGTTCAACAGACTGCCCTTAACTCGATATTTGTCAGGTACACCTTTGGGAAAGTGTTGCTATACCTTTAGAGATGACAAATCGAATCCAGGATAAAACCACCTGATACCAACTCAGTTAGCAAGACTCGTTGGCCCGTTGTGAACTTAACAGTAGAAGAAGATGAAAATAAACTAGTGCGCATACAAAGCAAGAAGAGGGGAAAAGTCGTCAGGTCAGTGGCTGCGACTGGGGTGAGTAAAAATATGATTTTTTTTTTTCTTTTAAAGAAGAAGAAGACTGTTGAATTTTTCAAACGGTCAAAATTCATTTAATTAAATATATTTAATTCGAGATATTTAATTAAAAGATTTTGTTTATTAAACCTGATTTAATTTTATAAATACAAAACGATAAAATATTTAATGTATAGAATTAAAATATAAAACCGTTGGATCTTTGATGAGTACACGTATGCACTCGTCGCACCAAGGCTCACGCAAAAGCACACGCAAGCTCCGCAAGCACGCGGCCCGCTGTGCTTCGCACCGAAGCACCGCACATGTGTGCATTTGCCCACTAGTCCATTTCCAATCCACTAGTTCTTTTTTCTTATATAGAACGTTTATGGTAATAAGGATAAACTTCCTCCTTGGTTTGCCCAATATGGGACAAATCAAAGGTTTCTCACTCACTAAAAAGTGAAAATGGTTGACTCAATTTTTCCACTCCAAATTTGGACTAATGACCCTAGATCCTTTTAAGATATATTAAGTAACAAAATTAATTTTAAATAAGAAATTCATTTTTAATTCTAACAATAAATCAAATCATTAAAAAACATTGTTGCATCAATCGAATCAGCATTTTGTCAAATACTATGTACATAGCAAATCATTAGAAGGTTCACAACATGCACATCCAATTTTGAGTTAAATGTTCTCTGTAATTCGATTTTCCCCTGATCGAATATCAAAACTCATTTATTCTATTTTTGATAATTGAAAATTAATTACCGGTCCTTAACCAATTCCTCCAGTACTACCAGTCTAAAACGGTAAGTCTTCATATCTATTCCACATAAGAACCAACATCATATCCAATTCTACACATCTTCATAAAGCAGCACTATTGCAGAAATATTTTCTTTTTATTTTTAGGAGGCAGTGCAAACGGCTTTCTAAATAGAGTGCGTAGTTAAATTTCAATTTCCTTTTCTGTTTTGAAAAAAAGAAAAATAAATAAAAAGAACCGAAATATAGTACTTAATGAAACCTATTATAAGGGCGGCATATTTTCTTCATGGAGGGCAACATAAGATTCAAATGTCCAAAACATGAATAGGGGGACCTACCTCACACAAATGCCTAAATCTTCCGTAACTAATCCTAAATCTAACAACTATTTAAAAAAAAACAACCTAAAATCCATTTTTTTTCGTCTCTTCTTCATTAGTGATGAAGATGAACCCCAACAATAAAATGAAGAATTGATCAATCAAGAAGTTCAAACATCAGTTAATCCTCCAATAATGACTTCTATTAGGTAAGATTCGAAAAAACCACCATTTTTTTGCCGTTTATTGCTAAAATATGTTAGATTTGATGAAATTATGATTCAATTTTTAGTTTATGAACTATTCACGGTTAGGAATGGATGAATTCTTAGTCGTAAACAAAAAATTACGACTGGGAATTCATGACCTCCCAGTCGTAAGTTAGCTATTTTTGTAGTTACAACTGGGAATTGATGAACTCCCAACCGTAAGTTATTATCAACTTATTACGGCTGTAAAATAAAGTATTCCTAGTCGTGTGTTAATATGAAGAAAAAAAATTCCTAGCTGTATAAGTATTTTCCTAGCCGTAGAATGTGTAGTGAAAACCAGATTCACAACCGATATTAGTATTTTCTAACCGTAGGTTTGGTTACGGCTTGCTCGTACCTTAGATTGCTAGCCGTAAGTGAGTCTAAAATTTGAATAAAAGTTTAAAGTTTTATTTATTTACAATTTTTTGAGTTTTGTTATATGTGTAATAGTAAGGTGTAACAAAAATATGAAGGTGAGAAAGAAATAAGAAAATGTAACAGAGATAGGAAGGTTTAACAGAAATAAGTAGATTTCATGGGCGTATAAGTATCTTATGGCTAGGAAATCATGAACTCCTAGTCGTAAGTTCTAGTTTACGACTATGAGTTCATGAGTTCCTAGTTGTAAACTATTTTTACAGCTATGAGTTTATTAATTTCCAGCCGTAGATTGTAAAAAAATAAAATAAAATAAATCAATTATGATTAAAAAAAAATACTTATTAATAATTTTCATTAATCTAATTTAACAATTAACACTAAATTAACTAAACTAATTAAATTTATTAACATAAATTAATCGATAGCAATTTAGCAATTATGAAAAGTAGTAGGATATGAGATTATTGAGTTTACTACACGATAACCCTATTTTGTCATCTCGTCATCCTTCAAAATATCCTTAATGCAGCCCCAATAATAGGTTTATGTTATGAAATAAATATTTGATGGATTTACACCACACTTACACCACCACCTTTACATCTCCTACCACCCTTACACATTCTTATTTACCTTGTAACCTCCACCTTAAGTATATGTTAGTGGCTAGTAATGATTGCGTGCCATTACCTCTAATACTTAATGTCATTAACCGTCCACTCTATTGTATGACCTATAAATAGAGGTCTTTACACAGTTGTATTTGACTTTTTTTTTTTTTGATAAAACGAGATCTCTTTCATAGATATCAAAGTGAGGTTACAAAGAGATAGTTGAGTACATCAAAGATCAAGAACCACATAGTAACATAAATTTTATGATGTAGAAATACAAATTCGAAGATTCCGACTAGAAAAGAGAAGGAATCCCAGAAAAAGTCTAAATACACATATGAAGTAAGAACCGATTGAATCGGAAGAAAAACGGTTTTTGGATAACAGATCCACCATTTTTGATAAAAAAAAAACTTCTTCCTGAGAAAGAGGTACTCCAGATAAGGAGTGATTTGCCTAAATCTTGAACGGAGTGATGAAGATTCCGGCTGCCGAAGCTTATCGCTAAGTACTTCAACTTTAAGAAACCCAACCGAGAATAGCCATCAAAGGCATAAAAAGATGCTCTGGGAGCACATATAGAGCCACCATGAAAACGGAGAAACCTTGCCGCTGGAGAGTGACTCCAAAGAGCAAATAAACTAACCCTAATAATCATTAAACTACATAATCTTACTAAATACTAGAAATCACTAAAGAACACTTGGTACTGCTCAGATCCACCCAAAACGAAGTAGATCTGAGCAGTGAGGTTTCGACTGAAAGAGAAAAAAAGGAATTCACAGGGAGACCTTAAGAGAAAGGAGAAACAATTTCTTTTTTGTTTTTTAAATTACATGAATGAAATGGTTTCTCTTTTTTTTTCTCCCACTTGTTCGTGTTTATCGTTTTCTAATTTTTAGTTTAACCGTTTCTACTTAATATCTGACCAAATTGCATACGTGCTGCAGTGGCCCATTGATCCGTGTAATATAGTGTTGCGCGTCTAGTGACTTGTCCGTCGAAGCTCGAACCGGCTCATCTAATCAGTAGCGAAGTCGGTGTTCTCCAGCGTTTGGCCATTTCCCCAAATCTGTAACCTAATTTCTCTGATTCTTCATTTGATTTCTTGAAAAATGTTTCGTTCTCTATGCAAAACATTGTTTCAAAATAGGATCATTAATGGAAGGGATCCAAATCCTTTGTTTCTACCCTCGCATCTTACTTCACAAAACCCATATCATCTTCTTCTTTGTGATGTTAGGGTTAGATTTATTTCTTCTTCTTCTACTTCGTTTGTAATTTCTTACCTGAAAAACTATTGTGGGTTAACAGAAAAAGTAGCTATCTCTGCTTCCAAGAAAGTTAATTTCAGAACTTCATCAAATCCAAACTCTGCTTTTACCTTTCTTGAAGCTCATGGGTTCAGCAAACCAGACATATCCAAACTCATCATTAGGATACCATTAGTTCTAATATGTAATCCTCACAAACACCTTAAACCCAAGCTTGACTATTTCAATTCTAAATAGATCTCTAGACTTGAACTTGTCAGATTATTATCCACTAATTCAGAAATCCTAAGTAGAAGCTTAGCAAACTATATCATACCTTTTTTCGATTGTATTAAGAACATCGTTGGTACTGACAAACATGTAGTTCGAATTCTCATACGCTCAATGCGTTGTTCGGGAGACGTAAATGAGAAAGTCATGCTTAACATTAAGGTTTTGAGAGATGAAGTCCCTCAATCAAGTATCTTTTAGTTTCTAAACAATCAACCGATGGCACTTAGTATAAGTAATTATATTTTTAAGGACATTGTACAAGAGATTAAGGATATGGGATTCGATCCTTGCAAAACTGCATTTCTTAAGGCTATTCACGGATTAAAAGGGATGAGTAGTTTGACTAGGGAAACTAAATTGAATGTTTACAGGAACTGGGGTTGGTCGGACGATGAAATTGAAAACGCAATTATGATGCATCCTCAGTGTATGAGAATTTCTGAGAAAATGATTATGTCGATAATGGATTTCCTTGTGCATCAGATGGGTTATTGCCGAACTCCCAAAGATTTTGTCTTATAGCTTGGAGAAGAGGATTATGCCCAGGTGTTCTGTTTACCAAATATTAATCTCAAAACGTCTGCTCAAGAATAAAATTGCCTTATATTCACTTATCACATGACTGAGGAGTCTTTTTGGAGAATTTTGTGATCAAGTACAAGCAAGAAGCCCCTGAACTATTGAAGGTATAAGTTCTTTACTGTTTAGTAATCCTTTATTCATTTGGTGACATGAATATGGTGTATATTATCTGAATATGTAACTTAGAGTTTACAGTATCTTCCTGTCCCTTCTGTTTAGTGTTCCTGCTTCTTTTTAGCATGTCAGCTGTATGTATGCTTATTTTATTCTCTCCAAAATGAATTTATGACTGTAGACGTCACTTACCTTTTATATACTGACAAGATGAAAGGTACATAGTCTATGTTGTAGTTTACTTAAAACATTTCTATGGGTAGTCGAAACAAGACTTGGTAATCAACATAGGTGCTTGTTTGAATATTTTTGTTTGATTTGCTGGTAAAGTCTTATGCTTCTTTCCAATTGTTAAGTTGTTGAGACTTGAGACTTAGCAGATTAACTTTAAACTATGTTAGGGCATTCTCTATGGTACAGATTTCCTCCATGGATTGACAGTTCCTAGACGCTTACCCACTATGTTTGCATCCATGGACCATGGATAACTTTAATAGATAAATGTTGGATCTTATCTACTTCTGCAAGCTCATTCTTCTGTTACTTACATAAATGAGGGCTCTGGACCACTCGGCTGATGCAGTCACTTTCTTTTTCATAGCCTTGTCTACCTATTAGTCTAACCATGACATCCACCATATGAAGGCTTTAGAGTTTAACCTGTCACATATTATAAGAAATTGAATCTTCTGCACTTTATGATGCAATATTATGCAGTGAAGACTTTTGGGCGTAACTTTATTAGTTTAATTACTGCTTTATACTTCCTACTAACTCATTCTAATTCTTCAATTACTTGCATGAATAAACAAACACATCAGTACAGTTGTGCTTCTGTCAGTTTAGGTTTGCATCTTCTTTCAAGTGGGTCTGATATACTTAACTCCCTTTTGAATTAGATTTATAATCAGGCATCCATTGGGCGTGTCTCGGAAGACTCAGAAAATGATGAGTTAATCCTCGCTGCCAAGCAAGAGGCAAAAAGATAGCTACTCGGCTCAGCTGATGCGGGTGCAGCTGGAAACAAGACTATATATCACATTCCCTTTCTTGGTTGAGGGGGGACTTGACGAAGAGGGCATCGACTTCCAGTAAATAAAAAATGTCAGGTTGCAATTTTTGTTCGTCTCGCTATGTTTATATTAGTACATCTTTGTTCAGTTCTAAAACTTAAAAGTTTCACCTATTAGTATGAGACAATGAGACCTAAAACCTTCCACCGTTATGCTCTTCCTTACTTTGGCTCCTATATTCCATAATGAACTGAACTTTAGAATCTGATAACCACATCATTTCTTTGTCATATCTTTACTTTTTACTTGCTGTCTATTGTAGCTTATGAAAAGACGTGTATTAGGCAGATAAGCGCAAGTATACCTTCAATCAAATACGAGTTGAATGCCAAATTATTATTAGATTTACAGGAGAATGCAAGCAATTTTTCTCTCTAATATACGGAGATCTTATACTTATTCACGTTGTATGTATTTCTCTTGGGCTGGTATTTACGCTAACAAGGCATGGACCAGGATAACTAACAAGATGCAGCAAAAGGCCTGTACATAATATATGTTAATAGGACAATTTATTTCTGTAATTTTTCTATTGAGGAGGGGAACTTGTTTGTTTAATGCTGGGTCAATTAAAGCAGGTATTGGCTTAGTCTAACTTAGAGGGGGATTTCAATTCAGGGCTTCAACCTCAGAAGAACGCAGGGGGAGATGTCACTGCAATTACAATGGAACTAATTTCAACTGCCTGTAATTAGTAAAATGGATTTTGAACATTGGTACCCACAGATGCGACCATTGAGTTCGCACAGGTATATCACTCGACAAGCTATATTGTGATGTTCCTTTCTTGGTTCATGATATTAAGATTTTTGTTTGTTTTTTTCGTTATTAGAATGTTGAGCACTCGCAATTGCACGGGCTTGCATTATTCTGGCCACTTTTTTTTGTTATTAAGGATTGAATCTGCATTGGCATGAGCTCCAGTCTGTCTGGTGCTCTACCTATCCTGTGATTTTCTTGGAAAAACTTCTATGATCTCCTGATAAATTTCTTTTCCCAGCAAGCTAAAATACTCGAGACGAGTTAGACAATGAATTACTGTCTAGACTCTAGTCTCTAGACAAAGTAATATTCATGTGGCGAAACGTGTACAGTACTTTGATGCCACTAATTTGCACATTACAAAAGGATAAATTATAGTATAAGATAACAACCATATTATTGATAATAATTGATGATTAAGACGATTAATCACTAATGAAAGCTTTTGTTAATCCTAATTAATTCAGCTTTTTCCTATTATTATCAGTATGTCCCGAAATTATTGCCTAAGAGTGGCGGCAGAGTCCATACGTGGCCTAATGTGGTTGGTAAACATGGGTTGTTTTATAATCCTTGGTCGGTTTGTCGTCACTAACGCATGTTTTTTACACCGTACATATTCGAATCCTTTTTTTGCGACTTGACTTCCATCCCTTAATGAAATCGAAGGATTCAGTACTGAGAAATGTTATAATAGTTGTGTTACTGCCACTTTCGGCAGAGTTTGGCTGATATTAGCAGTAGTTCTAGGTTTTGTATGTTAAAAAATAAAGAAAAAAGATAGCTTACTAAGGTTATGTTCCTTATGGTTTAAGCAGTCGATTTTTATGATGGATATTTATGGCACATTCTTAATGAAAAAAATGAATCTATATGCCTATATAAGCGTTGAAGGATAGACGTTGTTTCATGGATAATTGAGATTAATTGAATTATAATGCTCTAATTTATATTATCATCTGAGTTCGATATACGTATTCTCATGATTAAGAAATAATGCTTCAAAAAAAAGATGATTAAGAAATTCAACCGAATATTTGTATATATAATACTAAATAAAGTTACATTAGGCTAGTTCCTATGTACCCATACCAAATGGTTTGGTTTGTCCAGCCACGTGGACGGACAAAAGTGTTTTTCCACTATGATAAACTATCAAATTTGAGTAAAGTAGTATATTTAACTGTATCTTGTAGGACCTTTAACAATAAAAAATATGTTTATATATGTTTGGTGGGATATTTAGATATTATAATATTATTAGCGGGTCTCTTATATAATAAAAGTATATTAGATTAACTAAAAAACAGAAGAAAAAAATATAAAACATTCAAAGTAATTAGTTAGAGACAAGTCTTTAGCGAGCGATAAAGATTTGGTCGTCAGCGATAAAAACTTTGACGTGTTATGCATCCGCTCAAATAAGAGCGTTTGAGAGATCAATTTGATAATTTATTAGATGTATAGTAGAAGTTTTCTCTCGAATTTAATATTTTGAAAGGTGCATAGAAACTGACCTTAAAAGAATATGGGTTACGTCTGGTACATAGCGACATTAAACAAATATTTCTTCACTAGTTTAGACTATCATGTTAACTAATTTATATTATTATTGCACTAGGAAATAATGCTGTCGCATACGTTCTCTTTGAAGCTCATAGTATACATATAAAATTCCAAAGATCGGCCAGAATGTGGTTTTTCGTAGACTTTTTCGAGTCCATACCTGGTGGCTGGTACAGTGGCTCAAAGTACATACTTGTCATCTAAACCCTTGATAATTTGGATCCTTAATAACAGAATAACCATTCGATTCGGAAAAAGGTAGTATATGTGTTTCTACTTGCATCGTAAAATCGTTATATATAGGGTAAAATCGTTATACATACTATGATGACAATCGTAATCTGAATTCAAAAAAAAAATTTCTATTTTTTTTATAATTTATCCGTGATTAGTTAATATTCTATTGATATATATGCTTATTCCGAGAGGATTGATAATTTAAAATAAAATAAAATAAAATAAATAAAATGGGGTGGCCTTCTTATTAGGGTGTCAAGAATAAGATGCATGGTTTTGGTAGGGGCCGAAGAAATGCAAACAAAGAGTATGTTAGTTGTCCATGTTGTTTGTAGGCCCTAAATTCCAAAGGTGAGATACTAGATAAGTGTAGGCCACTTAGGCTAGAAATTCAGACATGGCCAACAAACAAGACAATAACGAATCAGAGCTGTGTTAGCTGTTTTCTCTTAAATTTTAGTTGTAAACTAAGGAATTCCCTATCATTGTCGGAATATATAAGTTCCAAACCAATCCCAAGAGTCTGTTCTGTTCTTGGCAGATAATGTATGTTTTTAAAAGAATCTATTTACCTTAATACCCTCTTGAAAACATCTGATAGTTCATTTTTTTTAGGTTAAAAGAGTCTAATTCATGAATTAAGAACTGAAATCAACCACCGCCCCATATGATGCACATGTTTGGCAAGCAAGCCTGGACCTAGCTGACCTTTTTTTTTGTTTTCTACATCTATTTGGTTTTGTTTTACCTAACTGTGGTCTGTGTATGTTGAAATAAACTCCATCGAAACTTTTAGTACGAGCGGTCCTTGATGGTTGAGTAAAGTAATTTGCTTGTGTTGTGCACAGTAGGTTCATAAGGTGGTTTACTTTTGCCATGCTTTCTGTTGTGTGCAAGAGAAAAGAAAAGCATAGTAAAAATGAGAAGAAAGGCTCAGTTTTATCATGATCTTTAAAAGATAGTAATAAGCAAAGAAACATTCACATTTACCGCTGGAGTTGTAACACAATTCATTCTAATCAAACCTACCCTCTTCAAATTTTCAAAACCTATCCATTTTTTAAGTGTATTTTTTTTGGAAAAAACGTAGAAATTTAATTCTTAGCCTATTCTACTGATATAATCCATTAAAATTATCAAATTTTGGTTATATAGCTAGAATTTGATCGGTTGATAGAAACTATATATTTATAAAATTAATATTCAAATGGTAGATATTAACACAGAAAACTTTACCACATTTTTTTGAGAGACATTCGCTGTAGATGAAAAGTATAGCCTCTCCGACCCCATTTGATAGGCTCATTTACTAATACATTTTTTTAAGAGGAATTATATTGTTACCCCTACTTAGTTAATTGAATTTGTAATTTCTCATACTCCATCCAATAATTATAAATTTCTCCTTATTTTGGATTTTTCATTCAACAAACCGTTAACTTGGTGTTTGTGTCAATGACACGCGTGACTACCTTAATATATTTTTTTAACTCGACAGTTTTATCCTTCATGTGATGATACACGATTGTGATTAAAACCACTAAATTATATGACTTTTCTAAATGTGGTAACCCAACAGACACGTTTTATCTCTCAATCTATCTCAGTAATCTTTCCGGAACCAACAGGGCGACTGAGTTCAACGTTTATGTGTTTTAGGGTTTTACAAAAAGGATAAAGTTAAAATTATATTTGAGGTACTAGATTTTAGACTGTTCTCGACAAGTTTATCGTTTTTGATTTTTGATTTTAGAGTGTTCTCGACAATACGATGAATGGAACTATAGCTCAAAATAGTAAGATGAATGGAAGTGCATCTCGATTACCGTAACTTAACTCTATTTATTTTTTTCCCTTAACTGAGTTGTATTAGTTTATTAAGAAGTTCCTCAACAGTAAATTGGGTGAGTAACCCTTAGTCTTGTTTTCTTGGGTTTAAAAGACGAGTAAACTTAAATACTTCTTTAATACCCAAAGATCTTTTAGATACTTTTTAAATATCCTTGGTTAGGTATTTGTCCAAATATTTGTCTATCAGTTGACTAAAATACCCTCTCTATTTATCATAGATTTGATTTCCACGAACTAATACAAATATGGTAGAACATCTTCACCGTTACAGGGTTTTTTGTATTTTTGTAATTTTCACACTTGATTTCTTTCTTCAGTACGTATCTAGTATATGAGCATTGGGTACTTCACAAAACCATTACGGTTTTGAACACTCGTCAGTTTTAAAACAAAGGTACATATTAAAGGTCCTTAGTTACAATCTTGAAATCATTCTTTACCACTGACTTTTTTGACACTCGTAGGAACATATGCTCTACTAGCCTTCACACAGTATTTAGTAGCCATGTTCAGCTTATATATATAGTTTGGGTGAAGTTTATCATGATGGAATAATGGTGTTGGTTTTAATTTGAATATCGTTTATTTTAATCCAATGTGAATCCGGGATGATGGTTCAAAGTGTTTTAGTATGAATAAGTTTGAACTTTTTTTTATAAGAAGCTGTCATATCACAACCTTGATCAGTCTCGTGGTCCTAGATTTGATTGAACTCTAGCTGCCACTGATTTGATCATTGATTAACGTTATGCTTATAACATTTTTCTAATTTCCCATTATTTAATTTTTTTTGTGAAAACTTGGTATCTAAGATAAATATATACTTTGGATTTATATTATTAAAAGTATTGAGCTTTATTAATGTCAATATTTTTTTTAATTTGTTAAATTAGTAATTTTGTATTCTCTCTATTCTTATTTTTAAATTAAACCTTGATGATATCCATGCTAGTTTAAACCAGGATGAAACCAGTTTCATTCTAGTATAAACATGGATGAAACCATGTACATCATATGAAACCAGTTTCATACTAGTTTAAACATATATGAAAACAAATTCTACCAAATTTAAAACTAGATGAAACCAGTTTCATACTCGTAAAACATGGATGAACTCAAATTCAACCGAACCTAAAATAGGATGAAATCAGTTTCATACTGGTTTTAAACATGAATGAAAACAAATTCAACCAAATCTAAAACATGATGAAACCAATTTTTATAGTAGTTAAATATTGATGAAAACAAATTTAACTAAATTTAAAAAAGGATGATATTAGTTTCATTCTAGTTTAAACATGGATGAAACAAATTCAAGTTGATTCATCCTAGCTATTTTTTAAATATTTTTTTTTAGTTTAACTCAGGATGCATCCAGTTTTATCCTACCTATCTTTTGAATAAATTTTTGATCTTAGTTTAAGTCAGGATGCAACCAGTTTCATCCTAACTATTTTATTTGGGAAAAAAGCTTTCGAATTTACCAACAACATTGGATCTTGTTTTGTAGATAATTAAAACCCTTTCCAAAAATATAAATTTTATTAAAATCAGATATATATTTAGGAAGTTATGAAAAATTTTGTGATTGGTTTTTAAATTGGAGAGAGAAAGGATAAAAAAGAGAAAAAAACATAAAGATGAGAGATAAAATTGTCTATAATTTGTTATGTCCATATCACCCATCCTTGATATTTACATGTCCTCTAGAACAATAACTTAAGGATATTTGGACAATAGACCCATTTTCTCGTTTTTTAATCATGCGCATTATATAGTTCATGACTTTGTTTGTGTTCAAGGAATGAGGGAGTCGTTGTAATTTTTTTTGGTGACGAATGGAAGAAACAACCTACTTACAGTTATGGTTGGATCATGGCTGATTATGAATCAAAGGGTAGTGGAACCAAGTGAAGAGCCACTACCAAATGAATTCTCGCTACTAAATGAAGACCCAATTCAAAATGATGTTGATGGTGTAGTTGTGTCACCCGATGAGCCGCCAACAAAAGTTGAATTTGCTGGTATTGGTAAGGAACTTGATGATTTGTATGCAGATAAAGAATGTGCAGTACAACAGGACATTGAAAGACCTGTCGAATACGAGCGTTGATTGGCAGCAGGCTGCAACTAATCTCCCTGAACAAAGAAAAAGAAAGGAACATCAACTAGGACCTCTACAGGAGCGTTATCAGACAGTAAATTCCGCTCTTCGAATACGAGCTAAGAAAACGTCAATTTTATCTCACAATGTTAATTTTTAATTTGCTCATTTGTAGGGTCAGTTGCACCACAAGTGAAAGAATCACAAAAAAACATCAGCTGTGATGCCTTTTCCTTCAACGCTTGCTTCATGTTTAACTTCACCGGCCATGTCATCAAAAGGGGTGCATCCCTCAATCTGAATAGGTCTACAAGCCCTAGTGGACTGTTACCTCCAAGTATATATCTAACTTTTAATATCCATTTTCCATGATTTTGAAATGCTTTTACTGTTATTAACAACTCAATTAAATATATACAGGACCACTACCAATTGAGAAGCCACCGTTCAGTACCGGAGGATCAACAAAAAAGCCTATTGGAGGAGCAACAATAAGAAGTGGCTTGAGTAAATCTGACTTTAACAAAGCTGTCGACATTTATGTTGGCAAACATGGAAAGTTGCCTCATTATACTCAAAAGGCTAGTAGGCCAATTGCACAAGTTTTCACTCCAACGCTTGGTTCAAGCATACACAATTCAGCAAGAAGTCATAGCCTAAAAAAATTCAAAAGAAATGATCGACAACTGCTTTATAACACTGTTTTTCTTTCCTTCAGATATGTTGTCTGTTTCTATCGAGAATTATTTTTGTTTTTGGAGAACTAGTGATAACTTATAACTGACCGTTTAGAGTCTCGTTTTCTTGAAACATGCTATTAAAGATATGACAAACTTCTATTACAGTTTCAAATCGAGAGTTAATTATATTACATTTGTTTTTTCCATTTACTTAATTGATTAATAGGGGTAACCGTATAATTCTCCTTTTCTTAATTACTTTCCGAATGAATGCAAATTATGCTCTGTTTGATAACTTACATCACATTTCATGGAGTTAAATATTTTTTCTCTACTATTTTCTTTTGATGACCGAGACCGACCATCTCTCACGAACAAGCAAAATATTAACATCAAATTACCGACAATAATGGCAATTACTTGATCATAATTTAAGTTACCTTTTTTAAATTCAGATAATCAGAATCACTACTTCACCACAACCTTCACGAACAACTATGTGGGTCCCGTAGTGATGGTATCTAGCGCTGTTACACTATCTTTCTCAATCTGTCATTTCTATACAGCAAAATTCTCTGTAGGTCCTCTTCTCTAGACCCTTCTATTGCTAAACCGCCAGGACATCCACAACCGTTGATTGTTACACAAAATCTACTGTTTTGATTCTCCATGTTATGTGCTTTCCCTTTCTACATCTCAACAGATCTCCCAGTGTAACATGCGATGCTACTGTATCGAAATGATTATGATCCAAGATAGCAAGGTTTCTTTGTTCTGGTTTTGACAACTAAGATAGTTACAAGGGGTTTAGGCCAAGTCCTATATATACTTTTGGTTTAATTTGTTTATTTTGAACCACTATCGTTCTTATAAATAGATAAATTGACCTTTTAAACGATTGAATTTGATGGTTTGAACATCACAGCAGAGTATTTATTAAACGATATCAAGCGAGGCCAGGGGCCCATACTTACTATTATGTACAATGTTCCACTAGACACTTCGAAAAAAGAAGGAACTTGGGGATAAGGCATTCAATCTCTAAGGCCGTGAGCTAAGTTTGCAAAGAAAGACCCATGTCCTTTTCATAGAGTTCAATTTCAGAATGCAACACTCTCGTAGTAGCTGCATTATCTAAAGTCAGGCCCGTTTAGCACACAGCATACCAGGTTTGACGTAGTGAATTATGCAAATAAATCAAGTTACCTTTATTTATACTCTTTTATTATATTAATTCTAGGAATTTTACATCATCGGAGGCGTATGCTGGCGGGCTTAGCTTCCGAAATAGATAAAACTTGACCTCCACAAAAGCCCTCAATAGAGGTTAGGATGGAAATCTAGGACGTTCTCTGTGTTCTTTGAGCAGCGCCCGTCCGGTGCCGAACCAGAAAGCGTTCTTCTTTTCTTGAAGGACAGAGGAGAAACAATGGTTGCTGTTGGCGATGGGCTTTATTTGCTGGATTTTACTATTGGGTTGGAAAAATCTCTGGACGGACCTATCCTGAAACTTTAGGCCAAATCCATTTTTGGATCACTTCTTTCGGGGTTAATTCGACCTTCTTTCCAATGCATTTCTTAAATCTTTCAGGTATGCCACGTCGTATTCCAGATTATCCAGATGCTTATGCTAAAGTCTATCTAGTTATTTTAAATATTTTATATTCTTTCTTTTTATTTTTTAGTTATTTTAATATTTTAAAATATATATAGTATCTAAACATATATAAACAGATTTTTTATTGTTAAGGTCCCATAAAATATAATTAAATATATTATTTTATTTAAATTTGATATTTTTACCGTGGGTAAATCAAATTATTTGGTATGGGTGCATAGAAGTAAGAACTATGGCCATCTATTTTTTTGTTGTAATTTGGATTTGTAGTCATGCTAAAAGAAGGAAAAAAATCAGGTACTATGGTGTCCGGATTTATGATGATAGAAACAAAATTAACATATAAATAGTGATATAGGGAAACCGAGTTGTGTAAAGTTGTTTTTTGATCAGATATATGGATTGCTCTATGTACAAATAGGGAAAACAAGAATTCTGTGTAAATAAAAAAACTGGACGGATACTCAAGGCTACTTTACGAAAATTGAGTTTTCGCATACTATGACAACTTAATTTCCACAAGTTAATCCTTGGCTATTCGATATATACTTTTGCAGTACCTTACGGCCAAAATTTGGCTATGATCTACTATCTAGAAAAGTATTTGGCTATATATTGGCAAAACACCTCTCCATGTTGCTTGCTCTAAACAAAATATGCTTTTACGTCATTGAGAAAGCATTTATAAATATACTAGCATTTTACATTTTGATCCATCGTTACAGCTTGTAATAGTGAGGAGAAAACTATGTCCCGTCTGTTTATGGAGCGCTTATTTACTAACTCTGTTTGGCATATTTTCTATGGTTAAAATCACAGACTATTTGGGGTAATATAAATTTCACTGACTGGTTAAACTCTTGATTTGCCAATACTCCTGACAAAAGGAATTGTCAGAATCAATCTGCTACTATTTGTTGGTTTATTTGAAATGCCAGATGTGATAACTATAATAAATCCTCATCAGATAATTAAGGATATAAAACAACACCTCTGTGACTACAACATAATTCACAAAATGCCTAGACATATTCTCAATAATATACACTATCAAATGCAGGATAACCCCCATCTAATTATGCCATAACCGAACAACCTTATAGGGCACTTTGGAGTGACCTGCAAGATTTGCACACTCCAAAACCCATAAACTCTATTTTAGTACACTGCTTTAATTGATAACCTTATTGGGGAAAGATGGAAATTATGATATCATGGAGCTCTTGGAGCACCAATGAGGAACTGACCTTGTTTTCGAGTGGGCCAAGGAAATATAGCATATCGACGTTCAAATGGATTATGCTTTTAATTTTGTTATGGCGTGTAAAAACTCCACTTATGTTAGGAGTTTCCTTCCATGAGCAGGTTAGCAATACGAATGTAGTCTCTATGTAAGTTTGTTTATATTTTTATAATTTACCAAGAAAAAATTGCTTATGTTGTCGTATATAAGAAAACATTTATTTTCTTGGAGATTCTAAGCCGTTGTCAAATCAGCTCCAACGTAGTTTCTAGTTTCCGCCTCTTGTCACGGTGGACCTGTGATTCAGCACAAACTCGGTCGACATGTGATTTCACACAAACTTTGAGGAGTCAGTCAAAGTGCTCTACGCATTTGATTGGAGCCGTTCCGGTTTCTATTGTCCTCGTGATCGGAGTAAACACAGTTGTTTCGTGAATTACAATTATTACATTCCTGTGACATGTGAGCAACCTTCCGTATAATGAATAGTAGCCGTACATATGATTCTTGGAATGGAATGAATTAATCAATCCTTTTGCAAATGATTGAGTTATTCTTTTAGTTTCCAAATCTTCATGTTTGAATCCACCGCTGACACATAATATTAGCCAAAATTTCTCCCACGCAAACTGACTTAATATAACATTCTATAATTCTAACCAAAATGTGGGAAATCTCGTGAAAAATTAAAATCCTCCGATAAGGTTGTAGTTCTTAAGGGTTCGATATAAATATCTAAATCATTCTAACAATAACATTTACAATCTAAATTTAAAACTCTACAACATTTATCTAATAACAAAGGCAAACTTTTGGAGCAACTAGTATAACTGAATAGTAATATTTGAACCTAGCCATATATATACAGAGATGAACCAGAAGTTTTCTTTGGTTTTGCCATAAATTCATCTCATAAATTACACTGTCTAGAAATGCAATTGTCTAGTGACAAAAAAGAAGAAGAAAATCTTGTGTGATTTCTATGCGCCTATCATCAGCACATGGGTAGGTGTTTTAGGCCTCAAAAACTAGTGAAGAAAGAAGAAAAAACATATAGCGGATAAAATTGGACACCCTGTTTGATGGGCACAACTCATGAAGAGAATCATATCGAGCTTAGCTAACTAAGAAGATCTCGAGTGGTTATGACATACAACTAGTTTTTTTATTCATGTGGTACTGGTAGGTCCGATTTCTCATCGCTACAAGAACCACAAATTCTTCTCAGAGACACAACGTCATGTACATGGTCCATGGACATGCACATGATTAAAAAGTGCTACTGGTAAATTTTCTCCTTTTATCCTTATAGTAAAAATAACGGCAACTACAGTATTTTGTTTTTTATTTTTTCTCCGAAATAAAAATGATTGATCCACCAAGAAAAATCTAAAACTTTGAGTAATTCGGCTGCGTCTCAAAATAATTTTGATAAATTGTGGCATGTGAAATCATGGAACTTCGGCTTAACCTGCCTCAATAGTAGTCGTTAAGATGATTCGAAACCTTAACCTTTCGGTTGTGAAGCGAGAGCCTGAACTCTGAACCATCAAAAATTTTTTTCCTTGCAACCAATCCTTGCCATTGCATAAAAACGTGCACAATTCGGGTAAACGTCGCAAAATGAACAGTTAATATGTTTCAGAAAATACAAGTACATGCTAAGAGAAAAGTCTAGTTCACTCCAAGTAGTACAGTTTATTGATGAAATGTTGTAATTACACTGTAACTATTGATTGGTCGGTGAAAAGTTACATCAAAAATTTGTATTGAGAGAGGCCGGGGGTGGCAGAGACATCCATCCATTCAAAACCATGAAAGCGAAGCAAAATAGAAAATATATCTGTGGGGATAAGGGGCGGCAATATTTAGTTAATAAAAACCTAATCACCTCACCACTTCAATCATCTACAACACACAACCACTGAAGCTGATCACTGATATCACTATAATATAAATACCCGTTCTTCCTCTCTATCTCAAACACAAAACAAACCTATTCTCCTCTTCCTTTCTTTCTACTGTACTCAACTCTTCTTATTTCAGTACCACTCTATTCTGAATCTGTACTGTTTCTTGAGAAATCAGATATGGGAAAAGACGAAGTAACAGAACATGGTGAATTCTCAGCAAAGGATTATCATGACCCACCACCAACACCATTTTTTGATGCAGATGAGCTTAAGAAATGGTCTTTCTACAGAGCTATTATTGCTGAATTTGTAGCTACTCTTTTGTTTCTTTACATCACAGTTTTGACTGTTATTGGTTACAAGAGTCAAAGTGAAACTGATGATTGTGGTGGTGTTGGTATCTTGGGTATCGCTTGGGCTTTTGGTGGTATGATCTTCATCCTGGTTTACTGCACCGCCGGTGTCTCCGGTAAGTTATACATTCCTCTCTCCCATAAACAAATTTTCTTGCAATTTGGTTTCTGTTTACTCCGTTTTGAATTAGTTTTTTTGCCTGTGTCTTTATTTCCGGGCAATTTATTCAGACATGAGTCAGACAATATGTGTAATTTGAGAATTGTAACTTAATTGGTTTAATAATAGCCTGATTCACACTACCTCTTAACATCCAGCAGAGTCCAATTTTCGACTCCATTTTCAGTTTACTTTGAAAATCACACTCTAGTTCAGTCATATTCCTACCACAAATGAGGGGTAAGTTAGTTTCTTAACCGGTGTTTTTATGATGCGCAGGAGGACACATCAACCCAGCAGTAACTTTTGGGTTATTTTTGGCAAGAAAAGTTTCACTACCAAGAGCAGTATTGTACATGGTTGCTCAATGTTTAGGAGCAATCTGTGGTGTTGGATTAGTCAAAGCTTTCCAATCAGCTTACTACGTTAAACATGGTGGTGGTGCCAATACTCTTAGCGCTGGGTACAGTAAAGGAACTGGTCTAGCAGCCGAGATCATCGGAACTTTCGTTCTTGTTTACACCGTTTTCTCAGCCACTGACCCTAAGAGAAACGCCAGAGACTCCCATGTTCCCGTAAGTATTTTATTACTCTAATGATCTGAATGAAATTCGTCAGTACTAAATTTTTTATCGGTTAAAAAAAAAAAGAAATTTCTATCACTGTAGAGGCTAGAGCTGCACAAACGGAAACATGTTAAGTTCCGGTCCTTTTAAAGGTTGTCCGAACCGGTTTTGTTTGAAAGTGGTTTATGTTTTTCTGTTGTTTGTGTGGCCATTAGGTGGTACCTAAACTTCTTTATTTGTGTACTAAGACTAACTAACCCTTTTTGTGGTACCGGAAATCAGGTTTTGGCACCACTTCCAATTGGGTTTGCCGTGTTCATGGTTCACTTAGCTACTATTCCAGTTACGGGTACGGGTATAAATCCAGCTAGAAGTTTCGGAGCTGCTGTTATCTTAAACCAAGAGAAAGCATGGGATGACCAGGTATAAAATTACTCTTTATGCAGTTGATTATGAATCTATGATTGATTGAATTCTATACCAAGTATTAAGAATATTAATTCGGATAAATGGATTTTTGATACAGTGGATCTTTTGGGTCGGACCATTCATTGGTGCTGCCATTGCTGCTATTTACCACCAATTTATTCTAAGGGCTGGTGCTATTAAAGCTTTGGGTTCATTTAGGAGCAGTGCTCGTGTCTAAGACTTGAAGAATTATTGTTGGATAGAGATAAGGGTGATGTGCTGTTTTTTTTCTTTTTTATGTTTGGAAGATGGTGATGATGTTTGCAAGGAATAATAATAATGGAGCTCCTCCTCTAGGGGTCCATATAGGGTGGTGGATTTGTGACTTATCTATCTAAAAAATTGTACATTTATTCTATCTCTCTGTCTCCCTCACTTCTTAAAAAGAGAAAAAAAAAAGAGGGTGAAAAATGAGGTGATGGATAAATTGGAAGTTTGTAGATAAAATCTCTCTATTTATTAGTGTATTTTCCTTTTGTTTCATGAAAATCTTTCACTTGTCAATTGTAATATTATCTCCTCTTTTGCTATTTTTCTCTAGTACTTTTGTTTTTCATCAATGTATTAATGTCTTTAGCCACTTTTTTTCGATCTTATTCCTAAGTTTATTATGATTGTGAACGTATGTTTTACTTTGAATATTCTACTTAAGTGGTTTTTCTAATATGGTCCCTAGGAAGGAAGAAAAGGGTCATAAAAATGAGTAGGTAGAAAAACAATTGGTTTCAAGAACTAAAGTCCTCCTCCATTAAAATCTCCTAAGAAAAATATATTGATCATTTTCCTTGGGTAAAGCATGAAACCATTCGACAGGGGTTCAATCCACGGGCGGAGGCAACCTTGGGCATGAGTGGTCAATTGTCCACCTTTGGATGTATAAACTCTCTTCAAATTGATCTGTTTTTAAGCCTGATTTATAAATTACGGGTTGTGTTTTTTTAATGACTCAACCGATTATTATGGATATGATTTATCTGAATCTGACTTATTATATCTAATTTAAAATTAATAAAAATTAAAACTATAGAAAAATAATAATTATTCCAGTTAGATACGTGGCCAACGAGTCAGGTACAAAATGATATGTGACTTAAAAAACTTCGAGTTAGTTGTATGACCAAGTCAGATTTCGAATTAGATATCAGAAAAATTACAAAAAAAATAAACGATCTAACATCTGACTAAGCCCAAATCAGATATCGAATCAGATTCAGATTGTGAATCAAATCCAAACAAACACGGTGTAAGTGATTTTTATCCGCCATTGTTACAAGTGATTTCTACCCCATTGAAAATTTGTTTCGGAATCTTGGTTCAATCCAATATTTTTCCCTTCAAAATAATTTAATTTTATCGTCCATCATACCATAAAAAATATGTAATCAAAATTCACATATCATTTTAATCAAAACTAACTTTAATTTGGTATTTGTCTACTGTGCCATTGCCCCATTTATGTCTAACATGGGTCTCATTCTAAGAAATAATAATGCATTATTAGCCTTATCTTCTTGACTAGCAAGATTCTACGATATTCCTCAATCATACACATACCAAAGACTTTATTTGATTCATGACAAAATTACCTACTAGTTAGTAATAGTAATTGAAAAGGATCCTTGGAAATTAAGTTCATTCAGTAAGTTTTGTGGTGACGGGGAATATGGTGTGATATGATGTATTGGATGCAATAAGAAGAGGGTTAGGTTAAGACTTTAGGAGCCTTTTTGAGCTTTTGGATAGATCCTTAAATATTAATTACTTTCCAAAAAGGTATTGTTAGTTTAGTTTGGATGCATTAAGAAGAAGGATTAGGTTAAGACTTCAGGAGGGTTTTTAAGCTTTTGGATAGATCCTTAAATATTAATTACTTTCCAGAAAGGTAGTATTAGTTTAGTGTGATGTTTATCTTAGAGCAATTCCAGTGGGTGTGAATATTTTATCAAAAATATCAAGTCAGATGGATGAGTAAATTCGGGTTTGGGCATTGAAGAATTGCCAAAATGAAGCATGTAAAACCGATCAACGTAAGATAGGCCCTTCGTCCTATGTTGAGCCGAGCATCGGCTCAGTGTGAGCCGAGCAACCTAGCATGATTCGACTTTTCTCGAATCTATATGAAACGAATCCAACAATTATAATTTCACCCCAACTATTTATGATATTTATAATTGAATTAGAGAGCATGTAATCACAACTAAAGAAAAAAAACAACGTTTTTTCTGGAATAGTATGCCTACTTTTTATCGTATCATACATACAATCAAAACTTGTCATGTTCCATCTTCGCCATTCTTCTCGAGCTCGCAATACAACTTCAGCATTGGTTTCACCCCTTAATCGATATCGATTGACAACCCGAACTAAAGCTATAAATTCTTCCACTTTTCTTCTTATAGTTTGATATCGACAAAATAACCCAACTACATTACTGTTATCGGGTTACCACCGTTGTCAGTACAAAAATTATTATAGATTCTGCTTCGGTAACTCATACTCACTAAACCATTTTGCCATCATACCTCATTCCTTGCCAGATAGCATGCAACAAAGTTTCTACATAGAGATAGATTTTTCATCAATGGTAAACTCTGCCGGATTAAAATACGTTTGAACCATATGGGTGTAAAAGAATTTGGAAAAGAAGTTGGAGAAGGTGTGATTTGGGAAATGAAAATGCTTGAATCTAGAGAACTATTTTAGTCGTTATCCTCTCAACCTAGGCCGATCGTCTCAGTTTACAACGACAGCGGCTATATAATTTATAATTTCTATCTTAGTAATAAACTAGTTCAATTACGAATTTTTAATTAAATATATTTTGATAAAATTAGAATAAATTAACTAAAATTAGATTAAATAAATTAAATTATATTAAAATATCAATCTCCATTACATTAATTTAATATACTACACTATTTTACAAGATATAAACTAGGACAATAAAAACTTAAATTAAATAAACATTTTAGTAAAAATCTCTGATAATCTGGGGCCTCCTGTTTATCGTCATTTGACGGATCTTCCATTCGATGCGCTCTTTAGAAGATTTTCCCTAATTTTTTAGAACAATCGTACGACTTACTTTTATTTATTTTTCCTTCGATTTTCTTGCCTTGAATTCTTCTTTTCTAATAGTTGCAGATTTGACTTGGTTAACATCTAAAACTTGGGCCTCTTTGTTTTTTCTCATTCTCTTTTTTCCTATAACCATCACATATCTTACTAATAGCATCTTCGAGTGTGACACCAGAAAAATCAAGTTTTGTAGGGAAATCAAGTTGAGTTGCAGTTTTTGCCAATTTTTTTTTGATTTTTTTATTTGAACAAAAGTGAACTTGAGATGGAAAGATTAAGATTGAAGAGATATTAGAAGATTTTTTGAGTGGAGAAGGTGTGATTTTGAAGTTAAAAATATTTGAAGCTATAGAGGAAAGAATATAAGTTGTTGAATTATAGCCCTTGAGATTCGACTGTTGTCGTATCTTATTGAGCCACTTGGTTAACAAGGGCCGAATGACTAAATGAAAATCGATTGTCTCAAACAAAGAGGATTGAATAACTAACGCCTCAGATAGACAAACCCCTCGATATATCCATTTACTAACTCACATTTTAGGTTTGTCCATCTCACCGTAGAATGGTAGTTGACAAATTAACCAATATACAAATTCACTATCTTTACTCTTACTATATTAAAATGACTTTAATTAATTAATCAAATCAAGTTACATTATGAATTTATATTTTCTATTCTCCTGTTCTTTCTTGTTGTGAATTTTTAAGCCATTGTTTATAGATTGTGGTTAGATGATAATATGTTTTTAGCTTAATTGGATAACTACTCTAACTTGAAAATTAAGAAAGCAGGTGAGTTTTTGGTGTCGTTGTTGGTTCTTTTTCAGCTAAGTGACAGTAGAGAGAGAGGCCTAGAGAGAAATTTGTTTTTTCTTTTTACAAGCATTAGAGAGAGATATCTGTGCTTAGTACATTCTCAATAGATTCTTATCCGTTCAAATCATGTAGTACAATTTATACTAGCGTATTGTTTAATTGTGTCACAAATTATTTTAAATAATATCTAACTATTATTATATTATACTTTATTTGTTTTTAAAAAGTGTTATTTTTTTTTTTATTTTAACATAAAAATAGATCAACTTAAAAAAGTGATAGTAACTTTTTTTTCTGAAACGGAGATAGTATTTTTTTGAAAACATAAATCAATTATCCAAGTATCCATAAAACATGGGTTTAACAGATAAGTAAACATTGTAAATGGATAAAATAGACATTAAAATACATAAACAATTATATCATTCATCTTTATGTTTTTCTTATTTTTATCATTTTTATCTTCTATTTAAAAACAAACTACAAAAAAAGAGCCTTATTATTGGGCTGAACATTTTTGTCTTTGAGGGCTGCAGTGGATTAATTTGTCCAAAATGGAGATATGGGGTGACTCAATAGCCATGTCAAAGGTTAAAAATATTCTCCCTCAATAACTACCCTAAATCTAATACAAAAACTAAAAAAAACTTAAATTTAAGTTAAACTTTTATTTCCTCTATGTATAGATAAAAGAGACTTCCTCTATAAATAGATGAAACACCCAACGACTATATTTTTGAAAAACCTAGCCGTTAGGAGAAAATATACTGTTTAACAGTAGCAATAATTGCATTTGTTCAGTTTTTGATCCACTTATGACTAGAAAATGGGTGTACGACCTAGCCGTATACATAACAAAATTGTATATATGGTTAGGTTTGTTAACTTTTCCGGCCGTAAACCTGAATCAAATTATTGATTCCCAAGATTATGTCTAATATTCATAGACGTAAACTAAAGTCAAGGTCTTTTATGATTGAATAATATTCTAGTGCTAGCTGTAAGTGATCCTGGATTTACATCTACGTCTTTTACGGCTAGGTTTTATCAATGATGTCCTAGCCGTAAATGACGTGAGTTGAGTTTGATCATAGTTGGGATTGTTGATCACCGCAAACATCCCGGCCCAGTATAACTAATTTTTATTAGTGAGATATGGTAGATTAATGATGAAAACAATGGTGACTTTTTAGTACTAAACACTTATCATGTCTTTTGTCTTCAAATAAGATTCTAGAAAGTGTTTCTATGTTACATGTTAAATATCAAATTGTTATGATGCATGCGGCCACATTTCTTGTTACTGGTGTGTCCATCATGCAATGGATTTTAGGCGAGAGTCTCATTGTCGGATATGTCGGTGTGAATATAACCATTTTCCCAGTATCTGTTACTTATTGCTGAAGATGTATCCAATAGCCTGTTGTTTCTTCAACAATGGAAAAACTAAACAAAAGATAAACTGTAACGGTAGAAAAATCTGAACACTCTGATGTTGATGCACACATTAGGACAGAACCACCTGCTCAGCAAATTGTCCTTAACACAATAGTTCTCGGGTACTCCTCAAGAATGAGAGATGCCAACAGAGAAGATGTATCCAGGATAGAACTTCCCATTATGATTTGAATTAACACAACTAGAATCACCCTCATATGAACTCAACAACAATTCATAGAGAAGGGAAATAAACATACAAGTGCGCAAAACAAAGCAGGAAGAGGGGAAAACAAAATTCTAGCAGGGTCTGAAGCCCCCACATTTTAAAAGAATTTAAGGAAAAAAGTAAGTATTGGTTCGTCCGCAACCTTAGCTGCGCAAATCCCGCAAGGCAATCTCACAAGGCAATCCCAAAGGAAAGCTCCGCAAGCGTGCATGCTTTGGTGCGAAGCACCGAACATGTGTGAAATGAAAGTGTGTACCAACTAGCCCGTTGTCTTAGTCCTCCCCCAACCACAAAAGCTTCTAAACCCCAAGGGCCCTCTCTTAGTTGCAAGTTTTGTGGTAATAAAGGGAGAACTCATCTCTAGTTTGTCCAATGTGAGACTAAACTAAAGGTTCTTCATTAAAAAAATAGTGAAAGTGATGTTTCCACCCAACAAAATAAGCTAGTTTCTCTTAGTGACCCATTGGTCCTAAGATCCATTCATACCAAGACTAATAATTTAATTTAAATTTATTTTTAAATCATTTCTCCAAGGATCCCCAAGTCTTTTGCCTCTTCTGGGTTCAATTTCATCTTCCTCTAAATCATTCATTTTTAAATATTTTATCAATGCCAGATTTTAGTTTCGGGAAAGTTCCTTTTTCTGTGCGGTCCAGGCTTGCGTTTGCTGTGGTCCAAGCTTGCGGAAGACTTGTGTTCGCTGACATGAGTTTTGTTGGACATGTCCCTTGCGGAAGATACATTTTTGTCTTTTGAACACAACAATTCTTCCACTTGAATCTTCTTACCCAATTCGACTATACTGACTTCAGCAGTTTCATGTCTCAATCTTTGCTTGTATTCAAAACAAGAAGGAGGTAATTTCTCAATCACCGCAGACACTTGAAACGTTTCATCAATCACCATGCCTTCAACAATAATTTCGTTAATAATTTGTTGAAGTTCAAGAAATTGGTCCACCACAGATTTGTCATTAGCCATTAATTCTAAGGCAGCCCACAAGTCAAATACAGTAAAATTTTCTTTTGCATTATAGAAGTCATATAAAACATCTTCTAAACAGTTAATGATATGGTTTTCGGCCATATAGTTCTCTCTACTCCAACCTTCTAATTCTCCTTCATTTTCCGAATCATTCAAAGTTTCATCAAAAGGCTTCAGAATTAATTCATCCAACATGTGATAAATGAGAAAGAATAACATTTTGGATTGACATCTTTTGAAGTCTTTGCCACTGAATTTCTGAGGTCTGTCAACATCACTCTTAGACACTCTTAGCTCCGCAAGCTCACGCTAGCGTGCGTGCTTCGGTGCGAAGCACCGTACATGTGTGAAATGCAAGTGTGTACCAACTAGCCCATTGTCTTAGTCCTCCCCCAACAACAAAAGCTTCTAAACCTTAAGGGCCATCCCTTAGTTGCAAGTTTTGTGGTAATAAAGGGAGAACTCATCTCTAGTTTGTCCAATGTGGGACTAAACTAAAGGTTATTCATTCACAAAATAGTGAAAATGATATTTCCACCGAAAAAATGAGCTAGTGTCTCTTAGTGACCCATTGGTCCTAAGATCCATTCCTACCAAGACTAATAATTTAATTTAAATTCATTTCTAAATCATTTTCTCCAAGCCTTCAAGAGAATGGAAATGCAATTGTTAGGTGAATTTCAACAGATATGCTTCTTCTACTGCCTTGGTATAACCTTGTGTTTGCACATATTTTAGGAGTCTTCCTATAACTTACACCCTTATGGTTGTGTAGCTTCACGTGTAGTACTTCTGCAGAACCTGGCGGTTTATCTGTTTTGTGTTTTCAACTTCGTGATCATGTATAATTACTGTCAAACTAGCATTCTTTCAAGGAAACATTTTCAAAAATGCTGTAGATTGTATAGGTAGTCTAGACTTCGATGATGCCACTACCTCCCTGTTTGATGCTGGGCAAAGCATTGCCTGGAGAAGGATGTAATCTGTTTAGGTAGGGTTGTCAATCCCAATCCGAAATTCGATTGTCGTTTCCGAAAATTCAGGATCTTATAGGATATTATCCGATATAGCGTTTATCGGATGTCGGAAACGAATATTATATCAGAATTTATTACCTTAACGAAACGGAACCGGATGTGCGACATTCCGTTTTCTTAAGTTCCCATACCGATAACATATATATCTTCAGCCTAATTATTGAAAATTATCAGAAATTACGGAAATTATCGAAAATTTGAACTGCAAAAAGGTTTATAAGATTTCTATCATCTATCGGAATTTATTAGAAAAATATCCGATATCCGATAAACTTATCGTAACGGAATCAGAATTGAATATTAAGTTCTCGTCGGAACTTATCTGATATCCGATAAGCCTTATCAGGAACGAAACCGGCTGAGCCAGTTTCCGTTTCGATAGCATCCGTTGACAGCCCTATCTTTAGGCTTTGCCTAATTTTCTTATAATAACAAAAAAAATATGATCAGCTTCTTTATACCCATTTTGTTGCCAGACCGAATAAGCTGAAAAAGATGATCGTAGAACTATATGCAAGTCATGAATATTTCAAGAGAAATTTACATCACTATGCAGCTATTCTCCTACGGAATTCCAGGAACACCCTTTTTTGCCTGTTCAGACAAAAGTCCAACCTCACCACACTCAGCCTCCACCAGAGTGTAGCAGCTGCTGCATTACCAAGCTCAGCCTTCATCAAAATATCACAACCTGTTTCTTAGGAGTTAGGACTGGCAAAGTTTATACTTCCTGGAAATATAGACCGACTTAGTCGAGTCTAAAACATTATGCAGTTCAATGAGCTTGACTTTCATGCATATGCATGCATTGCATAAATAAAGAAACGGCAAGAAGTTGAAATTTTTCTTTACATTCATAGGAAAGTTTATAATTACATCCCGCTTTTGTTATGACAAGCTACTTAACACTATTTACGTTATGTTACAGAAAATCAACCATAGAAATTCTAACACTATGTTGAAAATTAGCACATCATAGAAAAACAGGAAACGGAGTTACAAAAGAAAGTAAAAACCCAAAGAGGAAAGCTGGAACCTGTTGAGGTTTGGCTCCAACCACTAGCAGGCATCCTATCCCTTCTTAACCACTTCTGCATCCGAATTGCACAACACCCTTTCCACTTTCACGAAAAGAGACGAGACTTGCGCGCACCTCAACAAGCACTTTCAAATGAGGACTATATGTAGTGGGTTTTATATTTGACGTAGCAGCAAGACCTTTAAGCATTCTCACGACATCACTAATATCATCTCCGTAGTACTTGGTTTTTGTACTACTGTGCACGCAAATATCTCGGGAACTGCAAGTAGGGATGGATTAGTAACTGTGGTCGATATTGTCTCGAACGTATCTTCATCTCCTATGCACAACACAAAATCCAGTGCCTGTCCTCTATTGACCATGGCTGAGAGAAGTTTTTCTGCAACTAACCCTTTACTTACTCCCTGCAAGTAAACAAAACCTCATTTATGAGCACAATCAGCTAAAAGATATCGAACAATAAACAATATGCACTATTTGGAGCTGAAACAACCAAAACTCCAGTTTTTTTTCAACTGAAGTGAGGTGTATGTTTGTTCCTAAATCATAAATTCAATCATTAATAAGGAGCAGCAAACCTTAAGTGCATAGCCGCATAGGAATAAAAAAACCATGTATTCAATAAAGGTTGTAGCATAGAAACAAGACAGTTGTGACACAAGATAGATCTGACCTGTGGTTTAACTTCAACAAGATGCATGCTGTCCCCTTTTAACTGATAAATTTACTAAAAATCAGAAAGATGAAATGTAGAAGATGATATTAAAGAAGTTTTAGTTTTTCATTATATTGCTTTTAACATAAATGATTAGTATTTATATCTATGTTTTAACTAATTGATTTGGTCTTAACATTTAGACTTAGTCAAGTCAGAATACATTGACTTAGTCTATAACAGACCCCTTCAAACTGATAAAGTGTTACAAGCACACATTGACACTTTAACTATTTGAAGCTTTATTTTACTGAAATATCAGCAACATAAGAGAAAGAAGAGCCAAGCAGAAGCAACAACAACTTGGAGAAGACAGGATAACATAACCCCTTTGTAAACAGATCAGCAATCTGATCTTCACTGGCCACATGATGCAACCGGAGGAAGCCTGACTCCACCAGTTCTATGACAACATGATAATGAACCTCTAGGTGTTTTGACCTTGCATGAAAAACATGATTAGTATATCTAAAGAAATGACACTTGTATTATCACAGAAAAGATGCACATGACCCTCCAAATTGAAATGCAATTCCTTTAGAACATAAGAAACCCATTGTAATTCAGCTGCATCCACTGTCAAACACTTGTACTCTTCCTCAACAGAAGACTTGAACACAATGGGTTGTTTCTTTGATGACCATGCAATCACAAAACCTCCTAACATAACCATATAACCAGAAGTTGACATTCTAGTGTCAAGACATCCGGCCCAATCAGAATCTGTAAAGGCCCTTAAACTTTGTAGATCACCAGACCTAAGATAGATACTTGTTCCAAGACTTCCTTTCAAATATCTTAGGATTCTTTTAACTAGTAACATATGTTTGTCTGTTGGTGCATGCATAAATTGGGAAACATAGCTAACAAAAAATCAAATATTTGGTCTAGTAAGTGTAAGATATTGAAGACTACCCACTAAATTCCTATATTCAGATGGATCACTCAACAAAATCCCTTCATGGACAGATATTCTGTTAGCCTTTGCCACTGGTGTCTTGCATGGCTTGCAAGTCAACATTGCAGCCTTTGATAATAAATCCAGAGTATACTTCTTATGTGTTAGCAACATAGTGTCATAGGTTTGTGCTGCTTCAATACCTAGAAAATATGACAAAGAGCCTAATTCCTTCATAGAAAACCTATCACCCAAGGCTGTTATCATTGTAGTCAGCATACCTTCTGAACTACCAGTTATTAAAATATCATCAACATACAATAATAACACCAACATGTCAGAACCATATGTGTAAATGAACATAGAAAATTATCTGACACAGATTTCTTGAAACCATGGGATCAAATAAATGAACTAAATGTATGAAACCATGATCTTGGTGCCTGCTTCGAGCCATATAGGATTTTCTTGAATTTGCGCACATAAGAAGGGTAATCAGGATGAATAATCCCTTGAGGTTGAGCCATATACACAGTTTCATCTAAATTTTCATGCAAGAATGCATTTGAGACATCCAATTGTATAACATACCAATGTTTTTGTAGGTGCAATTGTAAGAACAATCCTGATAGTAGTAAACTTAACCACACGACTAAATGTATCCTTGTAATCTACCCCTTCTAGTTGAGTATAACCTTGGACAACTAACCTAGAATTATACCTGTGAACAGTTCCATATGCCTTCAACTTCACCCTATACACCCATTTACAACCCAAGATGTTCATCCAAGGCTTAGGTGGAACATAGTCCTAAGTATCCTGCTGTACTAGTGCATCCACCTCCTCCTTCATAGAAGCTATCTATTTAGGATGTTTAGAAGCAGTCTTGAAACTCTTTGGATCATCTGTTGATGATAATAAGGAAGTAAAAACACTAGGTATTGGATGCTTAGCAGTGAAATGAGCTACATGATCAGGATACAATTTAGGCTTACAGATTCCTAATCTTGCATGCCACAAGGAAGTAGTATTAGCCACAGTGGAGGAAGCAAATGAACATTGATTTTGTGATGAAATGGAAGCTATATTCTGGATTGGATACAAATTATTAACAACAACACCATGAGCCAACATAGAATTATCAAGATACTTCTTATCTCATACCCATATGGATCAAACACAAAGTAGAAACAATTATCCTTTATAAACTTAGCAAAAGATAAGAGATTATGCTTGCGTTTTGGAACTAACAACACAATGTTTAACCTAAAACTAGTTTGATGTGTATGCACAAAAGAAGTTCTAGTTAAGGTGATAGGTAAGGTCTTACCATTTCCCACCATGACCTTCTCCTTGCCAGCTTAAGAAGAAGAATGTTGAAGCAAAGATGCATCACCAGTCATGTGAGAAGATGCTCCACTGTCAGACAACCAGGTTGTAGATGGTGAAAGTTCACTAGTGTCAGAAGCAGCATTGACATTAAAAGGTGAAAAAAGATTCTCCATCTCAGCCACATTAGCAACACCATCAGAAGTTTTCACACTCTTTGGAGGAGCATATCTGAAGTAAAATCTACTTGCATCGCATTTTCCTGCAGATTTGACATTCCATAGCAGAATAGTCATGGTGTGGTTTTCTAACTCCACCATAACCAAGAATTGGTACTGAACCAGGAGTAGATCCAGTAGTTGAAAGCATTATGAGTAGGGGTAGGTTCGGGGCACTTCGGTTCGTTATTTAATCTATCCGACTCCCTCCCTACTTTCAATATTTCGGTTCGGTACGGTTCGAGGAACACTATTAAAAAGATAGAACCTTATCAATTCGGGATGAATTCGGTTAGAGTCAATCCGGTTCGGTATCGGTTTTGAACCAACTATCATTTTAATTTTGAATAACAAACATTTTAAGTAAAAAAAAACTTAAAAACTACACACTCAGATTAATATAATAAAGTATATAGATAATATAGCAAAAGAATTGAGCAAATATCAGTAGAATCAGAGTAGATTAGTTACTCCTTCTAATAAAAATTAAACCCACATGCCACAGTAAATCTTACTAATGGACCAATGGACTTGGGACTTTCATCATTTCTCCATGTCTACTGATCAAAAAACTTCTAACAAAAAATCTACACCTTTTGTTTTAGACTCTGAGCCTCTATATTAGGAGGATAACTTCTCCATTTTTCCATATGGTCATGTAACGCCTTTGTACCATTATTTTTCGGGTGACAAAACAATTTCTTCTCCTTGCAATGATTGCACAATGCTTTAAGTTGATGATCCTCATAAAACCTGGTATAATGCTCCCAAATAGGTGCTTTTTGTTTTTGTTTCAGCAATTCCAAATGTTCTTGTTCTTGCTTGAGAAGTATTTCCTCTTTCTCATCAACTTGAACAATATTTGGGCTTGTAGTTCAACTAAAGTCACCTTGCACCTGTATTTCAAGGAAATAATTAATAGTGTAACACCAATATATATACAATTTATTAATTACTAATAAAAAAACAAAAGAGCCAACCTGTGGTGATTGATGTGATTTTATATAGTGGTAAAAAGAGGTTCGATTCTCGAACTTGTGAAGGTAATGATTTTAGAAAATAATGATTCTAATTAACTCTAGAAAATTTCAGGAGTAAGAAAAAGACTAAATAACCTAAAGATGATTTTTGAATAATTTTTTAAAAATACCAGGAATCAGGAATCAGGTAATTCTAACAACCTATGTGATTAATCAGATAATTCTTTTTAAATTAATTGAAGCACAAATAGTTGCCAAAATTGGTTTTGTTATGCTAACAAACAGAGGTAAATCACAAGCATGGACTATCAAAATTAATTAACTAAGCATAATCCATCAAGAAAAAGCACAACTGTTGAAAGAAAACCGTTTTTACTATTTAAAACTATGCAATTCTAATAACAAAAGAATTATAAATAATTATTAAAAAATAATTAAATCACATAAAATTGAGAAAAATACCTTATCCATCAT
>JAJJMC010012158.1:65158-78040 GCA_023531435.1 Papaver californicum
TTAATTGAAGCACAAGTAATTGCCAAAATTGGTTTTGTTATGCTAACTAACAGAGGTAAATCACAAGCATGGACTATCAAAATTAATTAACCAAGCATAATCCATCAGGCAAAAGCACAACTGTTGAAAGAAAACCGTTTTCACTATTTAAAACTATGCAATTCTAATAACAAAAGAATTATAAATAATTATTAGAAAATAATTAAATCACATAAAATTGAGAAAATTACCTTATCCATCATCCCAGTAAATAAACTTAGCCCATGGTGAAGAAAACTTGCTCAAAAGATCTCTTCATTGCTCAAAATATCAATTACAAAGTGAAATAATGGTGTAACAGCAGAACATAGATGTTTATAAATGTTACAGAACAGGGTTCAGCTGTAACAGAAAGCTTTAAGCAACATGAGTATTCAAATTCTAAGGCAACAGGAGCAGAGCTGTAACAGTGGAACAACAACGATTTAAGATGTTGCTGCTCTTTCTTCTCCGATGAAGGCTGATGAAGAACAGTGCCGACGATGCACCAGCAGGTGACCGGCGGTGCCGGAACTCCACCGGAATTGCTCTGAATCGATCTCTAGGGTTTTGTCTTTATTTTTCTTGGAATCTCTTGGTATTTATAGACTTAACAAACCCTAGAGAGAGTTCTAAACCTAATAGAACTCTCTCAAATCACTCCCAATCTTCGATTAAAACTCAAACAGGAACCGAGTCCTGATTCCGGCCAAAATTGGATTTCCCGAGCTGATTTTCCGGGATTTCTTGCTGTCTTTCTATTGCTTTGAACTTTAATCGCAATGGGTCCACTTCAATTGACGAAAACAACTCCAAATCTGCAACCAAATCCTTTCCTGTTTCAAACAGGACTTTCCTGATGAGTTAACCAGCGACTCGGTCGAGTTGACTCGCTGGATCGCTGGGTTGACTCGCCGATTTGACTCGCTGGGTTGACCCGATCCAGCTCAGCCCGATCCAAGGGTGCCCCAATCCAAAGTGTGGGTGCCTTGATCCATTTTCCCGGGTGCCTTTCACACTTTTTGAGCCAATTTTTCCACAAATCTTTATTCTTCTAATGTACCTACAAAAGCATAAAAACACGTATATTTGCAAAATCGAATACTAACTTAATAGAAACTAAGGTACAATTTAGACACTAAAATGTGTCTATCACTAGTCCTCGAGCAAACTACAAATCTAAACTAATCTAAAATACAACTCCGTTTCGTCGAGTAAACGGTTACACTTAGCATGTGCAACAAGCCTATAAACCCTTAGGTGTCCCTAGTGGACGAGTTATAGTTTCGTGAGGGTTTACCAGAGATGTACCCACAAAACCTACTTCAACTTCCAATTTTTCCAAAGAACCTGCATCCAAATAGCTAAGAAGACATAAAGTTTCTACATACCAACAATAAGAAGTCAGAATATATAAAGAACATTATTCTCATGCTTAATCCCTGAGTCTGGAGAAAACCACCAAATAAAAGAGTCCCGGTTCGAGAGTGACCGAATAATTCTGCCTCACCAATAGGGTTTTATGAATTTGACACTCAAAAGACGCACTTTATGGTTCTCACATATGTGCGGGCAAGAATAAAGATAGAAGGCCTACACATGTTGACGGGTAGGAAGGAAAGGTAACCTTCCGAGTCATACTAAGATGTGATCCCATAGAAAATGGGACAAGAAAGAACCCCTTTTTATTTTTCTAGTGACCTTTACGAAAGGAAATCAACCATTATGCGAAGATGGGAATTGTTACTTACCTTCTCACCCGGTCGACAATCAGCACCACTCTCCCAACATCCCATAGAAACGTCTTCGGTATCAACTGTAGATAATGAACTCTTGAACTTCGTAGAACTTGACGATTTTTAGCTCTTTTTCTCTTCATGGCCTGTATGCCACTTCAAGCAATGTAACTCAGAATGAATAGCTCTGGGTATTGTAACCAAAGCTGTACCATACCGGATTTCGGTTCGTACCGGTCGAGAGCGACATACTGGTACGCCGGTATACCGGGGAAATTTCGGTTTATATACCGGCGAAATATCGGTTTATATTTTATACCTAAAATTTTATAAAAAAATACTAGCTCACATTTTATAACTATAAATGAATTCCAAAACGTTATAAGTATCATATATAGTTCAAAACGTTATAAGTATCATTTTATAGCTGAAATATATTTCATATAACTTATAGCAAATATTTTTTCATTCGAAATATATAGATCCATAGATTCCACATATAGTTCAAAGTTTAAACAAGAAACACAAGGTAAACAACAACAACTTCAAATTTCACCGTCTAAAGTACTAATAAAAACAACCATATTACAATTTTAATCAAAATCATTAGATTCATTATAGATATCATCACAATCATCACCAAGTAGTCCTCTTTCCGTGTCCAACATCAATTGATCAGTATCATATGCATCAATGTCAGTGTCAGTTGGATAAATAAACTTACTTCGAGAACTACAAACTGACCCACTTACTTCACCAATATTCTCCTGCAAATCATCCAAAGTTACATTATCACCTTCCACATTCAAGTCATCCAAATTTTGTGGATCCAACCATTCATCATTTTTATACTGTTCATCCAGAAAAATAGGATCACGAGCTTTCCCATCATCGTTATATTGTTGGATTTCTTTGTATCGACGCTGCAATTTCTTGTTATATTGGATAAAGACACTATCATTCAATTTCTGTTGTGTTAAGCAATTTCGTTTCTTTGAATGCAACTGAAATAAGAAAACATATGACAGAATAGATAATAAGCAAATGATAGAATAAATATGTGCATTTCAGTATGACAGGCAAAGGGGACTAAAACAGATGAAATCAAAGATAAGAATACTTACATTCTGAAATGTGCTCCAGTTCCGCTCACATGGGGAGGAAGAATAAGTCAGACTCAATACCTTGATTGCAAATTTTTGTAGGCATGGGACATCCATTCCTCATAGGTAATCCACCAATCATCTTCATAAATACATACACAAAGTTACAATAGTTGAAGACACAAGCTATCAGTTTGTGTTGTTTGAAGTATTATACAATAGTTGAGAACTACATCATTATCATTGATTTGTCAGTGTACTCCAAAATATAGAAACAAATAGTGACCAAAGCAAAAGGAGATAGAGAGATAAGCCTGTTGTGTACCTTCCTAGAAACTGTGCGAATCGTCCTCAAGGCTACCTTTGAAAATACAACTCTCCGCAGTTCTTTCGGAAAATCACATGTGACAATAAGAACTAAGGATAAAACAAAACAACAAAAGAGTTAAACAATAACACATAAACGGACACACAAGAGAGAAAGAAAGACAGAAAAAGCTGCTACAAGCTCCGTCAGCTGGCGAATAAACATAATTGTCTTCATATACTAAACCAAAACATAACTCACTTATCAAAAAAATATACAGACAAGAGTTAAGGGTTATTTCATATTGCAATATCGTTGCAAGCTGAAGCCCCAGCCCGTGCTATTCCATAGCCAACAAGAACAGCTACAGGGCTCACAAATAGAGCTAAGTAAGTAGAATTTTCAGCTGAGAAGGTAGCTAGTGAACCAGCATTCCCAGTTGGTTGGTGCTGATGTGTTGATTACTTAACTATATTACTATTTGGTAGGCTGGTAAGTCTAATGAACTAGATGTACTTGTTGTCTACAGAAGGAAATTAAAGGCACATGAGTGCTTACTCAAGATAATACAAGTACAAACCATTACATGAAGGCAACAATGTTATCTCAATTCTCAATTTCCAACAACAGGGTTTTGCTATCTATTCAGATGAAATAGGCAGGGTTTTGCTATTCAGATGTATAAACAAACCTCTTAATTAAAACTAAGTTACTAATACATACCTTTTTGAGATTAACTAACAAATTTACATAAAACAATTGATGAAGAAGTTCAGTGTTTCATGGTAAACATATCTGTCCTCTCTGCAAGCCTAACTATGCCTATGCAGAAACAAATACAGGGGAAAAAGTAAATAGATACTCAATGTCTTAACAAAATCAGTAACATCATTTTGATTGAAATCAAAATTAAAAGCCTTAATTCATAAAAATTACCCAATTTGAAATCAGTAACCCTAACTTGAGTTTCCCAAACCACTTCAAGATCTGATTTCAATATGGAAAAATGGGTATTCAATCTCTAACAATGAACTAGAAACCTAATTTGAAATTACCCCAATCAAATCATACGAAAGAAAGCTAGAATGAATATAAGAATCAGTTTCACAATAAAAATCAAACAAGATTACTTGCACAGTTGAACTATAGTTACTTGATTTTAATACATACCTTAAGAGATGGAGAAAGAGATGGAGATGGAGGCGCTGCAGTGCTGCACGAAGAAGAAGATGAACCCAGTTGCAGAGACGAGACCAGCGAAAGTGATGAACTAGAAACCCCCTTTTTTGCAGAGATGAACCCACCCATACCGTAGGATCAGATTGGTTTTTTCATCTGACGGCTGAGAATACATACCAGGTATAACCGGTTACTGTCGGACAATACCGGGTAATACCGGTTTTTAACCGTACCGGCCGGTTTTCTCGGTGAAATATCGTTTCGGCGTTAATTTGAGTTTCGTATCGTTTACCGGCCGGTACCGGCCAAATCGGCCGAAATTTCGGTCGTACCGGCCGGTACGTACTGCATAGACTGTAACTCAGAAATAATAGCTCTGGGTCAGCAAAAAAAAATATATATATATTTTTTTTTTTGAGACTTGAGTTGCTTGCCTCATACACTTTCTCCTGGACACTGTTGCTATTTTTCTCAATTTCTTGTTACGTGAGTATTTTCTCTTCCCATGAGTTCTGTTTCGTCTCTAAATCTGTATAGAATCCACACCTTTCGATTTCTTTCGCTCTTGTAAGTCTTCAACATGTTTAATTGTATTGTTGCTTACTCAAATATGAATTTCCTCTTTAAATTGTTGCTTGTACCTTGACTGTCTTCAACTTTCCTTAAAATTTTTGATGTTCCGCTTGTTGATGATGCTATGTTTTTATGGACGTTGTCGAGAGAACGATGTCAACTGCAAACCAAACTACAAGAATAAGTTAGCAATTCTGATGACACCCTCATGGTTGATAAAAAATAGCACTCAAGAGATCAAAAATAGTGCTGAAAATTGGTGCGAGGTTAGGTAGCTCATCATTCTACCCGGAATTAGCGCAGATGAAACACTCTAAACGTATAATTGAAGGTCTGGTGCCTCACTCATGGGTATTGAATGATTACAAGTCTAACCTGTACTCTCCTAACGGCGGTTTAAGTCCATTTTGGTCGGCTCTAGCCTCTCAAAAACTAAGCACTCCGAATATAGTTCTCTAATATTTCTAAGTTCAGTTATTTCGAGTCGAAATCCGTATGTAAACCTAGCTAGCCGTATGCAAAGTGACTCTAAAATCTCTAAAAGTTGAAGGTTTTCATGCAAATGTTTGTATGCTTAAATATTCTACCTAAAAATCTATATGCCTAAATACTCCCCACACTTAAACTTTACATTGTCCTCAATGTGAATTGAATCCTCCAATGTAACGTCAATATGGGAAATTCTAACATGATATAAAAATAAAAATCAAAAACAAAAGATAGAAATACAAAACCAATGGGTTGCCTCCCATTTAGCGCTTAGTTTAACGTCGATAGCCGACGAGGCATTCTGTGCTACTCCTCCAGAGGGAGCGCCTCTTCTAACTGTATGTCAACCTTTTCAGGTTCAAATGGCTCATAATATGGCTTTAGGCGATGCCCATTCACTTTAAGCTCCTTCCCCGTTAACAAGCTCCGAATCTCCATTGCACCATGAGAAAAAACGTTAGTCACAATAAAGGGTCCTTTCCAACGAGACTTCTTCTAACAAAGGCGAGAGTTACACATTAGAACTTTCTGTCCAACAGTAAACTGTTTTTTAGAAATCCTATTATCATGCAAAGCCTTTGTTTTCTCCTTCCTTTCCAAATCAAACACTTGTTTAGCCAAAGAATCAATAACACTAATAGAAAAACAAGAATGTACGTCACTAGGATATCGCATCGTCTCATAAATGTTGAAACGTATTATTTCTCCATCGAATTCCATTGTCAATGTCCCATTATAGACATCAATTTTTATTCGCGCCGTTCGCATGAATGGACGTCCCAGTAGCAATGGTATAGACGAATCAGTTGATCCATCCGCCATCTCTAGTACACAGAAATCTTCTGGAAAAACTAACTGATTAACTCGTACAAGCACATTTTCAACAATACCTCGAGGGTATACATTAGAACGGTCAGCTAGTTGTAAAACAATTCCAGTTTCTTTTAAAGGTCCTAACTTGAGAGATTCATATATAGATGCAGGCATAACATTCACTGATGCTCCTAAATCTAGCATGGCCTTATTAAACGTTGTGTGATAGGTGCATAAATCATACATTTTAAGTAGTTTTTCCTGACCCTTATTTGTTATATTTGAGTGAATTACTATGTTTTATTATTAGTTTAGAAGTTTAGTTGTCTTTTCAGGTTACAGTTCAGAAACTTGCAGAATGGAGCTGTATGAGAAGAATTACCGAGGATCCAGTAAAACTCTGCTTCATTTATGCCTTTCACCATTCACAGTGTAGGAAATTGAATTAAAAATCCAACGGCGAAAGAACGAGGTCATTCTGATCTCGTATAAGGAAGATATGGGCAAAGCCACATGGTGGCAAACTAGCTTGTGCTGTTAGAGCCCATGCGCTAAGTTGGCTGAACCGTATGTGCTAATGTGCTAAGTGACGAGTTGGAGGTGCTAGAGTGGTTTGATGGGCTAGTGGCTAGCCTTGGTGGAGTAGTATATAGCTTGGGGAACTCATATGGGATTAGGAAAGAATTTGGAGTTGATATATCTTGTTGGAGTGGAATAAGGAAACTTAGCACATTTCCTAATTCTACTAGGATTGTGAAAGTGGCTAACTCAAGTTCTATAGAAAGAAATCAGGCCTTTCTCGTGGCAAGCCCTTTGGAGAGGTATCTTTAGTACATATTGGAGGTCCAAGAGATATTTGGAGGCCAGGTTCATGTATACAAGCTAGACACATGAGTTAGCTACACACACGAGTTGGCTGGCGCAACAATTATCGGAAAAGGGCTAAGGCTGGCGCAACTATTTTAGGACAAGGGTTTGCTAGCCAAGCAAGTGAGGAGGCGCACTAATATTCGGAAAAGAAGAGGATGGCTTGGTTACAAGGGCAGGCGCACTATATTTCGGAGTTGGCTACACAACCAAGTTAGCCACAAGTTGGCAGCCGAGAAACAAGGAAAAACGCAACAATTTTAGGAAAAAGGCTTCACGCACTGAATTTCGGGTGTGAAGAGATATAAATAGCAAAACATACAGGAGAATTAAGAGAATACTCGGTGAAACAAATACAATACAGGGGAAGGCAAAGAAAAGAAGGAACATGCGTTTTGGAGGCTGCTGGCTACTTCCGCAGCTGCGCTTCGGAGCCAAAATCATTCATCGCGATCCTTCCGGGTTTGAGTAACTTATCTTTGAATTATTTTCCATGGGTTTTAAGAAACCCATGATGAGCTAAACCCTTTATATTGGTTAGGGATGTAATCTGAAGTTGGAAAACATGTTTATCAATTGAATGGCGCATGTTTATATGTTCATGTTATTTTTATTATCGTTCATGTTCTACTGATTATAATGATATGTATGATTGATTGCTTGTTTGTTTGAGTTGCAAATTAGATAAACCTGCGTTGATATCTACAGCTAAACTAGAGTTCTGAGAGTCGAATCTGTCGAGGAACTCTGGTTCCAAGTAGTATAGCATATTTGTTAGCAATACTTAAAATTGCCATGCAAGTATGTGTAAAAGCTTGACCTAGATTAAATCCGAGTTACGCGATGCATCGGGTTATTTAGAATAACCTCAACTCACAAAGACCATTGCTTTCATTGGGTTAAACTTGGTGTTTACATCGAGTTATCCGGTGTTAAGGATTCAGAGAGTGGCGCGATACCCTCTCCGATGATATTAGGAGTTTTGCCGGAGTAGCCCTGCGATATGATGCTTTAGGGTTATTGGTGTTACTAATGCATGAATGTTGAGTATGCTTTGATCGATAACATGTTGGAAAACGGACGATGAATTCTCTAACCAATGCTTTCTTTCCCTGATACACGTTTTTATTGCTTTGCTTTATTTTGCTTTAGTTTAATTTAGCTTAAAACACATATAAACCCCCCCCCCCCTCTTACTCACGTAAATTAGAGACAAATAACAATTAACTGCCTCTCTGTGGGAACGAACTCGATTATTTTACGGATTGTTATGTATTTTTAGTTTCGTTTTCTTTTTATTTTTCTTTTGATTTTTCTTGCTGATTTTTTTTTTATTATTTTCTTTTCTAACGAATTTTGAGAATTTTTTTTTAGGTACTTGTCCATGTTGTGCACAGAATCAAGCTTATAATGGTAATCAATTCAATTTTCAGTCTCAATTATATGGCAATTTCCAACCTTACGAGGAGTATAATCACAACCAATCCTTTGGTTATGAAAAATATTCCACGTACCCTTTTAATTATGCTTGTGATGGTTTATCTAAATCTACTCTTGATCGTAATTATGATCATTCACCTATTCAACGGGATGAGATCAGGTGTAAGACTACCAAGTTTGAGAGAACTTGGGAGAAGGTTTGAGCAATTGATAGATGACGGGGCATCAGGTGAAGAAATTGCAATAGCTAAAGGAGCTTTGGAAATAGAACGTGATCGACGTTATTTTATGGGATACAGTGATGATTTTGAACCTCTCGAAGAGCTTTACACCAATGATGCCGTTTTTCAAACTCCGAATCTGATTTTTAATGATGATGGTGTAGTTAACTTGACTCTTGATCTTAATAATGATCATTCACCCATTCAAAGGGAAGAGTCGTGTTCAAGAGATTCCACCGTAGTTAACGGTGGAAGGCGTGCGAATCTCAAAAAACTGTATATAAAACTATTAAAGTTGGAAGATGACGGGTGGGCCCCGGAAGAAGAGTTGGAAGAAATTAGTAAGACCATTCGTATGGAAGTTAAACGACGTTCTGACAAAGGTTGGGAAACCAATGCAGATTCTGATTACGGTGAGTCTGAAAATGAAGAGGAGTGGGTTGAGATTGAAACCGAATTGATTAATACTGTGGAAGACCCAATCGAACTTTCCGAGGATGATATTAATAATGATAATGCCGAGATTCTTGTTGAGGCAGAACAATCAGAAAGTTTGATAGAGGACCACAACGTACAAGAGGTAAGTAATTCATTACAGATTTTTGAAACAAAGAAGGATCACGAAATTCATGACAATTTAGAAGGTTTGCCTAAACCTTTGTTTCTTAATCCTTTTCCCTTACCTCGTTTTGGCTTGGATTTACGTGCCTCAGAAATACTGATAAATTACTTTGCTTCTAAATATCCATCGTTGGAAGCACTTGATTCTCATTCTGTACAGGTTAGCAAAGAGGAGTCTATAGAAGTTCCCGAGTTCTATGTTCTTTATCCACTTCCGAGTGTAGAAAAGACTAAGTATGGGGGAAACTTCTATCGAGCAATAACTTCACTATTAATTTCGTGTATTAATATTTTTGTGAAGTTAACGTTTGCAATGCAGATTGTTTTATGGGTGGATCTCCAAATTTTCAGATTATTGGTCTACGGGCGATCAGAGAGTCAGGCTGATGACGTTAAACTAAGCGCTAAATGGGAGGCAACCCATTGGTTTTGTATTTCTATCTTTCGTTTTTGATTTTTATTATTACATCATGTTAGAATTTCCCATCTTGACGGTACATTGGATGATTCAATTCACATTGAGGACAATGCAAAGTTTAAGTGTGGGGGAGTATTTAGGCATATAGATTTTTACGTAGAATTGTTAGGCATACACACATTTGCATGAAAACCTTCAACTTTTAGAGATTTTAGAGTTACTTAGCGTACGGTTAGCTACGTTTACATACGGTCATCTACTCGAAACAACTGAACTTAGAAATATTAGAGAACTACATTCGGAGTGCTTAGTTTTTGAGAGGCTAGAGCCGACCAAAATGGACCTAAGTTGCCGGTAGGAGAGTACAGGTTAGACTTGTGATCATTCAATACCCATGAGTGAGGCACCAGACCTTCAATTATACGTTTAGAGTGTTTCATCTGCGCTAATTCCGGGTAGAATGATGAGCTACCTAACCTTGCACCAATTTTCAGCACTATTTTTGATCTCTTGAGTGCTATTTTTTATCAACCATGAGGATGTCATCAGAACTGCTAACTCTATCTTGTAGTTTGGTTTGCAATTCGCATCGTTCTCTCGGCAACATCAAGTCCATAGGAACGTATCATCATCAACCAGCGAAGTATCAAAAATCGGAAGAAAGTTGAAAAATAGAATAAGCAAGCAACTCGTGCATGAAAGTGAACAAGAAGCAAGAGTGTAGCCAAATCAAAACAGCACTGGCGTAAAGAAGACAAAGAAGAAAAAAAAAATCAGCAACATGAAAACTGCTACAGGCGTGAAAGATTGCTGGTGTAAATGCAAACAGAAAAACAGAAAAAAAAATAGAAAACAGGAAAAAAAGGGCTGCTGGCGTAAGTAACATAGAAAAGAAAAAAAAAATGAGAGGCCAGCAGCAATGAAAAAAAAAATATGGAAGGTCAGCAACAACATGAATAAGAGCTAAAAGCAACCGAGAAAATAAATAGGCAGCAGCAAAGAAAGAGATGCAGCTGAAAACTTAGCACATTTGGTGTTGTATACGTAAGAAAAAGAGCTACAAATGATCAAGTCATACGAAGAGCAAAAGTTTATGAGCTACAGTCAAGACCGGAGACGTTTCTATGGGATATTGGGAGAATGGTGCTGATTGTCGACCGGATGAGAAGGTAAGTAACAATTCCCATCTTCGCATAGTGGTTGATTTCCTTTCGTAGAGATCATTAGAAAAATAAAAAGGGGTTCTCTCTTGTCCCACCTTCTATGGGATAACATCTTAATATTACTCGGAAGGTTACCTTTCCTTCCTACCTGTCAATATGTGTAGGCCTTCTATCTTTATTCTTGCCTACACATCTGTGAGAACCATAAAGTGCGCCTTTTGAGTGTCAACTTCATAAAATCAGATTGGTAAGGCAGAAATATTCGGTCACTCTCGAACCGGGACTCTTTTATCTGGTGGTTTTCTCCAAACTCAAGGGTTAAGCATGAGAATAATGTTCTTTGATATTTCTGAGTTCTTATTGTTGGTATGTAGAAACTTTATGTCTTCGTAGCTTTTCGGATACAGGTGCTTTGGAAAATTTGGAAGTTGAAGTAGGTTTTGTGGGTACATCTCTGGTAAACCCTCACGAGAGTATAACTCGTCCACTAGGACACCTAGGGGTTTAAAGGCTTGTTGCACATGCTAAGTGTAACCATTTACTCGACGAAACGGAGTTGTATTTTAGATTAGTTTAGATTGGTAGTTTGCTCGAGGACTAGCAAAAGGCAAGTGTGGGGGAATTTGATAGGTGCATAAATCATACATTTTAAGTAGTTTTTCCTGACCGTTATTTGTTATATTTGAGTGAATTACTATGTTTTATTATTACTTTCGAAGTTTAGTTGTCTTTTCAGGTTACAGTTCAGAAACTTGCAGAATGAAGCTGTATGACAAGAATTACCGAGGAGCCAGTAAAACTCTGCTGAATTTAGGCCTTTCACCATTCACAGTGTAGGAAATTGAATTACAAATCCAATGGCGAAAGAACGAGGTCATTCTGATCTCGTATGAGGAAGATATGGGCAAAGCCACATGGTGGCTGGTCGTGTCGTAATCAACCAAAATATTCAAGTTCTTACTCTCTAAAATAGAATGAAGTATAGGGATAAGAACAAGTTCGTTCCCACAAGGAGGCAGTAATTTATGCTAATTTTCAGTCACGTAAATAGCAACAGGGGGGATTTTCGTATTGATTTAAGCTAAATTAAGCTAAGGTAATACGCAAGTAATAGAGATGTGTATCAGGGAGAAAAAACATTGGTTAAAGATTTCATCTTCTGTTATCCAACATGTTATCAATCAAAGCATACTCAACATTCATGCATTAGTAATACCAAGAACCCTAAAGTAGCCAGTTATCTCGTCTACTTCGGCAAAACTCCTAATATCATCAAAGAATGAGTACCTCCACCCTTTGAATTCTTAGCACCGGATAACCTGAGTGAGTACCTCCACTCGAGTTTAACCCAATGATAACTATGGTCTTTGTGAGTTGAGGTTAATCTAAATAACCCGGTGCAATTCGCCACTCGGATTTAATTTAGGTCAAGCTTCTACACATATTCGCATGGCAATTTTAAGTATTGTTAACAAATATGCTATACTACTTGTAACCGGAGTCCCTCGACAGAATCGACTCTCAGAACTCCAGTCTAGTTATAGATATCAATGCCTATTCACTTGATTCTAGACTCAAACAAATCAGCAATCAATCATACATCATTATACTTAGTAGAACATGAACGATATTAAGAACAACATGAAATTATGAGATATGCGCCATTCAATTAATAAACATGTTTTCAAACTTCAGATTACATCCCTAACCAATAAAGAAGGGTTTAGATCATCATGGGTTTCTCAAAACCCATGGAAATCAATAAAGAAAAGTATAATCAAACCCGGAAAGATAGCGAAGAATTGTTGCTCCGAAGTGCAGCTTGGTCGTGTCGTAATCAACCAAAATAATCGAGTTCTTACTCTTCCAAAATAGATTAAAGTATAGTAAGAACAAGTTCGTTCCCACAAGGAGGCAATAGATTACTATATATT
>JAJJMC010012161.1:0-10224 GCA_023531435.1 Papaver californicum
AACCCCGTTCTACATCTTTTCGACAACCTTCCTGCATCGCAGAAAATTTCTGTTTCTTTTGGGAGTCTGGATGTTTAATGGTAGTTACAATAGTTGATGTGTCTGGGTATATTCCATCCCTAAGATAATACCCCATATTATATTGATTTCCATTGACTGAAAAGTTTACTGCCGGTGCTTTACCGTTGATAAGCTTTTTGAAGATATAAGAACGGTTCATCACATTGATATCATTGTTTGAACCCGGCATACCAAAAAATACGTGCCAAAATCAAAGATCATACGATACAACTGCCTCAAGGATAATACTTTCGCTACCCTTGTAGGCGGTATAAGCACCGGATTCCGCCGATGGGCATTTGTCCCATTTCCAATGCATGCAATCAACACTACCAATCATCCCTGGAAATCCCCTTTTTTGGTTTTCATCAAGAAGGAGTTGAACATCACGCTTAGTTGGTGTCCGCAAATATTCTTCCTCGTACAATTGGACTATCACCCTGCAAAATCTACGAGTTGCTTCCAAAACTGTAGTTTCCCCAATACGTAAATACTCATCGATTGCATCGGCCGCACATCCGTAAGCTAACATACGAATAGCTGCAGTAATTTTTTGGTGCGGGGTTAATCCTGGAACACCACAAGCATCTATTTTTTGCACAAAATAACTATTTGCAGCCACAACATCACCCAAAATACGGTTGAATAATTGTCGACACATTCTGAATCTTCTTCGGAATAAATTGGGGGGAAATGTCGGGTTGCTGCAGAAATAGTCTCTCCATAGACCTTTAGCACCTACATCACGTTGTCTTGGTATTTTTATACGTGTATGTGGAGGGTTCATAGTTGACAACATTAAACCAGCAGTAACTGCTAGGTTATTACTGTTCGCTTCAAGTGAACTTTCATCGGATGAGTAGTAACTTGTGTTATCATCATCGTTTAATGAACCAGAAGAAGAAGAAGTATAAGAAACATAGTGAGGATAACTAGAAGAGGAACCATACTTGTCTATATGATTTACATAGTTTGCCATTTTGTTATGTCCTGGATTTTTTAAGGAGCAAGAGATGATTATAAAACTCGGTTTGTATTGATTGACAACCTAGTGTGGTTATTTATAATAAAAAAGGGAGAATTTTAAACACAATTTATTTTTATGTCAAAGATATTTTATGTAACTTGACAAGGCAATGACATGAATTGACAATACACCGACCACATTTTTCATTGCAAAGAATCTTTTTTCTGATTTGTCAGAGATATTTTATAAAACTTGACAAGCCAATGACATGAATTGACAATACAACGACCACATTTCAATGAAACGACTAAAATTTCCGATTTGTCAGAGATATTTTATATAACTTGACAAGCCAATGACATGAATTGACAATACACCGACCACATTTCAATTAAACGACTAAAATTTCCGATTTGTCAGAGATATTTTATATAACTTGACAAGCCAATGACATGAATTGACAATACAACGACCACATTTCAATTAAAGGATTATTTTTCAAAGGTGTCAGGGATATTTTATATAACTTGACAAGCCAATGACATGAATTGACAATACACCGACCACATTTCAATTAAAGGATTATTTTTCAGATTTGTCAGACACATTTAATATAACTTGACAAGCCAATATAATTAAAAATATTATTTTTCTGTATTTAATCCCAACACCTTCTTTGTTAACTTCATAACTTACGTACACCCATGTCAACATTTCATTCAGACGAAGACTTGGCTATAACAAAATCCTGGTATTACGAAACCTTACGTGAAGATGTTATAGTAGGAATTGTTCATCCAGAAACTGTATGGGGGAGGATCTACAGACATTTTGGTGAGGAATATGGAAATTCAAACCAAAGATCTATTGTACAGATTTATGATAGATACCAAGTTATTCGAAAGGGAATAGATGATTATGTATCTATACAACAACGCATCTTTAACGACACCCATTTAGGATTATCGATCCAACAATTTGTAAGTATCCATACCATTACAAAAGTTGTGTACTCTTTCATTAACAACAATTACAAATAACAAATTATATAACTGTTTCTTCCCTTGTGTAGGAGGAAATTGCTAAAATGCACTACTTTCAGGAAAAGGGGGAAGAATTCATATTTGTAGCAAGCTATGAGTTCATGAAATCCAAAATGTAATCGCAAGTAACTCCTAAAATTATCAATTGAAGTTAAAGTTCAACGGTTATTTATTGTTAGAGTTTCAATTTTTAAAATGCTAATGACCTCATAATATCCCCTGAATCGTCGTTAAATGAACAATAACTTAAGGTAATACAATACTTTTATTAAATCAGAAAAAAAATACATGAAAGGGAAAGAAAAATAAACTCCCGATACAGAGGAATATTTTAACAAATAAACCTTTTAGTGAAACCGAAAGGATTGGCTTGTCGGACGACGTTGACGAAGTGCTGCCCTACTAGGTACAAAGATCAACACAAAAGGGTTGAATTCTTCCATTACCCTTAATATCTCAAAATGAGGTTTGTACCGGAAATCACATCGTTTCCATCTTGTCCATTCCTGTAGTGATCGAGCAACAACTTCATCATCAGTTTCATTCCTAAGACGAAATTCATTGACCCTAGCAGTTAAAGAAGAAAATTCTAATACTTCCTTAGTAATTTCCACATATCGACAAAAAAGGCCTGCTCTGTTCCGGTTGTTGGGATTACCGGTTTCATCGCAAAAGTTAGCATGTGTGTGTTCCAACCATTCCATGGTCATACAACCATTGATATCACGTTGTTGACCCCTTGCTGGATAATGTAACACTATGTTTCGACATATGGATAAATCTTCATCTAAAGTAAAATTGGTTGCATTAAGGGTAAAATTTTCGTAACCAGACATTGAAAAATAAAATGTGGGAATAATGAAATGAGTTGTGTAGCTATTGAATGTTATTTATAGTAGTATAAACCCAAAAAAAATAGCCGTTATGCAAGGACAAAAAAACAGTAATAAAACGGTAACATAACGGTAACATAAGGGTAGCATAACGGTAATAAAACAGGCATTTAAATTTCGTAATGAGCTGTCAAATTATCATACTACATAAACGGAATACTAAAAAGTAACATTTAATATAACCGTAAATCAACAATAAAAATAACCGAACACGTACAATACATCGTAATTCGAAATTTTAATTTATTGTTTAACCGGAGTTTGATCTGGGTGGAATAAATGGCGGGAAAGATGGTCTGACGTTCTGCGTTGGTCGTACTGTTGATGAAGGTCCCGGAGGTGTGGTCATAGCATATGAGGCGAATCCAAGAGGTTGTTCTGCACTTTGAAACTGGGTAAGCTGTCTGGTCAGCAACGTATTTTGATCTTGTAGGAGGCTCATTTGAGCGGCTGATTGATTCCGAAAATGGTGGAACTCCGCTTCTTTGCGAATCATGTAGTCCATCCGATCTTTGGTTTCAGATAATGTAAAATCCCGCAACTCTTGCGTAAAATCTGCAAACTGTTGCACCAAATCATAAGCCGCCACCTGCGATAATAATAATTTAGAATAACCACAGAAGCTTAAATGTGTAATCTGTATTCAATTTTTCAAAACTTTGTTAATAACTTACATATGGTAGTTGTTGGGGGGGGAGGAATGGGCACATGATCACGAGGCCGTGGGATGTTGTGTTTGATACGGTCACCTGCATAGCCATACGTTTCAACCTCCCAATCAACTTGCGCGACATATTTGTAGAGGTTGGTAACATGTCTCCAATATTCATAATAAACATCGTACTCCACGACACGTACGTATTCACTTGCATTGACGCAAGAAATTGATGTCATGTCCTCAATCTCGTCGTCTACAAAGTTGGAGATGCAAGCAGGGGGGTTTGCAGGAATACCCCAAGTTGGGTTGTTCTGCCTCCAACAACGATCTCCGAGATACATATTGTGCTTTATCCAATAAAATGAAAATAAATGAATACCTACCCATTCAGAACAGTACGAGTTTGAAAAAAATTGAGTATAAGAAAAGGACTAGGGAACATATAGTGCAAAGCCAGGTGAACGTTATTCGTTGTCCAGAAAGTTCTATTGCTTTGCGGGCAATATCTTCTGGTATGTAGTTAATTGCAGTAACCCATGGTTGCCACGTCACGGCGTCTACGGATAACTGGTTCAGTTTAGTCCTTGTCTTCACTATGTCAACACCCTTCTTCCGGGAGGCAACCCACCTACGACATCTAGGCCATTCATGTTCACTTTCAGCCGAAGGGATATTTGGACGACATATCCCCAGATATTCGTAGCCCCAAAACTACAATAATTTTTTTTTAAAAATGATTTAACAACATAACAATTAAATATTTCGGCTATAAAATTTTGAATAAGGTTAATTAAATTACCTCCAAAATTTGGAACGGCCCGGATACTGATTTTTGTCCCCTTGAAGCCGTGGCAAGACCCGAATACAATTTTGATAATGCAGGACCACCCCAGTCGTATTGATCAACTTCATTTAGATTATCAAAGGCAGCCAACCATCCTGCATCAATGTAGGTTTTTGCATTTGGGAAAAAGAAATTCCCCAGAACATACATATAGAACGCCCTCGCTACTCTATCAGCAAGAACACTATCATCGTTCGCCGCGTGCAATGTATCTTTATCAAAATAGGTGGTCAAAAACTTGAGAGTGATGGCATCCGAAACCCACTGTTGGGGAACACCTTCTCTTTTGCATACCGCATTATCTTTCAGTTCAGGAAAGATATTGTCACGAACATACTCAAATTTGTACTTAGCTGGGTCATAAGGAACAGATCTCCCGACACCGATACTAAGCCCGGTCAACATAACCCAATCGAGGGGAGTGAACCCAAGCTCTCCAAAACAAAAGTGAAATGTGTTTGTTGTATCCCAAAACCGCTCGACAATATAATCAATAAGAGCGTGGGATGAATCTACTAAAGGTAGGGATAGTAATCTGCCCCAACCTCCCCTTTCTATTATATATTGGACCCTATTACACTCTTTAGTGATTTTCTTGTACATCTGTATAACTGATTTGAGAGAGCCACGATGGTCAAACCTGAAGTTGGCGTCGGAGGAATATGTAATATTTGTCGAAACGTGTTCCTCCGTATCTTCAACAACGTTATAGTGTTCCAACCCCGGGACATCTACCGACTCGGGGACCATGGATTCAGGTTCAGAGTCAGTTGCGATTTTAGCTTTTTTGCTTTTCTTCTTTCTACCTACCCATCTCGAAACAACATTGCTAGACATCTGTCCAAATAAATAATAGAACATTGTCAATATTAATTATAATTCACCACAATGCTTAAACAATTATAATTAATTTAACACCAACTAAATTTGAATGTAATTGTCTATTTCCATACACATTTGTACCAACAATTATACATCAGACATTCGAAAAATACATATACCATTATCAAAATACAACAATGTCACCAATTATAACCAATCTCATTCAAACTACCCAATTCACCAACAATGTCTATTTCCTTTCATTTGTACACAACATACTACATTCAACCATAAATTAAACATAAACCCACCCACTAAAATTAAACATGAGATGTCTAGCAATTTATAACATTAGATGAAATAAAAATAGACTAACTAAATAATATTTATAATATTTAACTTGGTCAGAGATATTTTGCTTTCCCTTGACAAGGCATTGCGATGAAATGATAATAGAATGACTACATAATAATTCAAAATAAATTAAGATGAATTGATAAATAACTTGACAACGCAATGAGATGAATTGATAAATAACTTGCCAACTACATTTGGTATCCTTACAAGTTTAACCACAGAAGTAAATTAAAAGAACTAAAAAGGTTTAACACCATTAAGTTCAACACTTTGAAAGATAAAGGGACACACCATAAAGTTCAAAACCATAACTAGCAAATTTAGTTTGTTCTAGCAATCTTAATTTTCACCAGAACAAAGGGTTGTTATCTCTTGTAGCACTATTCGAACTCTTTGTTGTTCTTCTATGCTCATCACCTCCCTAGACTCAATCGAACGAGTCAGTCTCCTAACCAACAAATCGGTTCTATCCTTTATCGCTAAAATTCGATTGTCAACCACTGATGGTTGAACTACCCTTTCCCCCGTTTCAACCCCCCTTGTTGGATCAACTACTCCACCATCTTCAGGTTCTATCCTGATGAGCTGACTCAACCCATGTGGATGTCCTGGCACTCTAACTATTCGATACATATCATCGAAATTCATCTTCAGAATCTACATAAAATAGCAATTCGATACATATCGACAATTTAACCACAAGCAATTAAATTTAAACAACCAATTAATAAATTATATACATGCAACAACAAATAATCATCAATAATAGTATACCCAATTTATAATATTTATCATCAACCCTATGACAAAATATACAATTTCAAATATATCCATACACATTATTTTAAAATTAAATCAAAATTAATTCCTTTAATTTCTACACAACATACTACATTCAACCTAAAATTAAACATAAACCCACTAAAATTAAACAACAAGAATTTCTATTATATGTTCAATTTAACAAATATAAACAAATTTTTAAACCTAATTGATAACATGCACAAAAACCCTAATTAAAATCCAAATTTTATTATTAGAACATAAATTTATAATTCAATAATGGGTTTATAATATGGTAATTAAACAACATATACAACTAATTTAACCACAACATCATCTAAATTGCATATCAAATCAAAACAAGTAAATATGCAATTTAAAACAAGTAAATTCAATTTTAGTTTGTAGAAGATATACCTTGATTTCGCTTGGAATATGTTTGACCGAAGTAATAAAATGAGAAACGAAGCTTTGGGTTCTCGTCAAAGGATGGAAGTGTTGGAAAAATGGTGGTGTAGGAGGCGAGCGGCTAGGGTTTGGAATGGGGGAAATGGACAGGAGGTGAAGATGGAAAAAGGAAATAGAGATTACGGTTATAAATGGGGGAAGGGGACAGGCGAGATCTTGGAGTCTCGCCTAAATCCAAGCGGGACTCCAGTAGCTCGCCCGGCCTTTTCCCCCAGACGGCGCAACTCCAGCATCTCGCTTGAGTTCAAGCGTTACTACAGCATCTCGCCCAGTTTTTTTTTCCCACGCTTATTTCGCACAATTCACAGGCGCTATTCTGGTACTTCGCTTATACAAGCGGGATACTAAAATTTCGCTTGGGGAGTGGGCGGGGTGTTGAGATTTCGCCTATATGTTTGTTTCTCAGGCGGAAAGCCACTATCCCGCTTGTACCAGGCGAAGTATTAGTATTTCGTCCGTCTTTACAAGCGATATCGTGCTCTTTCGCTTACCTACAAACGGTACTCTACGGCCTCGCTTGATCATTCACCGCTGTTTTTGACCCAGACCAAAGATCAAAAAATTTAATCTTTGATCTTTGGGTATAATCGCGTGATTGTGGATGCTCTAAGTTTCTTGATTTCTCAAGAAGGAGAGAATCGGAGGAGGAAGAGAAACAAAAGGAGAAGAAAGAAACCGAAAAACAAATTATGGGCGGAGCATTTAGAAACTGAGGGCACGTTTTTACCATATCATACTTACTTCCTAGTAATTTTGAATTTTGAATTTTTGATTGATCGACTAACGAGTCGGTTGTGTATAATACACGTTAACCCAGTAATTAGCGCCGTTTTTAGGAGTGATATAACAACGGCTAGTGGGGTTAAAGATGAGGCAGGCTTTTTTAGTGTCTCGAAAATTGTGATGATGGTATTTTTTTGGGAATATTTTATTTTTGTTTTTGTTTTTGTTTTTTAGCGAGTGTCTATTGTGCATAAAAATTTGATTTAGGTACATTCCTGGTGTCACTTGTCACATTGTTCTTGAGGACGGGGAATTTTGGTTATCAATGTGTGAAGTTGGGTGATCATAAATAATACTCTCTTGGATCATTTTAGATGATCTTATTGTGGGAAGATTCGCACCAAAATACGCGACAGTTTTATCTGTTTTTGAAAAAAAAAATCAATACCATCTTTATGGTAGACCACATTTACTTTAGACTTTAGTTGATAACTAAGAACATCTCTAATAATGGGTATAAAAAATTCTATATAGAGATTTTGTTTATGTTTATAAAATAATAGTGTTTTTTTTTTTTTCACCTAGCGGTCAGGATATATTTTTACCTTTATAACTAGCGGATGTGATTTTTCCTATCTTCCCGGTATATTTTTTTAGGTTTGATCCAACGTTTATCCAACTACATATGCCACGTAGGCGTATTTACTGCTGCATTGCCTTTATTACAATTTATTCTTTCTTCCGTTACTCTCCTAATCTCTCAATCAGTCTAAAGCTTGGTAACAAACCTTAATCACAACCTTTCCATTCCCTTTAATCGTCTACTGAACGACTTGGATTCATTTGAGAAAAGATTCCTTTTTCAGTTTTACTTCTACCATTAATGCTCATTAATCTTTTGTGAATAAGAAAACTGTGTTATCAGTTTTGGTATATCTATCGGCTCCTCTATTCCCTTCATCCTTCTCTTCCATAACCCATTTCATCTTAATCCCAGACTAAAATCGGTTATAAAACATTATTTTAAGGGGTAAGAAGGTTGATGCTGATAATGAGGAGAAAGATTAGGGAAGCCTATAGAAGCTGCAGAGATTCTAGTTAAAATTGAAGAGATTGAAGATATGTTTTCGAAAAAGGAAACGATGGCTTACATCATTGAAGATATGTTACATTCAAAGATTCACATGAGCAGAGATTGCTCTTCTTTCTTCCTTACACAAACAACCCAAATTTTATTAGAATTTAAACGTGAGAATAATCAAGATGGGATTTTTCTGTTGTGAGGTTAAAATTTGTTGATAACCTGTTTATGTAAATGCCTAACAAAATATCCATGTTTACTTTTAGTTTCTGAACTTTTCACTCAAAATCTTTTGTTAACTAATTCACTTTTGGGTTTGATTTGTAGGTGGATTCTCTGCCTCTGCGAGGTAATGTTTCGAGTTTTCATCTGCGGCAATCCAATAATTATCGATCAACAACAAAAGGATGTTAGTTTTACACTGAATATATATGTTTTCTTATATTTTTTTTTCATAATTCAAATTCTAATTTGATTCTGGAATTAGGGTTGTTTGCCTTATTAGGATTGTTTGGATAAAGATTGAACTTTGTTAATAAAGATTTGATGGGTTGTGTATGAATTCCATTTTAGCTGTGATGAAAATTGGACATAGGCCATAAAAGAAAAGTCAGGGAAGATTAATGGAGGTTATGAATCAAAGTGTTTTAGAATCATGGATGGATTATAATTGATGGGTTGTGTATGAATTCCAGTTTGCAGGGAAGGAGATATAATGGGACACAAAATAAACAGACGAGAAGTGAATCTCCATGACAAAGTCACTACACAACAGGTGTTTGACAAAATGCCTGAACGACCATTTCTCCATGACTTCAAGTTCAATTGCTACCAGTTATTGTGCCAAGAGTTCACTTTCGTTGTTGATTGGTCCGGTGGTTTATTTTGAAGTATTATGAGGTATTTTTGAAGTTAAGACAACATGCAAAGAATGGTGTTGTGATAGTTTGGGGTTATGTTCAGAATGGTGTTTTTGACTATGGAGGTTTCATCTATAGGGCAGTTCTTTCTTTTAGCATTTTATTGAAAAAATTTAAAAAGGGGAGTTGAAGAAAAAATTAATTGGTGAAAGAGAAAGAAGGAAACTCTGTAACTCCAAATACTTCACAAAAGCAATGAATTATTATCTGAAAGTGGTTTCTAGGTTTCACTCTGGATGGATTAACATTCAGAGTCCATTTTTTAGAAAAACATGGGAACCTGATAGAATGAATTAGCCTTTCACTGGATAGATTACCCCCTATTCTCACCCAGCACGGCTCAAAGCAACATCGAAAAGGAAATTGTCATTTTTACTTATTATCAAGTTTTTTTTTCTTTGTGTTGCAGGCATTAGCTGATCTTTTCCCTTCAATAAAAAAAGATGGCATAGAGTATTGATTTTTAGCTAATGGACCTTAATGCTTGATATTTTTAGAGTGGACTTTGGATGTAATTGGTGTTACATATCGGCGCCTCGATGGAAGGTATTATTGTACTTTTGTATGTTATACTACAGATACCTATGATAGCTGGTTTTTTTTTT